>CM077079.1:116117560-116683141 GCA_039513925.1 Platanthera zijinensis
CTGGCTCAATCAATCTAACTCTCCCTGGTTAGATGTTTCATCAAATCTCCCCCTATTATAGAGCAGTTTGTTCAGAAGTTGAAGCTTTGCAAAGGGTGATAGGTCTTCAATGAAAGACTGCTCCAGCAAAATGATTTCAGCAAAGGTGAAATGTGAGTTGTCTTGGAGTGTGAATGATGAAGCCTTGATGATGTTGATCTTCTAGTAAGCCTTCAGACTAATGTAGTAGTTTTCTCTTCAGGCTTCTTGGAACAGTAGATCTGAGAAGAGCACTGGCTGTACAGGATGATGTGGAGTTATTCTTGAAACTCTGATTCCTGTATCTCTATCTCCTCTCCTTTTCCTTCTATTCAATATTTGTTCCTCTGTATTTCTGTGTATATATTCTGATAGGAGGCCAATGGTCATTTAAATTCTTGCATTTATTACTGCTGCCTCTTACTTACTCCAACGCTATAACCTTTATAAATGCATTCTTGTAACTGTCCTGTAATAAAGCTGTGTTGGAATATGAATAGCTTACTTTGATTGGACCAAGGTTATCCAGAAAATCTTCCGGGGAACTTGCGTTCAGAGTGATGGCAGAAATCGTCGATCTCAACAAGATGATCGTCGATCTGAGCTCAACTATCGTCGATCTGAGCTCAGAGGTATTAGAGCTGGTCTGGGACAGAAAACGTCGATCTGAGCTCGGAGATCGTCGAACGGAGTTCGACGCCGCCTCGTGGACCCTAGCTCAGAGATCGTCGATCTTAGCTCGATGCCTGAACTCATCTCGTCGATCTGAGCTCGACGCCAAGGTTGAATTCTGATTTCTTCTCTTGACTGTTTTTTCTTGGCTGATTTATTCAATCTCTGAGAGCCTCTGACTTAGCACATCCTATGACCCTTAGCTGTACATAGATGGGTCAATCTAATAGTCCTAAAGACATAGTGATCCTGACCCAAAACCAAACTAGGGTATTCCAACACAAAGGAAGTGGAGCGTTAGGTTCATAAGCAATAAAATAAGGGGTTACCAACCCTGCAACAAAATTATATTAGTTGAGGAAAAGGCATGACAGTAAGAAGAAACACTGTCCAAAAAGTAGCAAAAGCACACCAAGTGAACATAAAGAGCAACATGCTCTGCTAAGCACCTGTAGCAGCACCAAGGCAAATATATGCCAAAAGGAATAGTCACTAGAAAGGAAAGGAACTAATAGTCCTAATCTTTGTGAATTATTGGTCGTGGTCAAAACCTTGGGTCGGATTGGGCGGCAGAGCCCCAACCAACAACAAGACCCAAAACACTCAAGGGTGAAAACAAATGGTGGCAGCTACAGAGTCCACACACAAAACCATACCAGCCCAACACAGCCTAGGTGGTGGTGGCCACAGCTCAGCACACACAATTGATCCCTTACATAGCCCACAAAACCACACCACCTGCCATAATCCACGAGTCGGCATGCAAGCAAACTAGCGGAACACAAAACACCCCCCTCCCCCTCCTAAGGGAAAAAGTCATACTAACAATCCTATGGAAACACACAAACCCAAGGCAAAAGCGTCGAGTCAACTTGACGCAGCGTTGAGTGAGCTTCTCTCACTCAACTCCAAACCTGACACGACATTTAGTTAGCTTCACACACTAAGTGCCAAATGCTAGCCAGGGACGGCGTTGAGACCACTCGACGCGGCGTTGAGTGAGCTCCACTCACTCAACGCCAAAAGCCTTGGCCGCAAAATCTCCGCTGGTTGACGGCGTTGAGTGAACTCAACTCACTCAATGCTGTCAACGCTTTTCTACTTAGCCACAAAAACTAGCCTCGATATTGAGTGAGTTCACCACACTCAATGCCAAACCAAACAGCCAAGGCATTGAGTGAGGTCTACTCACTCAACGCTTTTGACTTAGATCAAAAAAAGGCTTTGGCGTTGAGTGAGTCCACCACACTAAAAACCAAAATAGCTACGGCGTTGAGTGAGTCTGACTCACTCAATGCCAAATGACTTAATCGCAAAAAAACAGGCTTTGGCATTGAGTCCACCACACTCAACGCCAAAATAGCCACGGTGTTGAGTGAGGCCGACTCACTCAATGCCAAATGACTTAGCCGCTGGGAAAAAGCTGCGGCGTTGAGTGAGTCCACCTTACTCAATGCCAAACAAACACGGCGTTGAGTGAGGTCCACTCACTCAATGCCAAAACACTTAGCCGTAAAAATGACCATGGCATTGAGTGATGACACCACACTCAACGCCAGAAGCCTATCAGTCTAGGCATTGAGTGAGGTACACTCACTCAATGCTTTTGACTTAGCCTAAAAACCACTCAACGCCAGCAACCTGAGAGCTCTATCTGGCCTAAAAAAAAGTCTCCTAACCCTTCCACCAAGCTACAGCAGCTATCAGTCTTGGACTAAAAACCCTACCCCCAGCTACTAACCTGGACTTTACCCTACCTCCAACTACTGACCAGGACAACCAACTGTAACTAGTAGAGAGAGAAAACTTAAATCTGGACAAGGTTAAAATAAAGCCTGAAGCAGTCCTAGCTCTAGGAGAAGAAGAGCTAAGCTACAACTATACCCGGGGAAAAAAAATAAAACAACACACAAAGAAAAAGGAACAAGCTTGGCAAGGGCAAAGGGCTCCACTGTCCTCTACCTCCAAGAAACCGCAGAAAACTTCAAAGCTTGGCTCCGGAGGCAAGATCGTCCACCTAAGAGAAAATTCGTAAGCGTTAGGGAAGAAGGAGAAGAGAACCCGAACATCCCAGCTCTCTAACGACATCTCTAGAACCAGAACAACTTTCCTAGGAAGGAAGATCGGACGGAAGCAAGCCGAATCTGCTCTTTCCCGAGAGAAAACTGCTCTCAGACTCTAGCAACTGCCGGCCGGAGCTCCAGTTCCTCTGCCTCCCAATTCCTTCCACTGGAAGCTAAGCTCTGGCTCAGGAAATGGGGAAAGGAAAAGAAATGAAACCAGCTAAGCTATTTTATAATATCTCCAGCCACTAAGCTAATAGAATATTATATACTATCCCTGATTGGTCGGCCACTAAATAGCTGCTAAAATATCTTATCTTATAATAGCATAACCAGTCAAGTCTACTCACATATATAAATATAAACATATATACTTATATAATACATAAACTTATATTTCAGCATAGATATATTTATACTTATATATATATCAGCATAACAACTTATATAAACTTAGCTATCGGCACCCAAGTCTACACCCAAACATATATATATATATATATATATATATATATATATATATATATATATATATATATATATATATATATATATTTAAATAATTAGCTAAGCAACTTAGTCTAAAAACAGGGCACCAACCCTACCAAGCTCGGCCACTCAAGGCCATGCGCAACAAAAGCAACTACTACTAGCTAACAAGCAAACGTCGAAATGACGCGAAAACAAAAGATCTCGGAATTCGACGAAACTCGCACCGTAGCTAAACACCCATGCTACAAAAATAACGGTGAAGTCGAAAACAACATCCGACGATCAAAACTCGTGCTAACATCTCCTGAAGCCAAAGCACATGCATTCCCTGAGAGGCTTAGCCGAGTCACCAAAACAGACTCCGGCTAGCTGGAGAATCTTGCAAACTGGATACAAATAGGCCACTCAAGGAACCTAAAGAGATAAGACTACGCTCTAACAATAGCAAAGGCCGACAATGCGTCATCGTAACGCAAAACAACGATCAAACAAAACACAAAAAAAACGGAGGCGTTACAACCTCATCCTGCTCCGCCTAGCTGGGAGGAGGGTAGAAATAGAGGCTCGGTTCGCCTCGAGATCCCACTGTAATAGGTGTTTCCCTTCCGCATCTAATAACTTTTCGCCAAGGCCGGAGTTCTGATGCCCTTTTGGCATCTTCTTGGGCTGGGCCTGTGCGGAAGCCTCGGTGGCCGCCCTCTCGTCACTAACTCCACCTGTGACAAGTAAGCTCTTAGCATGAGCCCTGGAAGCAGTCTCGACAGTGGATGCCTCCTCTCCCACTATCAATAGGCTCTTTGCAAAGGACTAACCCTCGGCAGCAACTCTAGCGGAGAGGCCGCCATGGATTTCCCCTTTTCTGCGGCGATTGGCTTTGGTCTTTTAAGAGCAGAGAGGGGGAAGGCGCTTGGCTTTCGCTTCCCAGCACAGGACTTGGAGGGAGGAGTAGGCTCGTCTCGGCAAGCGAGAGCTGTATACTTCATAAGGACCAGGGGGTCGGTAGTAGCCCTGGGTGCATCGAACGGCTGATTACGAGGGATTTCTCGCTCTCCTGCGAGATCAACAGTAATTAGTTCTCTGCATCTTAAAGCATAGAAGCCCTTGGTAAAGGAGAGGTCATACCTTTGCCAGGAAGTACGGGTTGAAGGGTGTCGATGTCCCGCCTGAGGAACTGGACGTCGAAGTCCTTAGTTCCAAAAAATTCGAGGATGGCGCTCTCGCGCGACCTAAGAGCGGGCGGCTTGTAGGCGGCATTTTCGTACTGGATGTGTGCGAGAGGAACATTGTCGAAGTCGTTAGAGACATAAATGAACTTCTCGCTCCAGTGGTGATTTTTGTTGGCTAGGCTGCAGGTCTTGAGCAGCTGTCCTGAGAAAAAGACCACCCGTCTGCTCTTGGCCCGGAAGATGAAGAGATTCCAGTAGATAGCTAGGTTGAACTCTATCCGCTCGGCTTGCATGTAGCAGATGAATGCTATAATGATGGAGATCGAGTTAGGATTGAGTTGTGCGGGAACTACCCCATAGTATCGGAGGGCTTGCCCCATCTCAGGCCAGATTGGGAGGCGGAAGCCCACCTCAAAATGCTCTAGGGGGATGGCGAGCTCCCCCTCTCGCGCGAGATTAACCTTGTCATTATTGCTCTGGTTTCTCGCGGTGAAGCCGACTGGGATGTAGTTGGAGTTTATCAGCTGGAACTCGTCCAGGGTCAAACGGCAGGGGGAAACTTATGCTTAAGAAAAGATTGTGCCCAGTTGGAGCAACCTTCACTCTCGCCCAACATTATGACTAAGGGGAAAAGGCGAGAGTTGTTGGAAACGAAGCGAGAGAGAGCAAAGCGAGAGCGAGAGAAAGAGGCGAAAACATGTGAGGTTGAAGAGAGGCGCGAAAATGGTTAGGAAGGAGACAGAGGTTTCAGATCAGAGAAATAAATTTCGTAGGTGGATCGACCTATTTATAGAATATCGTGGTAATGATGTTTTTCAAAAAGATGGCAGGGGTATAATTGCCAAGTCTCGAGGCATTGGTGCCTCGCTTTCCATTCTGACACACTTTGGTGGCCAAAGCCAGCGCTAAGTAAGTCCCCGTCCTAGGGATAAAATGGTAACTAGTGGACAGAGTTGATGTTCGCGCAAGGACCACCGAAAAAAAACATTGAACAAAAGCAGATGGCAGGGAAAAAATGAAGGATGGACACTCGCCGAGCGAGAACTTCATAATAAAATAAAATAATAATAATAACATAGGTTTATTAATTATTGTCCAAATTCCTGAGGTACATCAAGGAAGGGTAGGCCAAGCGATGGAAGAGGCGAGACATCGTTGATTCAATATTGTTCCCAGCACCATAGTACCCGGTCCCGCCTTCCTGTCCTCGGGGGAACTCATGGGTTAAAGTAGGACGTCAGGGCGGTGCATCCAAGGTTGATCAGGTGCGCTTGGTCCCAAATTCGTGCAACATACTGCCCTGGGGAGGTCTCGGCAGTAAGAGTGTCTTATCGCTCCGTCTCGCCCACGAGGTGGCTGTAGTCTAGCTCGATGACCTCCATATGCCGCTCCGCCATCCTGTGAAGGTTCCTCATGGCCGAGGAGTTGGCCCTCTCCCGCCGCGCGAGCATCGAGAACAGCGCTGCCACTCTCTTTCGTTGTTTCCTACAAATCCCGGCGGCATCCAAGAACTCTTCCATTTTGTCTGAAGAAGGAAAGGGGGAGCTCTCAGCATCTTCCTCATCCTCTTCATCCTCGCCTCCATCTTCATCTTCCTCCTCATTGGTTTCCACCCGGGGCTCCGCATCCTGTGGTGAGATAGAGAGTTCCAGTCATGACAATGGTAAAGTAAAGGAAGTGATGATTTCTCGCATACCTGCAGCATGGCGAGAGCCATCGACCGACGGCGGGCGAGAAGGCCCCAGCTCCCCCTAGTTTCCTTCCCAAAGAGAAGGTGGAGCAGTTATCCTCGCCCCGGGTGGAATATCTTGCGCGTGGCAATCCCGGCCTGGTCGGGAGTAGGGGCGGAGTTGTCTTCCCTCGCGGGGTGTCGAGCCTCCTGTAAAGGTGCAGGGGTTTCAGTGGTCATCACTCCCGCTGGTGGGGCGGGATCAGCTGCCTGGGGCCCGGATTGGCGAGTATAATTTTATTCCCCCGGGTGGCGAGACCCGGGCTGGCGGGAGAAGGCGCTGGGGGAAGTAAATTCAACAGTTTTAACACAGTGATTTGAATGATAAAATTGGACGAAATAGGGGTAAAAGGTTACTTGGAGTTCTCGGATGATCAGCCGGAGGAGTGGCCTCCGGGACCTAGAGTGGATCCCTGGGGAGGAGAGACGCCAATTCTGGGGGCGCTAGTAGGGACTCGGCGCCGCCATCTTGAACCGCCTCCTGCGATAAGTACTGCATATCAATCATCGATCTTTCTTCCATATCAATTCATAGTTCTTGATACTCAGCAAATCGCAGGGACATACCTTATGCAGAGGTGAAGGATTATCCGCGCGGCTTGGGGACGGGGTAGGCAAACCCCGGTTCTCATTCAAGATATCTCGCTTGACCGATTTCTCCCTCTTCTTTTTCTTCTTCTTCAGTTGTGGGGGCTCGGTGGCTGGCGCCTTTCTCTCCAGCCAAGGGGCCACCAAGGAACTATTAGCTCGAGCTCGCACCTGTGCCGCATCGATGCTGGCTTGCAAGCCTTGTGAGAGAGTCTTCTCGACGCGTTCGGGGCGCATGGCGAGATCGAATGAAGTTTCAACAGCGAGATAACAGCGACAGGAATGAAATTTTGACTATCAGCCGGTTTATATATTTACAGCCGTAGGATGGCCCACCAAAACATTCCCTTTTTAGGATAGCACGTGCTCAACGAATATAAAGGGTTGGATGTGTCTTTTTAAGCGCAAGGCTAGCTAGAAAACAGCGGGGATTGTGTACAACCCCATATTCGCTGAGTTGGAACAAGAAATACCCAGGGCCAAGTTTGGGATAGCTTTGTGCTAGCCCTAGGTGAAGAGAATATCTCTCGCCCAATCATGGTTGAGCTTGACACTAATCAAAGACAGATCTGGCTTCGGCCGAGACTTGCTCCTGCCCAGGGCCGGGCGAGAAGGCTCACTCCTCGTGAAGGCGGGAGAAGGCATACCAAGTGGCATTCATTAATACCATTTTTAGCACCCGCCAGGTGAAGACGGGAGAGTTCTCGGCAAGGCATAAGCACCTTCAATTCTCGGTAGGAAGGTTCTTGGTGGGTAAGGCCTAGGGTGAAATTACCTGGATACCCTCAGGTAAAATTACCTATATACCCCCAGGGTATGCATTTAGCTCCTCAAAACAGAAGAGTATGGCTATTGGCAGACCAACAAGGGTTATTTTAGTAATTTCAGGTCAGCAAAGCCAATAAATAGACCCAAAGGGGCTTCTCAAAAGATAAGGTTTCATATTTCTCTAAGATCTTCTAGTGCTTTCTGAGGAGCTCCAAGCCCAGCTTTTGGCTTCGGAGGGGAAGATCTCAGAGACCTTCCAGGTAAGAGGTGGGACCTCCCTGCTGAGGCTTTGGGTTGGTTCTTGATCCTTTACAACCAGTCAGAGATTGGAGCTTGGGAGAAGTAGGTGTTGGATGCGCCCCTATTTTCGAACTTTTGTTGAGGTTATGTTTTGGCTTCAACCTTTATAGCAGAAATTTTTGAGGTATATGACCCCCTTACACGCCCCCCCCCCCCCTTGGGCGTATCACCTGGGTGTGATGATGATGTAGCAGAGGGTGATAGAACTTTGAGGACTTTTGGATTGGACTGAACAAGTACACGGGTGCAACTTGATGATCACTGGCGTGATAGTCGTGCATGATGGCATAGTGTGGCATCTTGGCTTCTTCGGTGCATGATAGATGGATTTCTACTTGGTCACGGCTGAGATTACGGGCCTTACACCTGATATATGGGCATGTAACCCGGGGTGGTAACTCGCGCTTGTTGGCTTCACGACTTCGGTACAGTGTGACAGCGGGTTGAATGCTTGGTAATAGGTTATGTCACGGCCGTGATAGCTGGAACACGAGCGTGTAACCAGGGCATGACTTTGCTTGCTGACCTAAATCTGTCGAAATGTTGGTTTTAAAGTTATGTGCCCTAGGTCACGGTCATTACCTAGGGGCGTTACTTAGGAAATTCTCCCAAATTTCCAAAAATGTTCAGAAATACCTATAGGACACAAAAATAAGTTAAGTTAGAACTAAAAATTAAAAATAAATGATTTATTTAGGTATTTACATAATATAATTTCATTTTTTTTATTAAATTAAACAAAAAAATAAGGTAAACATATGTATATTTGGCTAGTCATCAAATACCCTCATACTTAAGTTTTTCTATTCCAGAGCAAAAGTATGTGTCGACTATACAAAAAGTTATAAAATTTCTAATTCAATTATAAATTTATTATATCAAAGGAAAATAGACAAAAAAAACTGGAGTATAAAGCGTTATATCCTATATTATGCAAATTATTTCGCTAGAGATAGATGTGCGTAGGCAAAAAACTTCTTTAGAAAATCAAATAGTACGCAACATTACAATCATTAGTAACAAGATAGATTGCATTATTAAAACCGTATCTTGAAAGAGATATGAAGGAAAAGAGATAACCTATTAAATATGCTCCCTCAAAATTTTAAGCAAAATTAGATCAATTTGTAGTTGTTTTATGAGATATCAACTTGTTGTTCGCCTATAAAGCGGGCTATCATGTAGAAGGTGATGAATTTTATCCTCCCACCATATTCAATATTCATGCTTTGTTACAACTATTTAGGAAAATATTTTCCAAAACATAAAAAAACTTCTCATAAATGCATTTTATTTTAACCAAATGTATATGTTTAGGAGAACATACTCCATTTCATATAGTCTTTTAATAATTTTTCGATGTCTATGTTTATGGAACAAAATCTTATTCCCATTGACATAAGATCTTTTCTTTTCTAGAAACACATACTCCTAGATACTGGCTTGCATAAGAAAACATGCCAAGCAAAAGTAAATAGGTTGGGGGTTTAAAAAAAATCAATTTTTGATAAAAAAATTTTGAGAGCATTTTATAATAGCTTGAAAATTCCTATATTCGATAAGAGTGAAGTAAAGATAATTACAGTCTACATATGTCTGGCTAACATAATACACATGACTCTATTTATAATAAACCAGAAGTAGTGCTCAAAATAAATCCTTTTAAAAATAAAATGCACAGGATATTCTTTAAAACTTATCCCCAGATATTTAGATCTATCTATTTATGATAAATAAACGACTAGTAAATTGAAAAAAACTAGATAACTGCTTATATATCAACTCAAAAAAAAAATTGGTTTTGGAAAATAGATAAAAGAAGTAGGAGTTTTAAATTTTATTTCCGGATGATTGATTAAGCAGCATATATACATAAAAAGACTTTATTTTTTATTTTTATTTTTATTATTTTATTATTATTATTTCTTTTAGCAAATATATACATAAATATTTATATGAAAATATTAAGTATATATAAAGAAAAACAAGACTTTTTTAAAGGAAATATTCCCTCATACTTATGTTGTGCATAAGTATCAAGAAAAAGAAGATATATATACAAAACTTAAAGTAAAATATAATAAAGAGGATTTCCTGATTGGAGGTCGGGAGGCCATAAGTAAAACCTATAAAAATAAAAGAAAGTAAATAAAAAACAGATAACTATGGGGTCTCCCACAAGCACTTTGTTTATCGTGTTTCCTTGTAAATCTCCAGGTTGGCGCTCCGATAGCATCTTTGAAATATGTACAATTTGAGTTTTCAGATTGTTAATTGATCCGGTAAGATTCCCGATGTTTGACTCATTTGTAACGACGTATTTTGTAAAGATGACTTTTATCGGGGCGGGTTGAAGTGGTTGTGATTGTGGTGGTGGTGGTTCAAATCCAATTGGACTTGCATTTGGTGGGCGTTGAGCATTATTGGGGTTTCTCCATGATAAATTTGGATGGTTCCTAAACCCTATATTGTAATTATTATTAATATTTGAGTATTGGACGTAGATTGATATTAATTCCCCATATAATCGACTTGTTCTTCTATTTTTTTTATAATTAGAATTCCAAGTAGGGTGGTAGAGGAAATCGACATCTACGATACTTTCCCAGTTAGATATTCTACTTGCAATGCTAAATTTGAAGAAGCGTTGAGCTAGTAAAGCCCAACGGATTTATTAGGGCGTGACCTAAACATGTTCCATTGGTAGGCATTCATGGCTATTTCCTCAAACAATGCTTGAGCGGCCTCGGGGGTTTTATTATTTATCATCCCCCGATGGCAGCATCAATCATTTGTCTGGTTTGGAAATTCAAACCATTATTAAATCTATCCACTTGGAGCTAAGCCAGCAGTGCGTGATGTGGAGGCCTACGTAAAAATTCATTAAAGCATTCCCAAGTCTCATAGTGAGACTCAGACTCGCCATGAACAAAGGAAAAAATATCTGCACGTAATTTAGCAGTTTTAGCAATCGGAAAATACTTAGTTAAAACATTTTCGGTCGTATCAGCCCAAGTAGTAATGGATCTTCTAGGTAAAGAACCTAACCACTGTTTGTCTTTCGCCCGTAATGAAAAAGGAATTAAACGCAAAAGATTGGCATCATCAGTGATGCCATTAATTTTAAATGTGTCGCATATTTCTAAGAAATTTGACTGATGCTTTTTAGGATCTTTATCTGGCAATCCATCGAAATGTACTGAGTTTTGAATCATATGGATTATGCTAGATTTGATTTCAAAATTATTATTAGCAATTGTGGGATATACTATACTTGACCTGGTGTCGTCCAAGTTTGGTCGTGCATAATAAGACATAGTCATTTACGGGACCTTGATTTGAATTTGTTTTGATATAGATTTAACGTGGGTTGTTCTGATAGACTCTTCCAGATTTAATGCTTGGCCTTGGTCATGAGATCGAAGGCGCTTGTAATAGGTGCGCGGTCGATTTCAGGATCAAAATAAAGATTAGGATCAATAAGAGAGTTTCGTCGTGTCATGCACTAAAAACTATTATGTAAAACTTTTTTTATTTTTATTTTTGCTTATTATTTTTTTGTGGTTTTGTTTTTTTTATTTTAAAAAATAAAAAGGCAGAAATAAAAATGTTGTCAATAAAAAAATATATTTTTTATAAAAAACAAAGGTTTTGTAATTAACAGAGAATTTGTGGTTTGTTTATTTTTATAAAAACAGTAGTTTTTAAAAACAACTAAGATAAAAGTTATTGTAATTGCTTTTTATTTCAAATATCAAAACAAAATGAACCCCGACAACGATGCCAAAACCTTGATAAGTAAAATGGGGAGATAGTTAAAATTGAAAAGTAGGTTGGATTTGGAAATTAAGCGTATATGTGTTCTATCTCATTTTACTTATATACTGTGAATAAGGCAAGTGTACCTATCGCGTAATACTATATTCTTTTAAAATATCAAGATTGTATTTTTCCACAGATCTGTGTTGAGTACTCTACTTTAAGGAATGAAACTATTATTTTATCAAAAAGAGTTTATGATTTTTTTAAAAATTAAAATAAAAGTAATACATAGGGTTTTGAAAATAGATGAGTTAGAGTGTTACACCTCCCCTGTAAAGACCACATAATATGGGTCCGGCCGGGTACCCACAACATACGGACGCCACAGCTTTAGTATTAAAAGATGATATTAACTACACAACTCATAATTCAGGAGAAAGCAACAGCGGAAATAAAAAACAAGACCAGAAGTTATCCACATCCATAGAGTATTAATTCATCCTTAAGGCCTTACAACAAAAGAGAGAGTCCAAAGCTCAAATAACAACATCCAAAACCAATGTGCATAAGCACTCCTAGACGACCTCGGCATGCAAGCCGAAAACATAGTGCATCAAACATACAATCCCACAAGACAGAGCTATTACACAACTTGAAACACTTCATGAGGCTTAGGTCTTTTTGGTCGGCGAGCTAGCTCCTGCTTGCGATCCTTGCCCTGTAAAAATTCGGTGGTAATGTGGGTCAACAAAGGCTGACCTCAACTATGTAACCAACACATCTCCTTCCAGTCGTCCCTAGCGGACCTCGTGGCACTCCATCACCCTGCAGGTCAGCACTTCGTATGCAATATACATAAATATGTAAAGCAGTAAAACAAGTTTGGATGTCTCATACAATAACCATGTTTCTACGTTAAGCACAAGAAAAAGGGGGCCTACAGTGTAGCATGAATGCAATCCTGGGTTTCACTGATACAGCGATTCGCAACGGCGGAGAGAGAGGGTTAGAGAGAAGAGAAGAGAAAGTCGATGTGGTGGTTGAGAATATTCTCCGATTCTATATCCGATAAAGGCAAGCGTACCTTATCGGTTATAGTATAGGATACTAAAGATTAGTATCAAGGTCGTATTTCCCTGGGGCGTAATGACTACTTCTACTCAAAGGAGATTGCTATTATTTTATCAATTGGAATTTCTATTAATTACTAAACTAAAAACTGAAATTAAATTACTAAGCTAAAAGAAAAGAGAACTAATTACTTGCAGGATAAAAAGATTTATAGCTAATAATAAAGAGGCGCACTCGAATCTAGAATCACCTCGGCTAAAGACGATTAAGAAAATGCGATAAAAAATCTAAACTTAATAGGATAAAGGTCCTTGACCGTGGAGGTTCCTAATGCTTGAACACGCTTCTCTCGAAGTCGTGCCCAACTGAGTTTAAGAAGGTCCGACCGACTCTCGTCTAAATCGGAGGCCTAAAGCTCGCTTTAACGCGGTGAACCCCTCTATTGGATTTTACTCCAATCCGGGAGATTTGGACGTCTGCCTCTCTCGAGGGGTGCGTACAACTCCCTTTACTCTTGAATGCTCACTTCATTCTATCGGCCTCTCGGCTAGCCCAGAACGAAAGCAAAGGCGGAGAGTATATATCGAAAATATACCTCCAACCCGTGATTAATCAAGAATAATTCAAGGCCCTAACCTAAAAAGAAAAGATTAATTAAAGCATCATAACTTAATCGCTCTAACCTCGGATCATCAAGATCGAGTACAAGGAGGATTAGTTAATCATAATAGAGTGGAGGAGGGGGGGGGATGAGTAGTAGAGCATAAAAAGAACACTAGTAATAGGAAGAGCACTTATATTAATTAAAAGGAGCAAGTTACACTAATGAAATTGAAATTGCAAGTGCATGAATTAAAGCCCTATTCTAGCCCTATATTAAGCAAGTAAAAGAAATGCAAGAGCTAAAAGCAAAACACTAAGCTAGGTTAAGAAAATAATTACAAAATAAGAGAGAGAGAGGAGAGAGAGAGAGAGAGAAAAAGCATAAAAAAGGATGAAGAACTAAAGGGGCAGCACCTCCCCCTCTCCCCAAAAGCTTGCTGAAATGGGGAGGAGGGGAGCTCAATTTATAGAAAATTTCTCGGGTTGGTCACGCCCTCCGACACGCCCTAGGGGGGGCGTGTCAGGGGGCGTGACAGGTACGGATTTGACCTCGGGCTCTGGATTCTAGCGGGAATGATGATTATTTCGGTACGATGGTGGTCACGCCCTAGGTCACGCCCGTGACAGGGGGGCGTGACAGGCGTGTCAAGTCAAATTCAGCAGTCGCAGGTCCATCAGACGTCGAAATGGGGGCAGTCACGCCCCAGGTCACGCCCGTGACATGGGGCGTGACAGTACTATTGCGTGCAGCTGTGTACAAAGCATTGAAGGAGGCGCAGACTTCGGGCAGAGGGCGACACGCCCCGTGTCACGCCCGGTGACACGCCCGGGGAGGGCGTGTCGGTGGGGCGTGACAAGGGATTCTTTGGCGGGAAATTCACCTGGCGGCTTTCAACATCGGGAGCAGGTGACACGCCCTGAGTCACGCCCGGGGAGGGCGTGACAGGGGGGCGTGTCAGGGGATTTTTTCCTGGAAATTGTCTGAAACCTGCAAAAACAGAAAATAAATATTATTTATAATATTTACATAAAAAAAAGCAAAAAAATAACATAAAGAAAGAGATTTAAAACGAAAATAACATATTTTTACCCTAATAAATTAAGCTAAAATATGCATCATCAAATTCCCCCATACTTATTATTTTGCTTGTCCTCAAGCAAAGACTACGAGTTAGAGAAAATAAAAAGGATTAATTTTAAAGTTTAAAAATGCTATAAACGAGTAAGACGGGAATTTAGAGGTAGAGAAATTTTTGAAAAAAAAACCGAAAAGTCCTACTTTAACTTAGCACAGAATTTTATAAATTTTACTAAATATAAAAACAAATCATCCCAAATTTTTACAGAATTAAAACTTAATAAAGTAACGAGTAAAAAGCGCATTGAGTCACTACTAAAGTCTAAGAGACAAATTAAAACCACAGTCAATCAATACAAAATTCAATATTTCTATCAAAAATACTTAATCTAGTTTCTCGCTACTATACTAAAAAGTAAACGTAGAAAGCATGAATCATTAGGGCTTTAATTAGGCGTATAGTTAGGCTTAGGTTTTTAAGGGTGCGATATTCAAAAAGATAAACACGAGGGATATTTGCACACTTAAAACAAAAAGAAAATGAGCTTTGTCAAAATAAACTAGCCAAAATAAATACTTTTCTTTTCTTTTCTTTTACCTTTTCTTTTTTTTTCACTTATTTTCATCATATTTTTTCATTTTTTTTTATACTTATAACTTTTCACTTTTGTAGCAAAAGATAACACAAAGATTTTCCACTAATTTTTCAAAAAGATGCACATTAGCAATTATAGCTCAAAAATAATTTTAAAGTGTGCATGTAGGTAGGCTATTTGGCCGTGGTGAAATAAAAAGTGGGGCTACAAAAAGGAAAGGAAAAGGCACAAAAATGGCTAGCAATGGTTATTGTTAGGCGAGGTGCAAAGGCTCAAACGTTACAAAAGAAATGCCTAAATCATTTTCATGCTTCCTAAATCTACTCCAAGTAAAGCTTTGAAATTTCAAAAGAGGATAAGCACAAAAAAATAAAAAATAGAGAATTTGCTTTCATGAAAATAATGATAATAAGCGTCTAGACCGTTTTGTGTCAACTACACTTAATACTAATTAACGTTTAAAAAGATTTTAATAATGAAAAATAAGGGATGATGGGTTTTATAAAAGTAAAAGAAATAAAAGAAAGGCTATGGAAAAGTAAAGTAAATTTCAAAAAAATTTCAAAAATAGCATACTACCCTAAATAGGAACACTGCATGAGTCAACATACTACTCGCTAAACATATTTAAACAGAAAATTAATCAAATTTATTCTAACTAAGCAAGTAGACATGAGCTTGAAAAAACAATAAAAAGCAAAGTAGCGGGGTACTAATTGATTTGGCAAAAATTAACTCAATTTAATTTGGGATTTTTTTCAAAAGTACTTATATATATATTTTTTTTCAAAAATATAATACATACAACAAATATTTTACTTTTTTTTTAATTTTTCTAAAATTTTTATATATTTTTTTTATTTTGATTTTTCTAAAGTAAAATATTAAGGGAACACTCCCCCATACTTAAAGTTAAACATTGTCCCCAATGTTTAATGTTAAGTATAAAGAGAGAGAAAAGAGAGAGAAAAGAGAGAGAAAAAAAAAGAAATGCAAAGAGAGGGAGAAGATGCTTCCCGAGCGATTGATGCCCAGACGTTGGAAAATGCGTCCCCCAAACTTGAGCTAAAGATCGGCTTTAGTCCAAGTTGCGAGGCGAAAAGCGGCACAAACACGCGGGAGCTTATTCCTGTACAAAACAAAAGATAAAAAAAAAAGAAAAACAAAAACAAAAACCAAAAAAAGAAAAAGATAAGCAAGGGGTGCCTCCCAAGAGCGCTCTTTGTTTAAAACGTCGTTGAGCTCGACGTATTATGGTTAGCTAAATGGAAAATAAAAAAAGAAATGTAATGGCAGCTCGCGCAATATGCGTTTCGGCGCGAGTGCCAAAACATTTTTTATGAAAATAAAAATATTTTTTTGTAATTTTTTATTTTTTAAATAAAACAAAAAACAAGAAGATTTAGAAAAAAAAAACTAGAAAAAGAAACTATACTATTAGAAGGGGGCGAAGAAGAAGAAGAAACTAAACTAGAAGGAAAAATAAAACAAGAAAAGAAAACAGAATTTTCGCAAGAAGGGGGAAGAGAAGAAAAAGAAGAAGGCGACGGCGGTTGATCACAAGAAAATGGTTGGACAGAAAAATCCGGTTGCTCAACCTGAATATCAATCATTTCGGTAGATTGGGAGCAAACCGGGATATCCGAAAAATCAATCTCTTCAGAAGATCGAACACAAGAAAGTTCGTCTTCCTCGGAAACTTGAAAAAAAATCGGAATATCGGGGGAAATTTCCTCCTCGAGAGGTTGAAGGCACAAATGAATTTCTGAATAATCGTCTTCCGCAAGTGATTGAAGGCACTGCGGAATATCTGAAGATTCATCATTCGAAAGATAAATAGGAGGGGGAGGGGAAGAAAAAGATGCGGCCTCAGCAGCCAAAGCGTCAAAAATCACTTTGAAGTGAGCATTGATGCGTGCATCAAATGCTACACCATCAAAAATGACTTCATTTTCGCTAGAATCAAAAATGGGAGGCGCGCAAACTTGCGGAGAAAAAGTGGAAAAATCTTGAGATGGAATGGATTGATGATCACCTTGGCCCAAGAATGATCAGGGTGTTGCCACCCTGAGTAGTTCAAAGTAGGGCTAGGATCAAAATGTCCATTCAAGAAATTTCCATAAGAATTAAAATCAGAAAAATTCGGAGGAGTAGGGTAGGAAGGCGTTTGAAAACCATCGTAACCCCATGAAAAAAAATTCGCGGACGGATCAATTTGGCCAAATTGATTCGATCCGGAAGGATAAAATCATGGGAGGATGAAGGATACCTTACCCAACACTCCTCGCGAGAGTGACCGAACTCTCCACAATTAAAACAAAGATTACACATTTTAAAATAAAATTAATCAACCGCGAGAGTGGGGTTAAAGAGACGAGAGAAAAAAGAAAAGAGAAAAATAAAATAAAAATAAAAATAAAACAAAAACGATAAAATTAATAGCTATCCTTTTTTCAAAATATCAAAACATTCCCCGGCAACGGCGCCAAAAACTTGATACAGCGATTCGCAAAGGCGGAGAGAGAGGGTTAGAGAGAAGAGAAGAGAAAGTCGATGTGGTGGTTGAGAATATTCTCCGATTCTATATCCGATAAAGGCAAGCGTACCTTATCGGTTATAGTATAGGATACTAAAGATTAGTATCAAGGTCGTATTTCCCTGGGGCGTAATGACTACTTCTACTCAAAGGAGATTGCTATTATTTTATCAATTGGAATTTCTATTAATTACTAAACTAAAAACTGAAATTAAATTACTAAGCTAAAAGAAAAGAGAACTAATTACTTGCAGGATAAAAAGATTTATAGCTAATAATAAAGAGGCGCACTCGAATCTAGAATCACCTCGGCTAAAGATGATTAAGAAAATGCGATAAAAATCTAAACTTAATAGGATAAAGGTCCTTGACCGTGGAGGTTCCTAATGCTTGAACACGCTTCTCTCGAAGTTGTGCCCAACTGAGTTTAAGAAGGTCCGACCGACTCTCGTCTAAATCGGAGGCCTAAAGCTCGCTTTATGCGGTGAACCCCTCTATTGGATTTTACTCCAATCCGGGAGATTTGGACGTCTGCCTCTCTCGAGGGGTGCGTACAACTCCCTTTACTCTTGAATGCTCACTTCATTCTATCGGCCTCTCGGCTAGCCCAGAACGAAAGCAAAGGCGGAGAGTATATATCGAAAATATACCTCCAACCCGTGATTAATCAAGAATAATTCAAGGCCCTAACCTAAAAAGAAAAGATTAATTAAAGCGCCATAACTTAATCGCTCTAACCTTGGATCATCAAGATCGAGTACAAGGAGGATTAGTTAATCATAATAGAGTGGAGGAGGGGGGGATGAGTAGTAGAGCATAAAAAGAACACTAGTAATAGGAAGAGCACTTATATTAATTAAAAGGAGCAAGTTACACTAATGAAATTGAAATTGCAAGTGCATGAATTAAAGCCCTATTCTAGCCCTATATTAAGCAAGTAAAAGAAATGCAAGAGCTAAAAGCAAAACACTAAGCTAGGTTAAGAAAATAATTACAAAATAAGAGAGAGAGAGGGAGAGAGAGAGAGAGAGAAAAAGCATAAAAAAGGATGAAGAACTAAAGGGGCAGCACCTCCCCCTCTCCCCAAAAGCTTGCTGAAATGGGGAGGAGGGGGGCTCAATTTATAGAAAATTTCTCGGGTTGGTCACGCCCTTCGACACGCCCTAGGGGGGGCGTGTCAGGGGGCGTGACAGGTACGGATTTGACCTCGGGCTCTGGATTCTGGCGGGAATGATGATTATTTCGGTACGATGGTTGTCACGCCCTAGGTCACGCCCGTGACAGGGGGGCGTGACAGGCTTGTCAAGTCAAATTCAGCAGTCGCAGGTCCATCAGACGTCGAAATGGGGGCAGTCACGCCCCAAGTCACGCCCATGACATGGGGCGTGATAGTACTGTTGCGTGCAGCTGTGTACAAAGCATTGAAGGAGGCGCAGACTTCGGGCAGAGGGCGACACGCCCCGTGTCACGCCCGGTGACACGCCCGGGGAGGGCGTGTCGGTGGGGCGTGACAAGGGATTCTTTGGCGGGAAATTCACCTGGCGGCTTTCAACATCGGGAGCAGGTGACACGCCCTGAGTCATGCCCGGGGAGGGCGTGACAGGGGGGCATGTCAGGGGATTTTTTCCTGGAAATTGTCTGAAACCTGCAAAAACAGAAAATAAATATTATTTATAATATTTACATAAAAAGAAGCAAAAAAATAACATAAAGAAAGAGATTTAAAACGAAAATAACATATTTTTACCCTAATAAATTAAGCTAAAATATGCATCATCATTCACCCAAGGCACCGTAAGCGTATGAATCTAACACATCATCACGCATCATCAATCGGGTACTTTCAATTTCCCCATCGGCATCAAACCGCAAACAAAAAGGGGTAATGTAATTCCCCTAATGGCATAAAAGTCGACACACGAAACTCTTGTCAAGGCCCCACCCGCTCGTGGGTCTTAGACCTGGGCTTGCCTACAAACTCTAACTTCTCACATCAGGATTCTGTCTCAAACACAAACCGATTCTGAGAACCCTTGCTGGACCCCACCCGTTCATGGGCTTCATTGCCCGGGCTTGTCCTATGCTTGGCGTTCTCGTCAGTCTCACAGAAGTGTACTAGTCTCGCTGGGACACTCTCCCCATATGACTTGCACGTCACGGGATAGCCAGCCGACCACGAAGAAAAATCCGCACTTAGCACATCACAATCCATACCCTTTCCCACCCCAATCCATTATTCGTACGACAACATTTCCGCACACCAAGGAAAACATCTACCGCGAACGCGGAGCTAACCTCATCTAGTTCTGGTTACACGTACTCACTCGAAAAAGGGGGAAAACCCATACATTATAAACGACATCTTGCCGCAAAGGATTTCTACAAAATCCTTAAGGCTCGGTATGAAACATCACCGAGTCAAACAAACGGTCGCGACAACGGCTTCACCCACAATGCCTAATCCACTAACGGAGCGGATCTCTAATGCAATAATATGCTGGGGATGGTCACAATCGACTCGGTGGTTCATCTTAAACCACGACGACCCGAACCGCTCTCATTTAAGAGATCTGGTGCCCAAAAGCTTGAAAGGATGAGATGTTATACACGCATCCTAGAAATTGAGAGGAGAAATGTCGTTAACTTATGACCCCTCTTCCTAGCCATGGAATCCTTGCTTTGAACGACTTCACACGAGCGCCTCCACGCCCTCTCTACGGATCTGATCTCAAAACGGCAATCAGAGCTCCGAAGCTCCGTCAATGGCGGAAGAAGCTCTCTCCTTCCTCTTCCCTTCTCTTAATCTCCAACCCTTCTCTCAATCCAAATGATGAGAATAATGAGAGGAAAAACCCTCTAAGCCATAAAAAGACTAATTGGGCGAAAGATCCTGGACCTATGTCTAATTTGGTGAAGCATCGGACGACCACGAAACAAAAATGACGAAACAGTCTCGTCCCCACGATCAGTGGCGCACGACTAGTGGTCGTGCGCACTAGATCCCATGATCGTGCGATCACCTCTGGAAGAACTCCATAAAGAAAGGGATGAATGTGCACGAGCAGCGGAGCATGACTTGTGGTCGTGCGCACTCTGTCTAATGTTCGTGCATTTACCCAGGCAGAACTTTGAAAAATTTAGAATAGTGCGCTCGACCGGTGGCGCACGACTAGTGGTCGTGCACACTAGATCAAGTGATCATGCGCTATAATCAATTGCCGAAAACAGCGACCATTCGCTCGCGGTATCCCTACCGCCAGGTGTTAGCTTCCAGCAACTCCAGGTCTAAAAACTGGTGTGTTACAACTCCTCCCCCCTTACAATAATTTTGTCCCCGAAATTAATCTTCATCACGGAAGCCAACAAGAAAATTTATTGCAACAAAAAAAACATTGTTGTTATAAAACGGTTATTGTTTTAAACTAGCCTTACACAAATAACTCGGGATAGTCCTTGTGCATTGCTTGCTCACGCTCCCAAGAGAACTCGTCGCGCCCGCAGTTATGCCAATGCACCTTCACGAGCTTGACTTCTTTGTTCCGCAACTGCCGAACTTCCGTATCCTCTATATTAACTAGACGAACTCGCATCCCCAAGTCCTCCTCTAGTGGAACCGATGCCGATTCGATCACCACACTAGCCTCTACTAAGGATTTCCTCAAGACGGAGACATGGAAAACATCGTGTAACCCACTAAGCTCTGTGGACAATGCAAACCGGTACGTTGCTTCTCCGACCCGTTCTATAACCTCGAAAGGTCCCAGAAACCTCGGACTCAACATATTGAGTCAGCAAATTCACGAAACGCCCTTGAACGGCTTGATCTTCAGATAGACCCAGTCGCCAACCTTATATTCCACATTCCTATTGCAAGCATTAAAATATGTTTCTTGTCGATCTTGAGCAACCTTCATGCACTCTTGAATGGTTAACACAAACTCGCATGCATCAGCTACCACTTCTTTTCCCAAAATTTTGGTGTCTCCCACCTGTCTCAAAGACATCGGTGTTCGACACTACCTCCCATACAAAGCTTTGTATGGTGCCATTTTTATACTTTCCTAGTAACTGTTGTTATAGGCAAACTCCACCATGAAGAGGTGGTCTTCCCCCTTCTTACCGAAGTCAAGAGTACACATTCTTTGCATATCCTCCATAGTACGGTTCGTTCTTTCGGTTTGCCCTTCAGTTTGAGGATGGAATATTGCATTGAAATTGAGCTTCGTCCCCAGACTCTTCTGGACTAGCCTCCAGTCTTTGACATTAATCGTCCATTGCGATCACTGACTATACTCTTAGGAATCCCGTGTAGTCGCATAATGTTGCGAACATATAACTCTACCAGCTTCTACACGCTATCCTCTTTCCGATTTGGGATGAAGTGAGGCAGTTTGGTCAAATGATCCACGATCACCAAAATCGCGGCGTTACCCTACTGCGATCTAGGTAACCCATGCACAAAGTTCATGGAGATGTCATCAAATTTCCACTCGGGAGTAGGAAGAGGCTTGAGGAACTCGCCCGGCTTCTGACACTCGGCCTTCACCAAGGCACAAGTTTGGCACCAACTCACGTACAAAGCTACGTACCGCTTCAGACAAGGCCACCAAAAGGATTTCTTCATATCCAATTACATCTTTGTACTGCCTGGGTGAATGGAGTACTTCGTAAAATGAGCCTCAAACATCAACTCCTCACGGAGCTTGCCGAACTGCGGTACAAAAATCCTTCCGTCCTTCCTAAGAATCCCATCAATAAATTCCCAGGCGCTACTCTCGCCTTTTTGAGCTTCCACAACATATGGATGGAACTCCAAATCTAAACAGTTAAATTCCCGAATACGATCGGATATGTCATTTTGTAGCTCAATCCAGTTCAAACGAGCTATACTAGACTCGCCTCTCGCTACGCACTCAATGCTAAGGGATTCCCAATCCCACACCAACTGCTCATCACGAGCTTCGATCTAATTCCCTTGCCAAGAGTATTTTCTACTCAAGGCATCTGCCACCATATTGGCTTTTTCTGGTTTATACTGAATCGCCACCTCGTTGTCTTCAAGGAACTCGACCCACCTGCGCTATCGCATATTCAAGTCCTTTTGATCTAGTAGATACTTCAGGCTTTTGTGGTCCGTGAAGATCTCCACCTTCGCACCATAAACGTAGTGCCGCCACAATTTCAACGCAAAAATTACCGCTGCCAATTCCAAGTCATGGACGGGGTAATTCCTCTCGTGAGGTTCAACTTCCTAGACCCAAAGGCGATCAAACTACCATGTTGCACCAATACGCAACCCAAACTGTATCTTGATGCGTCACTGAAAATTTGAAATCCTTCAAACCCTTTCGGAAGACTTAGGATTGGAGTTGTCATCAGCCTTTCCTTCAGGGTGTCAAATGCCTGATTGCACTCCTGAGTCAACACAAACTTCTTGTCCTTATGAGTTAGTGAAGTGAGGGGTAGAGCTATCTGTGAAAAATTTTCTAAAAACCTTCTATAGTACCCGGCTAGTCCAAGAAAACATCGGACTTTCGCCACGGTTCTAAATATTGGCCAATCTCTGATGGCTTGCACTTTTGTTGGATCTACCGCCACCCCATCCCCACTAATCACATGGCCCAAAAATGCCACCTTCTCTAACCAGAACTCGCACTTTGAGAACTTTACATAAAGTTGGTTCTCTCTCAACACTTGCACGACTACTCTCAAGTGAGTCTCATGCTCTACCTCCGATTTAGAGTAAACCAGAATGTCGTCAATAAAGACAACTACAAAAGAGTCCAAGTATTCTCGAAATACTCGGTTCATCAAATTCAAGAATACGGATGGTGCGTTTGTCAATCCGAACAGCATCACTAAGAACTCAAAGTGATCATACCTCATACCAAACACTGTCTTGGGTATGTCCTCGTCTCGAATTCGCAACTGATAGTATCCTGACCTCAAATCCAACTTTGAATACAGCACTAACCCCCCCCCCCCCCCCCCAACTAGTCGAACAAGTCATCTATCCGAGGAATTGGATACTTATTCTTGATAGTCAGTTTATTAAACTCTCGGTAGTCTATGAACAACCGCATACTACCGTCTTTTTCTTCACGAAAAACACTGGAGCGCTCCAAGGTGAAGAGCTGGGTCTAAAATATCCCTGCTCTAACAGTTACTGCAACTATACTTTTAGTTCGGCCAACTCTTTTGGTGCCATCCTAAAAGGAGGATGTGACACCGGCCTAGCCTCTGGCACTAACTCAATCCAGAAATCAATCTCCCGTCGAGGAGGTGCTCCAGGAATCTCATCAGGAAACACATCCTCGAACTCTGACACTACGGGTACTTCTCCAGGTGATAACTTGGAAAATCGAACCTCCAACAATGCTACAAGAGCTACTCCTCCCTGGTTAACGGCCCGCACCAACTGCATGGCCAAAATCAGGGAAAAAGCCGCTCCACTGAGGCCCTCAAACTAAACTTCTTCCTAACCTTCGCTTCTTAGGGTCACCACCTTGGATAGGCAGTCAATACTGGCACGCTGCTCTGCTAGCTAGCGCATTCCAAATATTACATCGAACTCAACTAACGGTAGGACCGCAGCTATCAACATGAAGTCAACTCCGCCTTAATTCCAACAAATATGCCCCTTCACCCCGGTAGTCTTGGATGACCTATTGGGCATACTCACATTCAGTTCTACGTCCGCTGTGAATGAATCAACTCCAATCCTCCGGATAAAGCTTTCTGCAAGAAAGGAGTGCGAGGCACCCTTATCGAACAATACCCTAGCGGGGTATCCGGAAACTAACACAAAGCCTAAACACAGGCAACAAACAAAAACGAGCTAGAAAGTATTAAGTAAAAGATCAACTTAAATTTCCTCATACCTGTTGCGAGGTCTAAGTTGTTAGCCTAAATCACCTAGAGGGGGTGAATAGGTGAAATGCGTGTCAAAAGCGGAATTAAAATTTAACGCAGCGCACATCAAGCAATCACAGAAGACAAGAGATTTATAGTGGTTCCCCAACCTTGGGTACGTCCACTTTCCTCACCGATCTAGCAAATCACTAGACTCGGCTACTCCACTATCTCGGATTGAAAACAATCCTACACCTCGGAACCACGTTCCTACAAATCTCGATCCAACTGGATCTACAAAACTCGGAAGAAAGATCTTCCGACAAATCTCGGAGAAAAACTCCTACAATGAAATTTAGGTTTGAGAATAAAAATCAACACAACAAATTTCAGATCTGGATCTTTGACAGTCTTCTTCTTTAGGAGCTTTGACTTGATCAGAAAAGGTTGAAGATGACTTGAGAGAAAGATCCACAAATCTGAAAACTAGAACCACCTCGATCGAGAAGATAGATCTGAAATCCTTGAGGCTCGGCGAGATCGAGTGATTCACTCTTGTCTGGGTCGCTGGAGAAATAGTCCTTGAAGACGGAGATCGACGATCCAGAATTTCTTCCGTGAACAACGATGGCGGCGGCGGCGTGAGAATTAGGGTTCACGGAATTTCCTTTTTCTTCAAAAAGAATATCTCTGTATTCTTTTTGATTAGTCAATTCTGAATTGACCTATTTATAGGTGGACTCCAACGGTCATAATCTTAATTAAGGATGACACGTGGACCAATCAGAAATGACGGATTCAAAATACTTAGCGAATTCGAACTTAGAAGAATTCTTGAATAGGGAACAGCTATACACGAGTAAGAGAAGATATACTCGAGTATGGGAATTTAGATACTCGAGTGACAAAGAGACATATACTCGAGTATAAGAATAGAAATTTACTTAATAGAGAAATGAACTACTCGAGTATTAGAAGAGATATACTCGAGTATCAGAAAAGATATACTCGAGTATCAGCAAAGATATACTCGAGTATCAGCATATGAATCCAGGAAACATTCACCTACTCGAGTATTAAAATCAACTACTCGAGTATAGAATAATTTACTCGAGTATCAAAATCAATTACTCGAGTATCAACTGCTTACTCGAGTATTAAAACCAACTACTCGAGTATCGAATAATTTACTCGAGTATCAAAATCAATTACTCGAGTATCAATACTTGAACTTGCAAAAAAGAGAAGAAAAGGATCTACTCGAGTATGATATATGATTTACTCGAGTGATTAAGTTACTTACTCGAGTATGAAAACACCTTACCCGAGTGACTGACTAACTACTCGAGTATAGAAGTATATACACGAGTATTCAGAGCCTACTCGAGTAAGTCTAACTGATTACTCGAGTAAGTCTAATTAACTACTCGAGTATGGAAATATATACACGAGTATTAAGTCTGATACTCGAGTATAACAAAGGGGTTACTCGAGTATTTTGGACTTAGAAATTTTTCTGAGGAAATTAGTTCCAATGCTTCTGTCCATCAATCCAAGTGCATATAGGAAGTGTATCCCAATTGAGAGGCTATACATGGGCCAACACTTTGGATCACACAATGAGGGATTACATTGTATGGTCCTGTGTTTGGTGACCCATTATAGACTGACATTGGTCTACACTTGGCAATTAGAACCTGCACACATACAACCTAAACACAGCATCAAATACACCTTAATTCATCTTAGTTCAAGGTCTAACCTCCTACAAATCTGAGGTATTGTGGAGACAAATCCCAACAATCTCCCCCTATTTGTAGATGTCAGCATCCTCTATACTAAGGTGAATTATACAGAGTAAAAAGAACAATGCACATATACTTGAAAAACAAAACATAAGTTAAAGCAGGTTAGTTAATGAAATAGCCATAACCAGAATTAGATATATATATATAGAAATATTTTAAGCACAGAAACAAAAGTCCAATTCCACATTCTTAGTTCAACACAAGATGGGGCATCATTGTGCATCCTTTCTCTTTTCAAGTCTTGCCTTTCTAGGTAGCTGAAAGGTTTTGGAAAGTAAGTCCTGGGCCTAGGAGGAGCAGCTGGGTTGTTATGCCCCTAATTTCTGTCATGCAGCCTGATCTTTATCTGAGATGCTTCGTAGACTTTCCACTCTGAATAACTGTAGTAATTATCTCTGTTCTCCCCAAGATCAGTCACTAACCTCAGAGTATCAAGAATTAGGGACTTAGAGGTAGGACTCCACACTTCAGCATGAACAACAGGTGGTCTACCTTCAGAAGCTGGCTCTTTCCTTGGTGCAGAACGGCTGGCAGAAGCACCGTCACCATATTTTCTTTTCTTCTTGGAAGGGCCTTGAGAACTGGAAGGGAAATCATCTTGCCATGCTTCAGTATAGGATAGGGGAGGCTCAGTCACATCACCCTCAGCTCTAGGTGAGAAAACTGGCACACCTCCTTGAAGGGTTGCTTGAGCTGAGACATCTGCTGGAGGCTGTTCTGCAAGAGGATTTAGATGCTGAGGTATAATGGTAGGGTCCAGTTGAAACTCAGGAAAGTTTTGATTATGCAGCCAGACAGCAGTGTCATAGGTATAGAATTTGACTGACTAGAGCTGGGAAAGAATGGATTCTTTCAATCCTTTTACTAGATCACTTATAGCCTCTTGAGATTGGGTAGACTGTTGTTTGACCTGGGCTTCAGCTTGTTCAGAAAGTTTTTCAACTTGTTCTTTTACAATCTTCTCCCCCTTGCTGATATCTATGGATAGCTTGGCAATAGCTTCATCCCTGAAAGTGCTCACTTCATCACATACTTTCACAACATTGGTTTCAGCTCTCTCATCTAGCTTGAGCTGATTGTGAGCTACTGTCTCTGCTTGGTTTCTTAGCTCACCTATGCTCGTGATGGTGTGATCTATGGCCTTGCCACCTAGCTGGAACAATCTTTTCAGTTCATCAGTATTTGCCTGGATTTCAGCAAAGCCTCTGCTCATCTCCTTTTCAAGAGCAGAGACCTTGGAGTTGACTGACTGCAGAGAGGCATCAAAGTAATCTCTCTGTTCTTTGAGCATGAGCTCAATCTTGCTGACTAGATCTGAAGAGGAGGAGGAAGAGGGAGCTGAGGTTAATCCAGGGACTGGTAGAGCAGTAGCAGTCCAAGGGGCGATCTCTTCCACAACCACTGAGCTTACAGCTCTCTTGGTTTGGACTAACTCAATGGAGTCACAGGGATCAGTGAAGGAGGGGAGAGAGAAATCAAGTGTCTTCAGAGGAGGGTCAACAGGGTCTGGGAATCCTCCTCGTCATCGGACAGAATGATATCATCATGAAGATCTGTGGCACCCAAAGGGGAGAGAGCTGGAGACTGAGCAGGAGACTTGGCAGCTGAATCATTTTGAAAAGAAGGAGCATCTGAGCTTAGCTCATCAATGAATCTGTCTATATCTTCAGCTGTAGACAGTAGGTAAGCTGTATCTGGAATCTCAGATTCAGGAATTGCTGATTGAAGATGAGCTGGAGTAGGAGAAACTGGAGGAGTAGCAACTCTGACTTCTTCTTGTGCTGGAATTACTGATAAAGAAGTAACTTGAAGCTGAGAAAGAGAAGAGGCATGCTCCCCCTCAACTAAAGCACCAGAGGTAGCAATAGTTTGATGTAGAGGAGGAGATGGGATCCTGACTTCAGGTAAACTGCTGTCTTGGTGTTGTGCTGAGATGGCATCAGCCTTGGAGGCTTGGGCAGGGTTCATGATCTTGAGGTCATACCTCTGAATGGAAGATATTGAAACTTTCTTCATGTGGTGAAGAGGAGTCCCTTTAGAGAAGTCAAACACTGTAGGATTGATCTCATGGAGGAGGAGGGAGATAATCCTGGCAAAACTGGGATGTTTGACGCTTTCTCTGATCTTATCCAGTATCATCATTCCAAACTGGAACTTCTTCCTGCAGACAATAGCTTGCATAACGTCAAATAGATTTTGGGATACATCTCTAATGGAGTAAGTCTTGCACCAGAGGATTTTGGCAATGATGTCAACGAGAAACTTTCCTTCTGAATTGAACAAAGAACGATTCAGGGTTTCACCTCCACCTTCTGGATCTCGACCACAGAATAAGGAGGTGCGGTCGACATCTGCCTTGTCTAAGTCATCTTCTTCGTCGACCACTGGCATCCGAAGCAGAGTGGCGACAAAGGTTTTATCTAACCGAATTTCAACTCCCCTTACCTTTGATTTCAGAACTGTACCATTGTGTCTAACCTTCAAATTTTTGTAGAACTCTTCAACATCAGGAAGCAAGAGGCGGCAGGGTTCTTGAAGAACGAAGGTCAATCTGGCCGTGTCCAGGAGAATCAGTAGGTTCTTGAAATCATCAGAGATATCTTCAATGCCATCTGTCACTAATTCAGAGCCGATTCCAAACTTGGAGGAGGGAGGAGCCATCAGCGATTCGGAAATCTTGCGGTGAAGGAAGACGAAGAACAGTAGTCGGGAATACGAGAAGTCGGCGGCTACTCGAGTGAATGAGAAGTGGAAAGGACTTTTTCGTTTTGAATATATATATAAATAATCCTAATTAGGTTTAAAGTGAATTAAGTATACTGGCATACCTGAACAAGGCGGCAATTTGCTGGGTGCGAGTAGAGATTTTGAAAATCCAAAATACTTCTGAATACTCGAGTAGTAGATGACAGCATACACGTGTATTAGGTTTAGTATACTCGAGTAGGCACAACATACACGAGTGATCAATCATACATACTCGAGTATGTAATCAGCATACACGAGTATTAAGTTCTTAATGAATTTTCATACTCGAGTATGAGAAGTTCATACACGAGTATCTTTTGGATTACTCGAGTATATGAACCTTTTTACTCGAGTATTAGCCGTTTACTCGTGTAAGTGTAGCGATGCTCGAGTCTCTAATACTTGAAGGAGTTGCCGTGGTAGATGTCTATTTCCACTGAGAAACTATACCTCTGAGCAGCCAACATTACTGATATCTTCTTAATTTGAGAGTCCATCACTTGTCTTCTTTGTTGAGCAGTCCAAGCTCAGTTTTGAAGAACGAGAACTTGGACTCGTCCAGCGGCTTTGTAAAAATATCTGCAACTTGCCTGTCTGTGGAGACATACTGTAGATCTATATCTCCATTTTCCACATGCTCCCGGATGAAATGATAGCGAAGCTCTATATGCTTGGTCCGTCTGTGGGAGACTGGATTGTTGGCTATTGCTATAGCGCTGGAAGAGTCACAGAACAGGGGAATGTTCTGGAACTGTATGTTGTAGTCTTCAAACTGATTCTTGATCCATAAGAGCTGTGCACAACAGCTGCCTGCAGAGATGTACTCTGATTCAGCCGTTGAGATGGCTACACAGTTTTGTTTCTTACTGCTCCAGGAAATGAGTCTCCTTCCGAGAAATTGGCAAGTCCCGGAGGTACTTTTCCTGTCATCTTTGCTACCTGCAAAATCTGCATCTGAAAATTCAATTAGTTCACTATCATTACTTCTTGGGTACCATAAGCCAAGATTTGGTGTACCTTTGAGGTATCTCAAGATTCGCTTTGCAGCGATGTAGTGAGATTCCTTAGAGTTCACCTGAAATCTAGCACATACACATGTTGAGAACATTATATCTGGTCTACTTGCAGTGAGGTAGAGCAAGGACCCAATTATGCTTCTGTACTTGGTTTCATCAAAAGGTTTCCCTTTCTCATCCTTGTCCAGAGACATAGCTGAGGCCATTGGAGTCCTCATAGAGGTTGCATTCTCCATTCCGAATTTCTTAAGTAGCTCTTTGGTGAACTTGGTCTGTGAGATGAAAATCCCATCTTCAGATTGTTTCACCTGAAGCCCTAAGAAATACTTTAGCTCTCCCATACTACTCATTTCAAACTTCCCTTGCATAAGTTTAGAAAACTTCTTGCAGAGGTTGTTATCCGTAGAGCCGAAAATAATATCGTCGACATAGATCTGCACTAGCAAAATCTTGCCTTTTATTTCCCTAAGAAATAATGTTTTGTCTATCTTTCCTCTTGTGAACTTGTTCTCAAGAAGGAAGCTAGACAGAGTCTCATACCAAGCTCGAGGAGCTTGTTTAAGACCATATAGTGCTTTTTGTAATAAATATACATAATTAGGATAGGTTGAATCAATAAAACCTGGCGGTTGCTCTACGTACACTTCTTCCTTTATGTCACCATTCAGGAAGGCGGACTTTACGTCCATCTGATAGACGGTAAAGCCCTTAAGTGCAGCGTAGGCAAGAAATAACCTGATCGCTTCCAGTCTCGCTACTGGAGCATAAGTCTGGTCGAAGTCGATTCCTTCTTCTTGACGATATCCCTTGGCGACAAGTCTGGCTTTATTCTTTACGATTATCCCGTCTTCATCCATCTTGTTCCGGTAGACCCATTTAGTCCCAATGACATTCTTACCTTTGGGTCTAGGAACAAGTGTCCAAACCTTGCATCGTTTGAACTGATTCAATTCTTCTTCCATGGCTAGAATCCAGGATGCGTCGGAGTTGGCTTCCTCAAATTTCTTTGGTTCAACCTGTGAGAGAAAGCTTAAGTGTAAATTCTCGTTAGTTGTACCTCGACGAGTTCTGACGCCATCCCAAAGATCTCCTATTATTTGGTCAACAGGATGATCCTGCAAGTATCTGAACTCTAGAGTCCTTGCATCTGGGATCTCTTCCGCCACTGGAGTTGCATCTTCAGCTGGGATGTCTTCTTCATCTTGATCATCCACCTCTCCAATGGTGGTTGGAGAGGGGACCTTGATGAATGTCTCATTTTTATCTTCACTAGGTTCATCCAAGCTAAGTTCTTTCAACTTTGTACCTGCATCTACAATAGGCACACTAGACGAGTTGCTTTGCAACAGACTCGTCTCATCAAATACAAGATGTATCGACTCTTCCACCACCAGAGTTTTTCTATTGAATACTCTATAAGCCTTACTATGGCTACTATATCCTACGAAAATACCTTCAAAGCTTTTCTCGCTAAACTTGGTAGAGTGATACTTGCCATTGTTAAGTACGAAGCACTTACAGCCAAAGATTCTAAAGTATGAAATGGTTGGTTGCCTGCCTTTTAGAAGTTCGTAAGGAGTCTTATCATGGTTCTTGTTGATGAGTGCTCGATTTTGCACGTGACAAGCGGTGTTGACTGCTTCAGCCCAGAAATACTCCGGAAGTGAGGCATCACTCAACATAGTCCGACAAGCCTCTATGAGTGTTCTGTTCCTTCTCTCAGCTACTCCATTTTGCTGTGGAGTGCGAGGAGAGGAAAACTCATGAAAGATACCTTGACTTTCACAAAATTCTGTCATGGCTCCAGACTTGAATTCCGTTCCATTGTCACTTCTAATTTTGACTACGGAACAGTTGTATTCATTCTGGATCTGCCTCACAAAATTAGTGAAAATACCGAAGGTATCTGACTTGTGTTTCAGAAAGAACACCCACGCAAAGCGCGAGTAATCATCCACAATAACCAACGTATATTCCTTACCTCCCAAACTTCTAACCTGCAGTGGACCAAACAAGTCCATATGGAGAAGCTGCAAACTTCTATTGGAGTCCTTGCCTATTATGCTTTTAAACGAACTTCTTGTTTGCTTGCCTTTGATACAAGCGTGACAAGGACTGTCCGTAACGCACTTGACATTAGGTGCATCACGCACTAAGTTTTGAGAGAATAATTTATTAATAGTTTTGAAATTAATATGTGCTAGTCTCTTGTGCCATTGGTCAGCAAGAGATGCACTACTTTTTGCCAAAAGACACACTGGTGTCGAAGAGTCTATACAAATAAAATTGAGAAAGAAAATATTTCTGCTTCGAGTGCCTGATAAAATAGCTTCCATATTGTTAACCGATTTTATCAAACACTTGTCAGCATGAAATTCAACTACGTATCCTTTGTCGCATAGTTGGCTTATGCTAATGAGATTGTGTTCCAATCCTTCAACATAGGCTACATCCGAAAAGGATACACTACCGTTAGAGATCATACCATAGCCTTTAGTTATTCCTCGATCTGAACCTCCAAAGATGACCTTTGGTCCGTTGCAGACTGAGGTGTAATTCTGTAGTAGGCTCCTTGTCCCGGTCATATGCCGAGAACATCCACTGTCCAAGTACCAGATTGGCATTTTGGTGGCCTTTGGACATACCTGCAATTACAATCATTTAGCCTTAGGAACCCAAACAAGTTTGGGTCCTTGGTCTCGAGTTAGAATACTCCCCTACGAGTATTAGCCTCATGAGTGGTCACTCTCACGTTGCTAACCTTAGGGGTTGCAGCATTTTCAGGATTGAACCAACAATCACTGGCAAAATGACCAATTCTGCCACAGCACCAACAGTTGAACCTGTTGTATCTTTGTCTTGTGTAGTCCTGCTTGACTTTCTGGAATGAAGGTCTGGCAGGAGCTTTACTCTTGGAGGAGGAGGCTTCATGATGATGGCAGTTATATGAGGTCTTCTCCTTCATAGGCTTTTCTACAATGGGTTTTACTTTTGGTGTCTTTTTGAAATTATGACCATGAGCATAAGGTCCATAGCTTTGAAGCTGAATCTCCTCATAAGGTGCCTTGAAGACACTCTCGCCAAAGTTACGAGGACGAGTCCAACCTTGGTATCTTGACTTAGGCTTCTCAGGGATCGGCCTAGAAAAGTGTCCGTAGGTGGACTCATAATCGAGTTCGTTCATGGGAAAGATAACTTTCTTGAACACAACAGGTTCCAAGGGAGCTTTCCCTTTTTCTTCAGCTAGAGCCTTCCGGGCAGCCTTATTCTTTCTCTTGGCCTTGTTTCTCCTAGAGGATTTACTAGAAGAGACAATGTGGCCTAAACCAGTACCCTTGGCCTTAGCAGAGAATTCAGCAACGATTGGAAGAACTGTCTTAGGCTTAGAAAAACTCTCAACAAGCTTCTTTTCAGCCTCGAGTTGTCGTTCCAATTCTTTGATGATTTCCTCTTTAAGGTCGATGTGCTTGAGAGCTTTATTGTATCCCTCCATAGCTGCATTGAGGTTCTCTTGAAGAGAGTTAGTCTTATCGACTTCTTCTCTCAAGCTGCTCTCAGTAGCTCGTAGAGAATTTATCTCTTTGGCTTGAGTTTTCATTAATCTACGACATTTTTCGTAAGCGGTGAGTAACTCCTTATACTGACCCATGAGCTCAGATTCATCTTCAGAGGAATATCCCTCTTGCTCATTGTCATCATCAGAATCAGAGAGAGGAGTGTGAGATTTTACCTCCCCAGTAAACTGGGGGACTTGTTCATCATCCGAATGAGCCATGAGCCCAAAGTAAGCTTCCTCTTCTTCACTCGACTCGGATGAGTCAGAGTCGCTGAGAGTTTTGCTCTTCTTGGCTACTAAGCTTTTCTCTGTCCTCTTCTTGTGGTGTGAGGATTTCTTTTCCTCTCTTCTTCCACCCTCTTTCTTTTTGTGAGGGCAATCGGCGATGACGTGACCTGGCTTATTGCAACAATAACAAATGATGTCAGTAGAAATCTGTTTGTTCGGTTTAGAATTATACCTATCATGGCTACTTGAGCCTTTCTTTCGATGATCACTGTCATGTCGTGATCTTCTATATGAGGCATCCTTGCCTCTCCATTGCTTCTTCTTGTTCAAAAATTTCTTGAACTGCCTTGAGAGTAGGGAGAACTCTCCATCAGATAGTTCTGAGCCAGATGAGCTGGGCTCAGATGATTCTTCTTCATCAGCCTCAGGAACTGGGGCAGGAGAGCTAGCCTTTATCTTCCTTGAGCTATCTGCCTTTAGAGCGACAGATTTCTCCTTGGATGCAGACCTGCTTGTCTCTTCTTCAGCTTTTCTTGAGTTGATTTGTAGCTCATAAGACATAAGCTTTCCGAACAGATTTTGCGGGTCCGTCTCAGCTAACCTTCCAAACTCCCGAATGGCACATACCTTATTGTCCCATTCCTTGGTTAGGGATCTTAAGAATTTGTCATTGAGTTCCCCGTTGGTGAAGACTCGGCCATAAACTCTTAGGCCGTTCACTATCTTGAAAAAGTTCTCGAATGTGTCAGCTATGGCTTCCTTGTGACCTTGCCGGAAGGCTTCATACTTTTGATTCAGAAGGGATCTCCGATCATCCCTCACTTCTTCAGTGCCTTCCATCAGAGTCACCAGGGATTGCCACATCTCCTTGGCAGACTGGCAATGAATTAGATTCTGCAGCATTGAGTCATCGACTGCACTTGCTATAATGTTTTTAGCCTTCTTGTCCAGAGAGACAAGTGCAATCTCATCCTTGTCTAGATCCATCAACTTCTTGGGAACTTGCTTGTTAGGGTCTATGGTGGAAGTAGTCATAGGAATGTGGGGACCTTCTTCAACAATCATGAAGATCCGGGGATCTACTGCTTCCATGAAGAACTTTACTCTTTCCTTCCACATAGGAAAGTTGTTCTTGGTGCAGATAGGGAGTTTAGCAAAATCCTTGGTCTTACTCATGCTTGATACTTTTCAGGAAACAACTTAGAAGGATAAGATCAAGGTGTTAGCCTTAACGATCAACCTGCCTCTGATACCAATTGCGAGGTCTAAGTTGTTAGCCTAAATCACCTAGAGGGGGGTGAATAGGTGAAATGCGTGTCAAAAGCGGAATTAAAATTTAACGCAGCGCACATCAAGCAATCACAGAAGACAAGAGATTTATAGTGGTTCCACAACCTTGGGTACGTCCACTTTCCTCACCGATCTATCAAATCACTAGACTCGGCTACTCCACTATCTCGGATTGAAAACAATCCTACACTTCGGAACCACGTTCCTACAAATCTCGATCCAACTGGATCTACAAAACTCGGAAGAAAGATCTTCCTACAAATCTCGGAGAAAAACTCCTACAATGAAATTTAGGTTTGAGAATAAAAATCAACACAACAAATTTCAGATCTGGATCTTTGACAGTCTTCTTCTTTAGGAGCTTTGACTTGATCAGAAAAGGTTGAAGATGACTTGAGAGAAAGATCCACAAATCTGAAAACTAGAACCACCTCGATCGAGAAGATAGATCTGAAATCCTTGAGGCTCGGCGAGATCGAGTGATTCACTCTTGTCTGGGTCGCTGGAGAAATAGTCCTTGAAGACGGAGATCGACGATCCAGAATTTCTTCCGTGAACAACGATGGCGGCGGCGGCGTGAGAATTAGGGTTCACGGAATTTCCTTTTTCTTCAAAAGAATATCTCTGTAATCTTGTTGATTAGTCAATTCTGAATTGACCTATTTATAGGTGGACTCCAACGGTCATAATCTTAATTAAGGATGACACATGGACCAATCAGAAATGACGGATTCAAAATACTTAGCGAATTCGAACTTAGAAGAATTCTGGAATAGGGAACAGCTATACTCGAGTAAGAGAAGATATACTCGAGTATGGGAATTTAGATACTCGAGTGACAAAGAGACATATACTCGAGTATAAGAATAGAAATTTACTTAATAGAGAAATGAACTACTCGAGTATTAGAAGAGATATACTCGAGTATCAGAAAAGATATACTCGAGTATCAGCAAAGATATACTCGAGTATCAGCATATGAATCCAGGAAACATTCACCTACTCGAGTATTAAAATCAACTACTCGAGTATAGAATAATTTACTCGAGTATCAAAATCAATTACTCGAGTATCAACTGCTTACTCGAGTATTAAAACCAACTACTCGAGTATCGAATAATTTACTCGAGTATCAAAATCAATTACTCGAGTATCAATACTTGAACTTGCAGAAAAGAGAAGAAAAGGATCTACTCGAGTATGATATATGATTTACTCGAGTGATTAAGTTACTTACTCGAGTATGAAAACACCTTACCCGAGTGACTGACTAACTACTCGAGTATAGAAGTATATACACGAGTATTCAGAGCCTACTCGAGTAAGTCTAACTGATTACTCGAGTAAGTCTAATTAACTACTCGAGTATGGAAATATATACACGAGTATTAAGTCTGATACTCGAGTATAACAAAGGGGTTACTCGAGTATTTTGGACTTAGAAATTTTTCTGAGGAAATTAGTTCCAATGCTTCTGTCCATCAATCCAAGTGCATATAGGAAGTGTATCCCAATTGAGAGGCTATACATGGGCCAACACTTTGGATCACACAATGAGGGATTACATTGTATGGTCCTGTGTTTGGTGACCCATTATAGACTGACATTGGTCTACACTTGGCAATTAGAACCTGCACACATACAACCTAAACACAGCATCAAATACACCTTAATTCATCTTAGTTCAAGGTCTGACCTCCTACAAATCTGAGGTATTGTGGAGACAAATCCCAACACCTGTCACCACATCGGGCTGGCGGATCACTTCCTGCTTCCCAAGGTTATAGGCTCATGGCTGCACTGGTCGAAACTGAGAAGCGCTCGACTCCGCCATCTTTCCTTTCTCTATAGTACTAGGGCCGGAGCGCACAGTCTGCTCTTGCCTGGGCTCCTGCTCAGCACCTCCTTGAGTACAAAAATGAGCTATGTGGTCTACCTTGCCACAATTAAAGCACGTTGGTTGTCCCTTAAAGCGAGACCCTCCGGACGTCAAGTTGCTTTTCTCACCAGACTTGAAAGGATGAGGCTTTTTCTTCCATCTATTCCCTTCAGGATTCCCTTGGGATTGACAAGGCTTCCCTTCCCCTTTCTTGGGTGTGAAACCCTTACGACGTTGGGTTTGCTTCATATCGCTCTCCAACGTCCTTGCAGCCTCAACCAGCTCATTGAAACCAGCACGCTTCATAGATATTAGGGGTTGCCTCAAATTCTCCCTCAGTCCGTGGTAAAAGAGGTTGTCCCTCTCCTCATCGTCCGTCATGGTATCTCCCGCATAATGACCCAACCGAGTGAATTCTCGAACATATTCGTCCATCGTCTTGTCCCGCTGAACAAAGTGCAGAAATTGCCTCTGAAGGGCTAACCTCATCGACGCAGGAATGTAGTTTTTCAAGAAAGCATTCCCGAACTCTTCAATGGATAGGGAGCATCCAGTAAACTGTCGACCACTATGGCTCACCCACCACAACTTAGCATCTCCTTCCAACATGAAGGCCGTAAAATCAGATTTCTTCTACTCTGGCATCTCTGCCTCCCTTAGAAGTTCTTGAATCCTTTCCCACCAATCCTCTGCATTGGTCGGCAGGCCAACTCCCTTAAACGTTGGAGGATGGAAGCCTAAGAAATACTTCATTTGCCGGTCTCCGTACCTAACAACCACCCTTTCAGCCAAAGGCTCTGCTGGCCTGGCTTCTCCATCCGGCACGGCCATTGCCGTATCTGGGGTAGTAGGAGTTGCTACTTCAGCAACAGGGGTTGCAACTTGCACTGCCACTGCAGCTTGGGCTGCCATCATTGCTTCTGCAAGCATGCGAAAAAAATTGGCCGGGGTTACACCCATGCCCAATGGACCTGGAGCATTAGCACCGCTCGCCGAAGGCTCTTCTCGTGGCTTGACGTCCCTGCCTCGCTGCTTGCACCCTTACAAAAGCAAGGTAAACACAAATTAGTCTCTAATCGTAAGAATCAAACACAAGGAAACTCATAGTCCCAAAATACTCCTATGTGGATAACTTCTCTTACGCGATTCGATTATGACATTCGACCACGAATCCTTTCCTTGGACATCAACCTCCCTCTGATACAAAATTGTAACCCCTCCCCTGTAACTACCATATAATATGGGTCCGGCAATGGCCCCAGATATACAGACGCCATAGCTTTAGCATTAGAAGATGATATTAATACCCAACTCATAACTTAGGATAAAGAAATAGTGGAAACAGAAAACAAGACCAGAAGTTATCCATATCCATAGAGTATCAACTCGGCCTTAAGTCCTTACAAAAAAAGAGAGAGTCCAAAGCTCAAATAAAAACATCCAACACTAACGTGCATAACCACTCCTAGACTACCTCGGCATGCAAGCCGGAAACGTAATGCATCAAACATAAAATCCCACAAGATAGAGCTATTACACAACTTGAAACACTTTATGAGACTTAGGCCTTTTTGGCCGGGGAGCTAGCTCCTGCTTGCGATCCTTGCCCTGTAAAAATTTGGTGGTAACATGGGTTAGCAAAGGCTGGCCTCAACTATGTAACCAACATATCTCCTCCCGGCCATCCCTAGCAGACCTCGGGGCACTCCATCACCCTACAGGCCAGCACTTCGTATGCAATATACATAAATATGTAAAGCAGTAAAACAAGTTTGGATGTCTCATACAACAACCATGTTTCTACGTTGAGCACAAGAAAAAGGGGGCCTACAATGCAGCATGAATGCAATCCTGGGTTTCACCCAAGGCACCCGAAGCATTTGAATCTAACACATAATCACGCATCATCAATCGGGTACTTTCAATTTCCCCATCGGCGTCAAGCCGTAAACAATAAGGGGTAATGAAATTACCCTAACGACATACAAGCCGACACACGGAACTCTTGCCAAGGCCCCACCCGCTCATGGGTCTTAGACCCGGTCTTGCCTGCAAACTCTATAATATCCCATTTCCGGCTAGACCCCTAGGAGTCGGTCTGTTGTGACAGAACTCTAGGAAGCCCAAGAATTGAAATACATCGACCAAGATTTCGGGTCACGGGTTGGTCATGCCCGTGACCGACCCGTCACGCCCGTGACCTACGTGTCACGCCCGTGACCTAGGGCATTACCCCATTCGACGATCTTCGATCTCAGGAAGCCGATCGTCGAGCGCAGAATTTGCAACCCGGGCCTGTCACGCCCGTTACCTAGGGCGTGACCCCCCCCCCCCCCCCCCTTCGACGATCGTCGATCTCAGGAAGACGATCGTCGAACTCAGAATTTTCCACCCGGGCCTGTCACGCCCGTGACCTACGTGTCACACCCGTGATAAAGGCCGAAACGTCGGTTCAGGCCCAAAATTATTCTAACACGCGTTATAATAAATTTTGGTATGGGAAGTTAGAACAGGAGTATTTATGGGCCGTTTACTTCTCTAATTACTTAATAAGAAAGAGAAAGTGTTGGTCCAATAGGAAATATCCACCTGGTAAACACCTCTTCTTACTCCAGCGTTTCCTTCCCTCCACCATAACCGAAATATTATTAAGAGAGAGCATTCATGGCCATGAATGCTTCACCCTTTCCCCTCCCCACTTGGAGATCTATAAAATCCCCCTTAGAGCAAGATGAGAAGGTAACACTCTTGACCAAACGGATTCATATTATTGCTCTTGCTATAGGAGAAGTTCGGAAACGCCACCACCGCGCCATGACAATCCGACGTTCATCTCGCCTCCAAACCGCGAACAAGGTCCTCCTCTACTTCTTCTTTTGTGAGTAGATCTTAGGATCTTAGAAAGGAGTTCGTGCTCAAAGGAGCCGGTCCTACCTCGTGTTTTCATGGAGAAACCATGAAAAATATATTTTCGGGTGCGCCGGAAACCGCCACCTCCGGCGGCCAAACCACCGCCGACCGATAGTCATCGCCTCGATGGAGGTGGTGGTGGTGGTGGCTGGCCAGGGAAGTGACCGGACAGCCGGCGACGGATCACGGAAGAGCTACAGGAAATGTATTTTTCTGAGTGTTGTTACGGGTTCTGTTTGAAGGGAAGATGAACAGTAAATTCTATTATTATTCATTTATTAATTATAATGAATTATTATCTCCTTTTTAACACACCTTTTGATATTATCAAACGAGGCACTTAGAGGCTAATTTAGGAAAAATGGCCAGTCACAAAAGTTGTAGCCCTTCGAGTCTAGATTAATTTAAACTTGATTTTAACTCTTTTGAATAAGCGGTTTCACCGCAACACCCATTTTAGTGGGGGTTATACCTAGAGGTTGGCAGGAACTAAAATGAATGCCCATGCTTCGTCCCTTGACCAAATTACTTGAAATATAGGCACAGGGTTATCCTTAGTCATACCTAGAGGCTGTCCAAAAATGGGAATTTTTGGAGACACTTTGCCTAAGGTTTTTGTTTTAATTTAATTAAGTTAGAGGAATTTATTTAAGTGGTCAAATTACATCCAAACCCTCCCAAATTTTGGTGAGTGGTACCTGGCGATAAAACCTAGCTCTGTACAAAATTTCAACTCATTTGGATGAGTTTTGGATAGAAAGTCACCTATTCTTAACTAGGCCTTAATGAGGTGTTTTTGAGTAAAAAGTGCACTAAGAGGTTCGAGCGGTCAAATCACCTCAACAGAGGCTGATATTTTGAACACTGACTTGGAAGGGTTATTATAACCCACTTGGAGAAAATGGTGTGTTTAGGGTTTGTTTACCTTAGGATCCAACTCAAACCCTAAAAGGAGGGTTTCGAGGGTTTTAAAGGACATGGGGGCAATTGCTCTCGTATTACCTTGAAATTCAGTAGGGTCAACGTTAGCATAATAAAAATCATCTGGATGGAATTTCCGAGGATTTGGAGATAGGTAGATACATCAAAACTCAAACCTTAGTTTTATAGTAAAATACCAATTAAGTAAAATTTGTCATTAAACATTATCTAAAAGATGCGAAACTAGGGTAGAGTGAGTTTTGGAGTGGGTAGAATCTATAGCAATTTTACTAGATTTTTATGTTGTTTATTTCCAGCACTTCATTTGTAAAGTTGGTTATAGCCCTAATTAATGTTTTAATTATTTGGATCTTTCTGTTCATTGAAACCCCATGAAATCTTGGAAGAAAATGTTTTAGGTCAGAATGGTAGCTCCTGAATTATTTTATAATTTATAGTTGAGTAAATCTAGTACTTCCTTCACAAATGTTTAAAAGGGGTTTTATACTTTAAAAATTAATTATGGATGATATTGCTGCTGAAAAATAATGAAACTTAGCCAATGCTATTTTTAAGGTTGTACCTGCATAATATAATTTATTTATAATTTTTGGATGGATATTCTTTATACTTGATTCATAAATGACGAAAGAAAGAAAATATTGCTAAAATAGTTTTAGTGCTCTTTTGATGATAGAAAAATTGTGATGCTTTGGATTTACCATTTTGAGATAGTAAAATATTTATAATTAATTTGTTGGACATCTTGCATGAGTACTTAGGGTAGTTCATGTTCAAATTGGTAGCCCATGGAATTTTCGAGGAAATTAATTAAATGCCAGATAAATTAGGAAAATTATAGTTTGCTGATTATAGGCTAATCATAACATGATATACCTCCAGTAAATAAGTTAGGGCATTTTGATGAGTATTGGATCATTTCCTAACCGGTTCGACATATAGTCTAGGTTGGTCTGCATATAGCAAATTGTTAAATTGCAATAGGACATGATCTGGGGTAGTTGTTTGAGTTAGTCATTTTGTCTGGGTGGGTAGATGTGGATGATTTCACAATAGAATGATATGAAGAGTAGTGAGAAGTGGTGATGGCTAGAGTTAAGAGGTGCTCGGGTTCGACGAAAGATCGTCTTTCCCGAAGAGAGGAAGGTTAAACTCACCCTAGGTTAGTCTATCGTAATATGAGAAGGGAATGGCTAAGGGAATCAACAAATAACAATAAGTTCCTTGCGAAAGTGAAGGATGGGCTTCAGCTACCATCATAGTTCTTAGTGCCCTTTGAGAGCCCATCATAGGGAATACCGGGGGCAGTCCTGGGTTAACGTAAACTGTAATAACAAACTGAAAAGAGTAACTTAGTAATTAGGATCTCACATTTCACAAACACCGTTAGCACAGGAAGATTGTTGGGAGCTTCAGCTTGGTTGGTTAAGAGACGGACGAAATGGTCCGGGGAGCTTCGGCTCGATTGGTTAAGAGACAGACGTTTTGGTCCGGGGAGCTTCGGCTCGGTTTTTGTTTGATTACGATTAAATTTGCATGTGCAAAAAAGGAAAGAAAATTAAGGTTGTGGGTCTTCGGTATTGGAGGGTCAATGCACCGACGCCAATACGCTGACTCGGCAAGTGTGGTTAACACTTCGCCAACAAAAGTCCGTTGCGCCAGCCGACAAGAGTACGTAGGAGTCTGCTTCGTGCACCAAGCATTGAGGCGTACGATACGTCTGACCGGTAATGCTTTACTGGTTTAGAGGTGGGCGAGGCCCAACCAACCGCTTCTGTCTGCCACTACGGAGGTATCCTTGGAGGTAACGGCTCCAAAAGGGGGAACTAAAGGTCTGTGTGCATAGAGTCGGGTGTGTGAGTTGCACTTGCATGTTCCATCATACCCACTTGCATGTCATAGCATAATCGATTCATTTAACCCCTGGCACCTAAAGTATAAGTGGAATGGGATGCTTATACATTAGGAATTGCAAAACGACCCCTTGGTCTATAAGCTTGTGTGGGCAAGTTTATAAATTAAGGTTAAATTCAATATATATATGCTATTGTTTGATAACCGACACCCCAACGTATAAGTGGTATAAGACACTTTATACGATGGGAGCCTTGTAAAAGATCCCTTGGCTTATGCATTTCAGTACATAAGTTAAGGTTACATTTCCTACTTTCTATTTATGCCATTATTTTTTATAGAATTGCTAGAGTAGTTCTGCTGCCACCTATTTCTTTGATTTAATCTCCACCTTCATGTCCTTCCCTTTCTTCCTCTCTGCTCGATACTTAGGAGCCATGGGGGAAGGGGTTGGGGATGATAGGTCTTAGTCTTTATGACTAAAAGTTTTCGAACCGCATAATTTTATGGAATCGTTGAGCCCAGCACATGGGAGCAGCCCCAGAGGCCGGTGCGCTTGGAGATGGGGTAGTCTATCTCCGGAGTTCGTACAGCCGGGACTGTGAGTCTCGACCTTGAGTAGATGTTCTGTTTTTGCTTCCGCATGAGTGATTTGTAGTGAGGACATGATGTACCGTGCATAAGCCCATATTTTTAGTACTCTGATATATTATTATTAGGACACTCCCTTCGTGGAGATTTTATTTATATATATGTGATTATCTTGTGGACTTGCTTTACTTCTTTTTGCTACCTTTCTGTGATGGAATTGGCCGGCAGAATCGACGCTTTGTGGTGATGACCCTTCAGTGCGTGAAGGTGTCACCGCAAAGGGGCGGTTCTGGGCCTAATACCCCGGTATTTTAAAAGAAAAAAAGGGGGTCTTACAAGTGGTATCAGAGGAAACATCGATCTGAAAAAGGTAGCAGTCCACTAACCCTGGGTCACCCCCGCTCGAAATTAGTTTTGGGACAAACTAAGTAGCGGAAGCAGTGGTGTGCCCATATGGGGATCACATATAAATTGTCCACTTTTATTAAAGATTGAACGTTTTCTCAGTATGGATTTTGTTACGCAGCCTCCAGCACATCCTACGCCATAAGGTGGATTTCAATAGGCTCAGGATGTTGCAACACCTCCACCGGTCCCCAATCCTTTCCTTCAGTCAGACATGGTACAGACTCTGACAGCCATTCTGGAGGCTTTCAGGGCCCAGCAGGTTCCGGTCCCGCAGCCAAACCCGGGGGCCAACTGGTTGAGCATCTTCCGAGGACTTTCTCCCCTGTCCTACTTGGGGACAGAGTCGGTGGTTTGGACGGAAGAGTGGCTGGATATTATGTACGAGATGCTGACCGGGATACGGTGCCCCTGGGCGGAGAGAGTGGCTCTGGTTGTCTCTTGCCTGGAGTCCCATGCCAAGAGGATGTGGAAGACGCTGCTGGACACGACGTTTGCCAATAGGGAGGTTGCAGAAGTTACCTGTGAAGAGTTCAGGGCCGCGCTGCTAGAGCATTTTGTTTCGCAGTCGGCAAGGGATGAGTTGGAGGAGCGGTTCTTACAGCTGAAGCAGGGCACCAAGACGGTGGTGGAGTACCATCGAGAGTTCGAGCATTTGGCTTGATATGCAGATTCTTACTAGCTGGACAAAGCAGGGTACATCAAGAGGTTCTATAAGGGCCTGCGGGAGGACTTGAGGGAGGCTTTGTTGTTTGTATCTGACGGGCCTATCTCCAGGATTTTGGAGATGGCAAAGAGGATTGAGGCTGATTGGCACACCACTCGGGGCCGGAAGCGGCAAGCGGAGGATCAGGGCCGGAGAGCCAGAAATGACCAGTGGCGAGGTGTTATACCAGAGGGGAGAAGGACAGAGGACCAGCCTCGTCAGGAAGTGAGGCAGGAGCCGAGGGAGCAGGTAATATTGGCCCCTCAACCTCTTCGGATGCATGAGATGCCGAGACCCGAGGGAATGGCGTATCCCCCACTAGAGTGCTTCCATTGTCATTAGATTTGGCACCTCCGGAGGAACTGCCCAATGAGGGGGGCACCACCTCCAGCACCACAGGGTGGCCCACCTGCTCAGCATTATGGAGGCCGAGGACACGACCGAGGTCGTGGATACCAGGGGGAGATCGTAGACAGGAAAGGGAGCAGGTATATGCTTTGGACCTTGCGCAGCCTCGGAATCCAGAGCAAGTCATAGCAGGTACGCTGCAATGCTTCGTTATTTTCATAGAATTTCCCTCTCAGTTGTTAAATCTTAAAACCGTACTAGATAGATCAACAACGAAAGAAAACTCGTTATAGAACCATAAGGCATCTAATCACCCCAAGTATAGTCTTCATAAGCGGCAAGCCTGCTCGCATGCTTTTCGATACTGGAGCTACTCACTCCTTTGTGTCGGAGACGTTCGTAGAAGGACTGCAAGGCGTGGAGTGATTCACGAGCTCGAAGATGAGGGTGTGACTATCGGATGGACTTGAACTCTATACCTCGGACCGCTGCAATATGGACGCAGAAATTGGTGGAAAGGCGTTTGAGACTCCAGCGATGATTTTGAAGTTGACGGACTATGATCTGATCTTGGGCATGGCATGGCTGCACTAGAACCATGCCCAGATTGATTGCCAAGCGAAGAGGATCACCATGAGACATGGGGACTCTTTTATTATCATCGAAGGTATAAGACCTGCCTCTCGTATACTCTTATCTTTGGTACAGTCCGTTAAGGCCCATCTGCAGGGAGAGGAGGTTTATCAGATTCTATTTGAGATGGCAGAAGTCAAGGAGTCTTTGACAGACATCCCGGTGGTGTGAGATTTCACTGACAACATTCCAGAGAAACAGCCAGGACTACCTCCGCACCGAGAGCAGGACTTCCAGATACAGCTTGTGTCGGGGGCCTAGCCGGCATCTACGGCCCCTTACCGGATGGCCCCGAAGGGGTTGGCAGAGTTCTGAAGTCAGTAGCAGGAACTAGTAGAAGCAGGGTTTGTCCGGCCAAGTTCTTCACCGTGGAGAGCCCCGGTGCTATTCGTCAAGAAGAAGGACGGAAGTCTCCGCTTGTGTATTGACTATCGAGCGCTGAACAGACTGACGGTCCGGAATACATACATGCTGCCACGAATTGACGAGTTGTTTGATCAACTGGAGGGAGCACACTTCTTCTCAAAACTTGACTTGAGGTCAGGTTATTATCGGCTAAAGATTCGAGAGGAGGACATTCCAAAGACCGCCTTCAGTAGTAGATACAGACTGTTTGAGTTTACAGTGATCCCCTTCGGGCTCACAAATGTGCCGTCAGCATTTACAAGCCTCATGAATAGAGTATTCAAGGAGTACTTTGATGTATTCATCATCGTATTTATTAACGACATCCTCATCTACTCAAGGACGGAGGAGAAGCATACACGGCAACTGACATTGACTCTACAGAGGCTATGGGAGCATTAGCTTTACGCGAAGTACAGCAAATGCCAGTTTTGGTTAAAAGAGGTGGCCTTCTTAGGTCATATTATCAGCGGTGCTGGGTTGGCAGTAAACCCGGCCAAGATTCGGGCAGTTCAGGATTGGCCATCGTTAAAGACAGCCACAGATGTACGGAGCTTTCTGGGACTTGCCGGATATTACCGGAAGTTCGTCGAAGGATTTTCCATGATTGCACTCCCTCTTACATCCCTGACGAAGAAGGAAACCCCTTTTGTTTAGACTCCATAGTGCGAGGCGGCCTTTGTGGAGTTGAAAGATTGGCTTACCTCAGCTCCCATTCTCGCTCTTCCGTCAGGAAGGGAGGGATTACAGGTGTATACGGATGCCTCCTACCAGGGGATGGGTGCCGTTCTGATGCAGAACGGGCACGTGATAGCCTACGCCTCCCGACAGCTGAAGATACATGAGAAGAACTATCCGGTGCATGATCTAGAAATGGGTGTAGTGATTTTTGCTCTGAAGATTCGGCGATACTACCTCTACGGGGTTCACTGTGACATCTTTTCAGATAACAAAAATCTGAAATACGTGGACACACAGAAGGAACTAAACATTAGACAGAGACGTTGGGTGGAGTTCCTGTCGGATTACCAATACACCATGCACTATCATCCCGGGAAGGCGAACGTGGTGGCAGATGCTTTGAGTCGGAGAAGAGATACCTCAGGGAAGGGACAATAACTGATGTCCATGGATCTGGTCCGGTCCTTCAGAGATATGCAGATATCCTTAGTGTCCGAGAATGATCCAGAGTTGTATAGGGAGAATCTAGCATCAATGGTGGCCATAGATGATATTCGGGACCGCATCCGGGATGGACAGAGGACAGATGCGTGGGTAGAGCCAATATTCCAAGCCTTGGAGGAGGGTTCGACGGGAGATTATTCATTGACAGATGGATTGCTATGTTTTAGAGGTAGGGTATATATACCCGCAGGAGGCCGGATTCGGGAGGACATCATGGCGGAGGCACATTGTAGCAGATATTCTATACACCCGGGGATCACCAAGACGACGACAGACTTGAAGAAGATGATGTTTTGTCCAGGGATTAAGAAGGACAATACATACTTCGTGACTCATTGCGAGGCATGCCATTTGGTGAAGGCGGAGTGCAAGAACCCCGCTGGATTTCTACAGCCACTCCCAGTGCCGGAGTGGAAATTTAAGGACATCGCAATGGATTTAATTCATGGACTCCCCCGATCACAAACGGAAAACGACTCGATTATGGTCATCGTCGATTGGTTGACGAAGGTGGCCCATTCTGATTAGGAAGGATGACTCCGTGGGTGTATTAGTGCGGAGATTTGTGGAACAGTTTGTTCGATACCACAGGGTGCCGAAGACGATCGTGTCGGATCGGGATGGATGGTTCACTTCCAGGGAGTGGAGATCTGTGCAGGCTTACTTAGGCACGCGATTGACCTTTAGTATCGCATTCTATCCCCAGACGGATGGGAAGACGGAACGCACCAATCGGACGATGTAAGATCTTTTAAGGTTGTGTATTATGGACCGCGGGGAACCATGTGAGAAGCTCTTACACCTGGTCGAGTTCTCCTATAACAATAGCTACCAGTCCAGCATCAGGATAGCGCCTTATGAAGCCTTGTATGGAAGGAAATGCAGGACCCCACTTTCTTGGGTTCAGAATAAGGATCTGAAGGCGTTAGGATCGGATTTTGTTGAAGACACCGAGGCTCAGGGTAGACTGATTAGAGATAGGATGTTAGAGGCGCAGAGCAGACATGCTAAGTACTATGATGCCTGACATTGTCAGGTGGAGTTTCAGGTAGGGGACCGAGTGTTTATGAAGATCCGGCCCATGCATGGAGTTTCACGGGTGCGCGGTCGGAGAAAGAAGCTCAGCCCTAGGTATATGGGCCCTTACAAGATCCTGGAGAAGATCGGGTCCCTAGCTTACAGGCTGGAGTTGCCACCAGAGCTAGCAGCTCTGCACGACGTCTTCCACATTTCTTCACTGAGGAGGGCTCTACTACGCCCGGAGCAGCAGATTTTGACCAACTAAGGGCCGATAGCTTCAGACCGGTCTGTTCACTTACAGCCGGTTCAGATCGATGACAAAGGAGTATGGATCTTGCGCCGCAAGAATGATGACGACGCTCTTCGCCAACGCTGCGACGCTTCTTCGTCAATGCCGTGACGCTCCTTCGCCAACACCGCTTCATATTTTGCACGTCTGCCGGCACCATTTTAAATAAAATATATAATTATAAATTAAAATTAAAATTATATATTTTATCATTTATCTTTATCATTTTATGCAATTTCTATTTATGGCAATTTCTATTTAAGCAATGTTTTAATTTAAGCAATCTTATTATTATATTTTTATTCTTGTAATTATGATGGATACTTATAACCATCATATATTTGCTTCCATTTTCATGCATATTAATTTTGGAATTGTTTTTATTTTTGTTCTAAATATGTATGGAGGAGATTGAGTGGTGTAAGGCTATATATAGCCATGTTTTGTTTGACTAAGTATTGAAAGAATGAAAAATTGAAAAAAAAACCTAGAGATTCTTGAGAGAATTTTCCTCCCCCCCCCCCCTCTTTGGCAAATTTCGGCCAAACCCTCTCTCCCTCTCTCTACCTTGGCCGCCGGCCACCCCCTCCCCTTTCTTCTCAATCTCGGCTACCTCTTTTCTCCCTTCTCCTCCTCCTCAATATTCTCCCTCACCTCCACCACCCCAACCTAAGCCCACTTTTACTTCCCCAAAAAATTATCGGCCTCCCTTTTCCCTCCAAGCCGCCGACCACCACCACCCCCTTAGGGCTCGGCCAAGTCCAAAGCCGCCACCTCCTCTCCCTCTTTAATCTCTCTCGGCCACCTCCTCTCTTTCCTCCCCTAGGCAATATTCGTCCTTCTCCTCCCTCTCCCCTTTCTTAGTTTTCTTCTCCCTCCCTCTTCCTCCTCTCCTTGGTCGCCGGCCTCTCTTCTCTCCCTCCCTCTTTTTTTCTCTCAGCCCCTCTTCCCTTCCATACAAACCGCCAGCCACCCTAGCTCCATTCAAACCGCCACTTGCCCTCTTCCTCCAAGAACAAAACCGAACAAAAACCACACCTCCTTCCCATATAACTGTTGGACGTTTTCAAGAAAATCTCTCTGCTAAACCATGGGTCTGCATCAATTGATGACGACGCTATTCGCCAACGCCGCGACGCTTCTTCGTCAATGCCGTGACGCTCCTTCGCCAACGCCGCTTCATATTTTGCACGACGTCTGCCGGCACCATTTTAAATAAAATATATAATTATAAATTAAAATTAAAATTATATATTTTTTTATTTATCTTTCATCATTTTATGCAATTTCTATTTATGGCAATTTCTATTTAAGACAAGGTTTTAATTTAAGCAATCTTATTATTATATTTTTAGTCTTGTAATTATGATGGATACTTATAACCATCAAATATTTGCTTCCATTTTCATGCATTTTAATTTTGGAATTGTTTTTATTTTTGTTCTAAATATGTATGGAGGAGATTAAGTGGTGTAAGGCTATATATAGCCATGTTTTGTTTGATTAAGTATTGAAAGAATGAAAAATTGAAAAAACCTAGAGATTCTTGAGAGAATTTTCCTCCCCCCCCCCTCTTTGGCAAATTTCGGCCAAACCCTCTCTCCATCTCTCTACCTTGGCCGCCGGACACCCCCTCCCCTTTCTTCTCAATCTCGGCTACCTCTTTTCTCCCTTCTCCTCCTCCTCCTCAATATTCTCACTCACCTCCACCACCCCAACCCAAGCCCACTTTTACTTCCCCAAAAAAATATCGGCCTCCCTTTTCCCTCCAAGCCGCCGGCCACCACCACCCCCTTAGGGCTCGGCCAAGTCCAAAGCCGCCACCTCCTCTCCCTCATTAATCTCTCTCGGCCACCTCCTCTCTTTCCTCCCCCTAGGCAATATTCATCCTTCTCCTCCCTCTCCCCTTTCTTGTTTTTCTTCTCCCTCCCTCTTCCTCCTCTCCTTGGCCGCCGGCCTCTCTTCTCTCCCTCCCTCTCTATTTCTCTCAGCCCCTCTTCCCTTCCCTATAAACCGTCGGCCACCCTAGCTCCATTCAAACCGCCACTTGCCCTCTTCCTCCAAGAACAAAACCGAACAAAAACCACACCTCCTCCCCATATAACTGTTGGACGTTTTCAAGAAAATCACTCTGCTAAACCATGGGTCTGCATCAATTTGGTATCAGAGGGAGGTTCATGTCAATTTTCTAATTGTCACCCTCCAACTTTTATGGCCAGACTTGCCCCAATGATGCTGGTTTCTTCTGACTGTTCCCCCCTCACGGGCCACTCATCGGAGATGAGGGATTTTAAGTGTGGGAGAATTGATGACGACACTCTTCGCCAACGCCACGACGCTTCTTCGTCAATGCCGTGATGCTCCTTCGCCAACGCCGCTTCATATTTTGCACGACATCTGCAGGCACCATTTTAAATAAAATATATATTTATAAATTAAAATTATAATTATATATTTTATTATTTATCTTTCATCATTTTATGCAATTTCTATTTATGGCAATTTCTATTTAAGCAATGTTTTAATTTAAGCAATCTTATTATTATATTTTTATTCTTGTAATTATGATGGATACTTATAACCATCATATATTTGCTTCCATTTTCATGCATTTTAATTTTGGAAATGTTTTTATTTTTGTTCTAAATATGTTTGGAGGAGATTGAGTGGTGTAAGGCTATATATAGCCATGTTTTGTTTGATTAAGTATTGAAAGAATGAAAAATTGAAAAAACCTAGAGATTCTTGAGAGAATTTTCCTCCCCCCCCCCCTCTTTGGCAAATTTCGACCAAACCCTCTCTCCCTCTCTCTACCTTGGGCGCCGGCTACCCCCTCCCCTTTCTTCTCAATCTCGGCTACCTCTTTTCTCCCTTCTCCTCCTCCTCCTCAATATTCTCCCTCACCTCCACCACCACAACCCAAGCCCACTTTTACTTCCCCAAAAAAATATCGGCCTCCCTTTTCCCTCCAAGCCGCCGGCCACCACCACCCCCTTAGGTCTCGGCCAAGTCCAAAGCCGCCACCTCCTCTCCCTCTTTAATCTCTCTCGGCCACCTCCTCTCGTTCCTCCCCCTAGGCAATATTCGTCCTTCTCCTCCCTCTCCCCTTTCTTGGTTTTCTTCTCCCTCCCTCTTCTTCCTCTCTTTGGCCGTCGGCCTCTCTTCTCTCCCTACCTCTCTATTTCTCTCAGCCCCTCTTCCCTTCCCTACAAACTGTCGGCCACCTTAGCTCCATTGAAACCGCCACTTGCCCTCTTCCTCCAAGAACAAAACCGAACAAAAACCACACCTCCTCCCCATATAACTGTTGGACGTTTTCAAGAAAATCTCTCTGCTAAACCATGGGTCTGCATTAAAGAAGATCCCCTTAGTCAAGGTTCTGTGGAGGAATCACGGTCAGGAGGAGCACACCTGGGAACCGCAGGACCTGATGAGGCAAAAATACCCGGAGTTTTTCAGTCAGGTATACCTCACCACCTCTCGGTATACTATAAATTACCTTCTTCTATTTAACCGGTAGGACTAGATAAAGGAAATTGAGAACCTAGGCATGCACAGGAAGCTAATCTTTTGTTTATTGGGGAGGTTTCCTTCGTTTATCAAACAAGTAGTCTCGCTTCGACTCAATAGGAAAACCATATGGGATGTTACAAGTTTATTTTATTTCGGTAGAAATCCCTGTAGGCTCAACCATAATTTCGGGGACGAAATTTTTGTTTTGCTTATTGGGATTTGTAACATCTCATTTCCGGCTAGACCCCTAGGAGTCGGTCTGTCGTGACAGAACTCTAGGAAGCCCAAGAATTTAAATACATCGACCAAGATTTTGGTTCACGGGTTTGTCACGCCTGTGATCGATCCGTCACGCCCGTGACCTACGTGTCACGCCCGTGACCTAGGGCGTGACCCCATTTGACGATTGTCGATCTCAGGAAGACGATCGTCGAGTGCAGAATTTGCAACCGAGGCCTGTCACGCCCGTGACCTACGTGTCACTCCCGTGACCTACGTGTCATGCCCATGACCTAGGGCGTGACCCCATTCGACGATCGTCAATCTCAGGAAGCCGATCGTCGAGCGCAGAATTTGCAATAGTGGCCTGTCACGTCCGTGACCTACGTGTCATGCCCGTGACCTAGGGCGTGACCCCCCTTCGACGATCATTGATCTCAGGAAGACGATTGTCGAACTCAGAATTTTCCACCCGGGCCTGTCATGCCCATGACCTACGTGTCACGCCCGTGAAAAAGGACAAAACGTCGGTTCAGGCCCGAAATTATTCTAACACGCATTTTAATAAATTCTGGTATGGGAAGTTACACCAGGAGTATTTATGGGTTGTTTCCTTCTCTAATTACTTAATAAGAAAGAGAAAGTGTTGGTCCAATAGGAAATCGCCACCTAGTAAACACCTCTTCTTATTCTAGCATTTCCTTCCCTCCACCATAACCAAAATATTATTAAGAGAGAGCATTCATGGCCATGAATGCTTCACCCTTTCCCCTCCCCACTTGGAGATCAATAAAATCCCCCTTAGAGCAAGATGAGAAGGTAACACTCTTGACCAAACAGATTCAGATTATTGTTCTTGCTGTAGGAGAAGTTCTGAAACTCCACCACCGCGCCATGACAATCTGACGTTCATCTCGCCTCCAAAACGCGAACAAGGTCCACCCCTACCTCTTATTTTGTGGATAGATCTTAGGATCTTAGAAAGGAGTTCGTGCTCAAAGGAGCCGGACCTACCTCGTGTTTTCATGGAGAAACCATGAAAAATAAATTTTTCAGGTACGCCGAAAACCGCCACCTCCGGCGGCCAAACCACCGCCGACCGATAGCCATCGCCTCGACGGAGGTGGTGGTGGTGGTGGCTGGCCAGGGAAGTGACCGGCCGGCCGGCGACGGATCACGGAAGAGCTACATGGAATGTATTTTTCTGAGTGCTGTTACGGGTTCTGTTTGGTAGGGAAGATGAACAGTAAATTTTATTATTATTCATTTATTAATTATAATGAATTATTATCTCCTTTTTAACACACCTTTTGATATTTCCAAATGAGGCACTTAGAGGCCGATTTAGGAAAAATGGCTAGTCACGAAAGTTGTAGACCTTTGAGTCTAGATTAATTTGAAATTGATTTCAACTCGTTTGGGTAAGCGGTTTTATAACGGTCCAGGCCCGTCAACCCAGCGGGACCCAGCTGGCACCGTCGGCCTACCAAAAGTCCAGACCCGGGCCCACTACTAATAGTCAGCCTATGAAATCAAGCCTACAGGCCATGCACCCCAACCCCTCTATGCGACTTTTTTTCAGCAGCGGTAGGTTGTTGCCACTGGGGATCGAACCCAGGACCTTGATAAGAGACTCTTTACCACTGCTCTCATCACCAACTGAGCTGCAGCTCAGTTCGTGATGAGAGCAGTGGTAAAGTGTCTCTTATTAAGGTCCTGGGTTCGATCCCCAGTGGAAAAAACCTACCGCTGCTGAAAAAAAGGCGCGGAGAGGGGTTGGGGTGCATGGCCTACAGGCTTGATGTGATAGGCTGACTACTAGTAGTGGGCCCGGGTCTGGACTTCTGGTAGGCCGGCGGTGCCAGCTGGGTCCCGCTGGGTTGGCGGGCCTGGACCGTTATAAAAAAGTGCACTTTTTGTAACGGCCTCCCCAGCTCCATGCTCGCAAGGACGGCCGCCGGCACCCCATCATCCAGTTGGAAAGGGTTCAGCCTAACCAGGTCTGCAGACCATGCACCCCAACCCCTCTCCGCCCCTATTTTTTAGCAGCGATAGGTTGTTGCCACTGGGGATCGAACCCAGGACCTTGATAAGAGACTCTTTACCATAGCTCAGTTTGTGATGAGAGCTGTGGTAAAGAGTCTCTTATCAAGGTCCTGGGTTCAATCCCAGTGGCAACAACCTATCGCTGCTGAAAAATAGGGGAAGAGAGGGGTTGGGGTGCATGGTCTGCAGACCTGATGTGATAGGCTGACTACCAGTAGTGGGCTCGGGTCTGGACTTCTGGTAGGCCGGCGGTGCCAGCTGGGTCCCGCTGGGTGGGCGGGCTTGGACCGTTATAAAAAAGTGCACTTTTTTTAACGGCCTCCCCAGCTCCATGCTCGCAAGGACGGCCTGCAGACCTTGTTAAGTTGAACCCTTTCCAATTGGATGTTGGGGGTGTCGGCGGCCGTCCTTGCGAGCATGGAGCTGGGGAGGCCGTTAAAAAAAGTGCACTTTTTTATAACAGTCGAGGCCCGCCAACCCAGCAGGATCCAGCTGGCACTGCCGGCCTACCAGAAGTCCAGACCCGGTCCCACTACTGGTAGTCAGCCTATCACATCAAGCCTGCAGACCATGCACCCCAACCCCTCTCCGCCCCTTGTTTTTAACAGCGGTAGGTTGTTGCCACTGGGGATCGAACCCAGGACCTTGATAAGAGAATCTTTACCACTGCTCTCATCACCAACTGAGCTTAACCCCTCTCCGCCCCTATTTTTTAGCAGCGGTAGGGTTGTTGCCACTAGGGATCGAACCCAGGACCTTGATAAGAGACTCTTTTCCACTGCTCTCATCACAAACTGAGCTTAGCTCAGTTTGTGATGAGAGCAGTGGTAAAGAGTCTCTTATCAAGGTCCTGGGGTGCATTGTTTGCAGGCTTGATGTGAAAGGCTGACTACCAGTAGTGGGGACGGGTCTGGAATTTTGGTAGGCCGGCGGTGCCAGCTAGGTCCCGCTGGGTTGGCGGGCCTGGACCGTTATAAAAAAGTGCAATTTTTATAAAGGCCTACCCAGCTCCATGCTCGCAAGGACAGCCGCCGGCACCCCCAGCATCTAGCTGGAAAGGGTTCAGCCTAACCAGGTCTGCAGACCATGCACCCCAACCCCTCTCTGCCCCTATTTTTCAGCAGCGGTTGGTTGTTGCCACTAGGGATCGAACCCAGGACCTTGATAAGAGACTCTTTAGCACAGCTCTCATCACCAACTGAGCTGCAGCTCAGTTGGTTATTAGAGCTGTGGTAAAGAAACTCTTATCAAGGTCCTGGGTTCGATCCCCAGTAACAACAACCTGCCACTGCTGAAAAACAGGCACAGAGAGAGGTTGGGGTGCATGGTCTGCAGACCTGGTTAGGCTAAACCCTTTCGAGCATGGTGCTGGGTGTGCCGGCGCATGGGGAGGCCGTTACAAACTCTGACTTCTCACGTCAGGATTCCGTCTCAAACATATAACGATTCTGAGAACCATTGCTGGACCCCACCCACTCGTGGGCTTCATTGTCCGGGCTTGTCCTATGCTTGGCGTTCTCATCAGTCTAACAGAAGGAGACTAGTCTCGCTAGGACACTCTCCCCACATGACTTGAATGTCATGGGATAGCCAGTCGACCACGGAGACAAAGCCGCACCTTAGCACATCACAATCCATACCCTTTCCCACCCTAATCCATTATTCGTATGACAATGTTCCCATGCACCAAGGAAAACATCTACCGCCAACACAGAGCTAACCTCATCCAGTTTCGGTTACACGTACTCACTCAAAAAAGGGGGAAACCAATACATCATAAACGACATCTTGCTGCAACGGATTTCTACAAAATCCTTAAGGCTCTCTATGCAACATCACCAAATCGAACTAACGGTCGCGACTACGGCTTCACCCACAATGCCTAATCCACTAACAGAGTGGATCTCTAATACAATAATATGTTGGGGAGGACACAATCGACCCGGTGGTTCCTCTTAAACCATGGAGACCCGAACCCCTCTCATTTGAGAGATCTGGTGCCCAAAAGATTGAAAGGAAGAGATGCTATACACACATCCTAGAAACTGAGAGGAGAAATGTCGTTACCTTACGACTCCTCTTCCTAGCCATGGAATCCTTGCTTTGAACGGCTTGACACGAGCGCCTCCACGCCCTCTCCATGGATTTGGTCTCGGAACGGCGATCGGAGCTCCGAAGCTCTGTCAATGGCGGAAGAAGCTCTCTCCTTCCTCTTCCCTTCTCTTCCTCTCCAACCCTTCTCTCAATCCAAATGATGAGAATAATGATAGTAAAAATCCTCTCAGCCCTAATAAGACTGATTGGACGAAAGATCCTGGCCCTTGGATCTAATTTCGGGAAGCATCGGATAGGCACGAAACAAAAATGATGGAACAGTCCCGTCCGCACGATAAGTGGTGCACGACCAGTGGTCATGCGCACTAGATCCCATGATCGTGCAATCACCTCTGGCAGAACTCCAGAAAGAAAGGGATGAACGCGCATGAGCAGCGGCGCACGACTAGTGGTCGTGCGCACTTTGTCCAGTGTTCGTGCGTTTCCCAGGCAGAACTTGGAAAAATGGAGAATAGTGCGCACGAGCAAAGGAGCATGACCAGTGGTCGTGCGCACTAGATCCAGTGATTGCTCACTATAATCAACTGCCAAAAATAGCGACCCTTCGCCCGCGGTATCCCTACAGTCAGGCGTTAGCTTCCAGCGACTCCAGGTCTGAAAACTAGGGTGTTACATAGAGAGCTCTCGATTTTGACTTACTCTGGCAAATAATTTTTAAACAAGAAAAAACACTACATTTCTTTATTAATTAAAATACTTGACCATGGAGGTTATCTTTATATGAGTGTATCTCTATCGAGGATACATCCACCTGTGATTATGTACCTTGACTGAACTTTCGTATCTAATCAACAATACCTTTAATGCACGACATACATTGTAAGACCCCTTTTTTTTCTTTTCAACCACCGGGGTCTTAGCCCAGAATTGCCGCTTTGCGGTGGCACCGACTCACGGGAAGGTTGCCACTACAAAACGCCAATACTGCCGTCCCTTTTCGATCGCAGAATAGTAGCATAATAAAGTAAGAGCAAGTCCACGATACTCACATGTATATAATTAAGTCTCCACGAAGGGAGTGTCCACAATATATCAGAGTACGGAAACTACAGGCTTATGCCTGGTACATGTAATCCTCACTACAAGCCACTCGCGGAAGCAAAGCTAAAACTAAGAGTCACCGTAACTGTCACTGAACTGAGAGCACCCAAGCTGGACTGGCCCATCTCCACCGACTCTGTACTCCGCTGTTGCTGCATCTCTGGGTGCTTCTTCCTTTTCGGCCTGCCGTCGCCGCCTCGCGATCCACGTCTATGTCTACGTCTTCAGCCTCCTAGTTGCTGAGCTGGTGGAGTCCCACCCATCAAGGGGCATTCAACCCGTGTATGTCCCGGCTGGTGACAATGGTAACACGGTCGCGGGGTCGACTCTGTCAGGAACTGCAAAAGCCGTGACCCTTCCAAATGGTACACCTAAAATGTTGTGGTTCGAAAACCGTTAGTCATAAAGACTAAGCCCTATCATCCCCTACCCCTTCCCCCATGGCTCCTAAGTACCGAGCGGAGAGGAAGAAAGGGAAGGACATGAAGGTGGAGATTAAACCAAATAAACAGGTGACAGCGGACCTATGCTAGCAAGTTATAATAGGTGAACAGTTTAAATGTTGTAATAAGAAAAGCAGTTAATAAGTAGCAATTTATATAAAATGGCAGCTAGAGAACAGCAAGTAAACAAGCAAGTAGAAAGTATGTAACCTTAACTTATATGAATGCCCATACAAACTTATAAGTTAAGGGATCTTCTGCAAGGCTCCCATCGTATAAAAAGTCCCATACCAATTTATACGTTGGGGTGTCGGTTGTATGCAAATATGAGTGTGGTGATATGCTATGCCATGATTCATGCAAGTGCAACTCACGCACACGACTCTATGCGCACAGACCTTTAGTTCCCCCTGTTCGGGAGGCTAGCTTCACCCCCAGGAACCTCCGTTGTGGCAAACGGAGACAGTGAGTCGGGCCCCCCACTCCTAGGCGGGTAACCACACTACCAGGCCTAGCCCTTCCGTACGCCCCTAGAAGAACACAACCTAGAGTATCCGCGTACTGCTGCTGGATGTACCCTCCAGACTTTTCGCCGAGTCATCGTACCGCTGTCGGTGTGATCGATCGCCTAGTACCGATGACCCACCACTTTTATTCTGTACTCCAACCCTCGAGCCCGCGGCCCCCCGGACAGTCCTGTCCGTGCATCTACCTTCAGAGCTACTATCTGATGGCAAGTAATCCTATAATTCTACTTTCCTAGCTACCGGGGAGTGAGAGTGTGCAACCCTAGTTATACTAGTTACTCTTTTAATTTATTATTCCTATGGTTTACGTTAGCCCAGGACTGCCCCCGGTATACCCCGTGAAGGGCTCTCAAGGGGCACTAGGAACCAAGACGGCGGCATTACGGCCCGAAGTTCCCTTTCGCAAGGCACTTATTATTATTGGTTGATCTCCCTTAGCCCGATCCCCATTTAGTTACTTTAGTGCTAACCCTAGAGTATTAAGACTCTTCCTCTTCTTCCCGGGATGGACGATCTTTCGTCGTTCCCGTACCCCCTTATCCTAACCAGTCCCACCCTCTACTTATCCTGACTTCTAATGATGAACTCAATCTTAACTTGCCCTACCAACCATCAATTACCTGAACTCCGTGGCTTTACTATATGCAGACCATCCTAAGCTATATGAGGTACACAAGGGGAGGTACTCCAAATTATCTTCCAAATCTCCTATGAAATTTACTGGAGGTCTATCATGACTTAATTAGCTTAAATCCAGAAATTTATAATTTTCCTAATTAATCTGATATTTATTTTATTTTTCCCAAAGATTGACCATGGGTAATTTTAAACATAAACTACATGATATTCTTAAGTAATGGCCACCCAAAAATTATGATCACTAAACAACAGTAAGGTATCATCAAATACTAATTTGCAGGATTTTACAGAAGGTATTTAGCCTCTAATTAATTTATCCATTATAATCCCATTATTCTTATGTAAAGAAGGAAGTACTAAAATTACTCATCATAAAATTATAGAAAAATTACTGATTAATAGTATGGTGCAGAAAAGATCATTGTGCAAAGAATCATAATTTTACCAGCTTGCTAAGCACCAAAATAGACTTAATCCAATATCCATGATAAATAATACTTAATGAAGCAAGCCTTAGAATTAAGCTTCTAAAAATACCATAAAAATTCACAGAGCTTTAAAATCATAATAAAGATTCTCAGCCTAAATTTCATCAGTTTCCAGGAAGTTTGTACCCCATAATAAATTTTCTAAACAAATCATACAATTACTAAATCATTAAAGAAGTACCCAAAATAATGAACATAAAATTCATAGAAAAATATCCAGAGCTTGTACCATCCCTATAATTCACTCTCCTCAGATCTCATCACTTTTCAATGTGATTTGGTGTCATTTCCTATCTCTATTAGTTTCGCGCCCTTAAACTAGGGTTAGATTTTTAGGTATCCAAATGGTCTCCAAATCTACTAAGATTTCATCCAGAGCACTATATTGGCCCTATGGACCTCTTCACCCAATCTCGGGTCAATCCAAGGTCATTTGACCACATGATCTTCACAAACCTCCAAGATCCATCCTTAGGGATTGGCCTTGGTCCTTAGGGTAAACTTACCCCGATCCACCTCAAACTCCATGAGGGGGGTGCTATAGAATATTACTAGCCAATGGTAAAAATCTCAGCCTCTGTTGAGGCGATCTCACCACTCAAACTTCAAAAGTGCACTTTTATCCTAAGACCCCTTATTAGGGCAAAACTTAGGATTGATCATTTCTAGTCCAAACCATCTACAAATGAGATGGAAAATTATACAGAACTTTATGGTGACCCCAGGGACCTCTCACCAAAGTTTGGGAGGGTTTGGAAATTATTTGACTATCTAATTAAATTCGGCTAGGATTATTGAATTTTTCAAAAAAAACTATAGAAAAATATTCTCCAAAAATTCTCATTTTTGGATAGCACCTAGATATGTGAAAGATTAGACCACGCCCCAAATTTCAAGTCATTTGGATGACTGACTTGGAGTGGGGAATTTTTCTAAGGTCAAGGCAGCCCTCTGGATAGACCTCACCAAAAAGGGTGCTGTGGTCTAACCAGCATTCCAAATCGAGTGAAATTAATTTTGAATTAAAATAGACTTCAAGGGCTACACTTCCTATGTTGATCATTTTTCCTGTAGGAGCCTCTAGGTATTTTTCCCAATTTATTTAACAAGACAGATTTTTCATTCAGAAACTATTTAAAAAAAAAATAGAATTTATTCCTCATGCACTGTTCATCTTCTTCAACAGCCCGAACCAGAGGCCTAAAAACCTAATATCCTGTAGCTTTTCCAAGCTATATCCCGACCATCCAGCCATCTCCCTGGCCGGCCACCACCACCACCACCTCCGTTGAGGCGAGGGCTATCGTCGGGCGGCGGCACAGCCGCCGGAGAGGCGGTTTCCGGCGAACCCGCCACCATGAAATTTTCGGAAAACCACGAATACGCTCACCTGATCTTGCTCTTTTGAGCCCGATATCTCTCCTAACGATTCCTAAGATCTATCCACAGAAGAAGAGGGAGGGGAGGACCTTATTCATAGTTTGACGGCGAGACGGACGTTGGACTGTCATGGCGCGGTGATGGCGTCGTCAGAAATTCTTCAACAGCAAGGGGGAAGTCTGAAACGGTTTGAGGGAGTGTAACCTTTTCCTCTTGCTCTTAGGAGTCTTTTATAGATCAGCAAATGGGGAGGGGAAAAGATAAAACGTTGGCGGCCATTAATAATCCCTTAATGACGTTTCGGTTATGGCGTATGGCAGTTGAAACGTTGGAGATGAAGAGGTGTTGCCAGGTGGCGATTTCTTATTTGACCAACATTTCCCTAATTATTTATTAGCTAATTAGGGACTGAAACGGCCCATAAATACTCTTGATTTTCATTCCCATAATCAGAATTTATTTCGACGTCGGTTACCGAAATTTCCAGTCTGGCTGACGTTTCGGCCTTGGTCACGGGCGTGACACATAGGTCACGGGCGTGACAGGCCCGGTTAGCCAGTTCTGGGTTCGACGATCGTCGAATCGAGATCGACGATCGTCGAAGGGTGGTCACGGGCGTGACACCTGGGTCACGGGCGTGACAGGCCCGTGCGGCCAATTCTGGTTCGACGATCGTCGAACTGAAATCGACGATCGTCGAGCGTGTCACGCCCTATGTCACGGGCGTGACATTGTTGGTCACGGGCGTGACATGCCCGTGTGGCCAATTTTGGGTCGAAGACCGTCGATCTGAAATCGACGATCATGGAACATGGTCACGCTCTATGTCACGGGTGTGACATTGGGGGTCACGGGCGTGACAGGGTCAAGGTAATTTCGGCGCTCGGCGATCGTCGCGCTGAGATCGACGATCGCCGGAGGGGTCACGCCCTTGGTCATGGGCGTGACTCCTGGGTCACGGGCGTGACAGGGCCGGGTTGAAAATTCTACGCCCGACGATCGTCTCCCTGAGATCGACGATCGTCGAATGAGTCACGCCCCAGGTCACGGGCATGACGGGTTGGTCACGGGCGTGACCAACCCGTGACCCGAGATCCTGGTCGATTTATTTCAGTTTTTGGGCTTCCTAGGGTTCCATCACGACCAACCGACTCCTAGGGGCCTAGCCGGAAATGGGATGTTACATACATGGTGAACCCCGCTATTGACCTCCTACTAATGTTTGAAGGTTCAACCAGGGTGTCTTGCATTCATCTCTTTCGAGAGTGACGCATAGTTTCTCTTTACCTGAGAGTGATAAATTTCTTGGTAAATCTTAAGTTTTTATTAATTTAGAAAGTAGCGTTTTTAAAATGTAGAATTAATATCCTTCCCAAAGCTCATCTCAATCCAGTGATAAAAAGTTCTTAGCCTCTCATCGGGATAGGGGTGGTAGCAAAAAAAGAAAACGACATATAAAGATGCAGAAATTATATCCGTCCCAAGTATCTCGGTTGATGCTAACAAGTTCATAGCTAATTTGCTAAATAACAACAAGGTATGAATTTCATAATTTTTCCAAAATGATTTCTATCCTAAATCACAATATTTTTCTTTGGATCGAAACAGAATTAAACAAAGGATGTACAAGGATTTTTATCCAAAAAATTGTGATAAAATTACCAGAGGGCTATAATAACTAGAAAGTTTAACTGACCAACTTTCATGATCTTCTAATTTCAATTAGTTACATTATTAAATTGATAAAGGAAATTAAACCGTGGACAATTTGTGAAGGAACCACTGCATAATTTCTTCCAAAAATTATGACAAAATTTGTAGAGCATCACAATTACCTATTAAGTTTACTGGCCAAGTATCATAATTTTACAGTACACAATTAGTCCAAAAACTAATTTATTTCTCTGGATAATAATATCTAAAATTATAAAGGAGGAACTGCAATTCTCCTACTAAAAATTATAATAAAAATTGCAGAGATTTATAGTATTAGTATAAGCTAATTATCCAAGTTTCAAGATCTTCCAATACTATATGGTCATGTATTTTGCACTTGAAACAAAAGTTCTCATTCAAAGTAACAAGTGTTTAGTTAGGGAAAATAGCTATAAAATTCTAAATAAATTATCCATGGTTCTTTGCATCTAATAAACTATCAAAGAAGTTTTGATCCAATCATGGAGATGTGACCATATTTTCTTCATAAACACTTATAGGCAGTCTTAAGGGTTGACTTAGGATTTCAGGGCATTCCAACCGTAAATATTCCTAAAATTATTCATGAGGGTGTTTCATGTGATAAAACTGCAGTGGCCAAGGTTTCACCTTATTTGGTTGAGGGATTGGTCACTCAACTCCACTAAGTGCACTTTTGAAGTACTGGGCTTTATTTTCTCTGGTTGACCATTTTTGATCACTAGGTAACCCCGTCAAATAAACACTAAATGGGTTGAGATTTTTTTTCATTGCCATATAATGACCCCTCTGGTCATCCACTAGAGATTTGGGGAAATTAAAGGTCCATAGACCCAATATTTATCACATGCATGATTTATTAAAATATTACAAAAACTAAAAAATCATCTTCAAAAATTTTTATTTTGGATAGGATGAAGGTCATGTCAAGACCAACCTTTGGTCAAATTTTCTGGCCATTTGACTGAGAGGGCGACTGGAAAAACTCAGTTTAATCTCTGGTTAGCCTTTGGGACACCTTGCACCATATTGAGTTTTGAGGGAAATCTAGTGAGTCAAATTTGATGATTACAATTTTGTATTAAACTAGAACACAAGAGCTAACTTTTCTCTATTGGGCAAATCTATATGAGATGCCTCTAACTATTTTTAATAATTAAAACCATTAATAAAAAATAATGTGACAAAAAAGCAATTAATACATTATTAAATATTTCGGTCTGCATATATCTGATTGAGCCGATCCGACGGCTTATGTTCATAGTCCCCAATGAGCCAAGGGATGAGATATCCCCGACATGGAGATAATTCCAAAGCCCTTTCCCGGCCATTCAGCCACCTCCCCTACCGGCCACCGCCACCACCACCTTCGTCAAGGTGGTGGCTATCGCCTAGCGGTGGCACGGCCGCCGAAGAGGCCATTTCCGGCGAACCCAAGTGGTTGAATTTCATGGAAAAAATCCAACTTTTCTCCTCACTAATCTGTCTCGATTGAGCCCGATTTCTCCACCTAGTGATCTACAGATCTAACATAGAGGAAGGGGGAGAGAACTAGACCTGCAAATGGGCTAGGCGGTGAGTGTAGTAGTGGTGCGCCATGGCTGACGACCTCCAAGTTCCTCCTTTCCAATTTCTCAATCCTTCACCTAAGGCAGTGATGTAAAGATTCGATTTGATTGCTTGGGAGTTTCTAAAGATGATAAAGTGGTCAATTTAGGGAAAGGGAGGGTCAGGTCATGAATGGCCATTAATGGCCATGAATTGAGTTTTCTAGCCACCTCAAAACCCTTGAAATTCTGCCTCTAGGAGGCCCAGAAAACCCATCCATCTTGTAAAAATTGATCAAGGGGGATGAATGAGGTCATTAGATGAGGATTGAGTGCCCCATAGCCTTCCAAAGCCATGAATTCTCTTCTTTCTCTCTCCTCCATTTGTGTAAAGCTTCCATTTTCTCTCTCCTAGTCACCCACTCCAGAAATTGTGTGGCATTTCAGGTAATTTCCCTTTGTTTGTAGTTATTGGGTCACCCTAATTAGGCCTAGCCAATTTGGATTGAAGTTAGGTTTGACTTTTCTCCCCATTTTTTAGCTTAATTAACCCTAGTTAATTAGGCTCAACTTTAGGTAATACCAGATGATATGACTGACCCAATTGGGAGTTCATGGGTCCCTTAACACCACCCAAGCCCATTTGTGACTTGGTGTAATCAATTTCGATAAAATTAGGGCAATTTGACCTAACTAGAGTTAGGGTTGACTTTGGTCAACCTCACCTCCTTGGTCGACCCCAATGGGTTGTTAGTGCTCTAAAAGACTCCTTATAAGATTGGAAGTGTTATGTTGGGGTCAAATAGTCAAGTTGAGACCCAAAATCCAAACCCTAGGCTTGGTAACCAGAAATTGCTATTTGCACACAAAGGTGATTTCAGCTATTTGCCAAGGTACTCATGGTCCTCCTGGTCTTCTTAGGGCTATGTCATGGCCTAGTCATGAAAAAACTTCCTAGGGGCCTGGTTGTTTGTGGGATGTTACAAATCCCAATACATAAAAATTAAAATACCCGAAATTAAGGTTAGGCCTACGGGGTTTGAACTAAAACTAATTAAATGTGAAATTCTTAGGTAGTTATAGTTACACCTGTCGAGAAAAGTTCCCGATACTTTTCTTGCATAAGGTCTACGGGCTCCATGGTGTGCTCCTCCTGTCCGTGATTCGACCACAAGACCTTGGCCAACAGAACCTTAATTCATCGCAAGACTCGTACCTTCATATCGTCTATCATGACTGGCTTCAGACGGACTGATCGTTCAGATGCTACCTGGCCAGCGATAGTGGAAATCTGTTGCTTAGGTCGTAGGAGAGCCCTCCTAAGAGAAGAGATGTGAAAGATGTCATGCAAACCCGCCAACTCGGGTGGCTGCTCCAGTCTATAGGCCAAGGGGCCGATTCGCTCTAGAATCCTATAGGGTCCCATGTATCTAGGACTGAGCTTCTTTCACCCGCATACCCACAAGACTCCATGCATCGGACATATCTTCAAGAATACCTAGTCACTAACCATAAACTCTATCTGATTAGGTCGCGCATCGTAGTACTTGGCATATCTACTCTGGGCCTCCAGCATCCTATCTCGAATTAGTCGCACTTGAGCATCTGTGTCCTTCACAAACTCTGAGCCGAGCACCTTTGGATCCTCATCCTGGATCCAAGATAGTGGAGTCCTACACCTCCGTCCATACAATGCCTCATAGGGGGCCATGCCTATACTGGACTGATGACTGTTGTTATAAGAAAATTCAATGAGCAGCAACTGTCTTTCCCATCCGGTTGGTATGCTCTATTTGCCCATCCGTCTGGGGGTGGAATGTAGTGCTTAAAGTCAAACGAGAGCCCAGGTATGCCTAAACTGCTCTCTACTCCTTGGACATAAACTGATCATCCTGATTTGATACGATCGTCCTGGGCACGCCATGATAGCGGACAAATTGATTCATAAAGCTCTGTATTAAAACACCGACTAGAGCGTCCATCCTGACTGGAATAAATCAGGAAACTGTCGTCAGCTTGTCAATAATCAACCATATCGAATCATTTTCGGCCTGGGAACGAGGAAGTACATGTACAAAGTACATCGCGATATCATCAAACTTCCACTCTAGCACCGATAGTGGCTGCAGTAATCCTGTCGGGCTCTTGCATTCAGCCTTCATAAGTTGACAAGTCTCGTAATGTGTCACAAAGTAGGTGATCTCCTTCTTAATACCCGACCCGTACAAGGTCCTCTTCAGTTCGGCCATCATCTCCATGATCCCAGGATGCACTGAGTACCTACTACTGTATGATTCAGTCTAAATATCCTCCCAAATCTGGCCTCCTGCTGGTACATATACTCTGCCTCTGAAACATATTAGGTCATCCTTCAGTGTGTAATCCCCAACCATGCCTGCCTCAGAAGCCTTGAATATTGGCTCTAATTTAGCATCCTGCTTTTGCCCGTCACTGATCTCATCCCATATATCATCTACCAACTTGTCCGGATAGGCTTCACCAATGATATACGGGATGAGATCAGTGACGGGCAAAAGCAGGATGCTAAATTTGGAATGCATTAGGTTGGAAAACCTTTTGCACAAATTTGAATTAGTAGATCCAAATATGATATCATCTACATAAATTTGTACTAGTAGGGTGTGGGACTTATGGGTTCTAATAAAAAGAGTTTGGTCTACTCTCCCCCTAACAAAATCATTTTCCAGAAGAAAGCATGCTAAGGTCTCATACTATGCTCTAGGAGCTTGCTTGAGACCATATAATGCTTTATGCAATTTGTAAACATAATCAGGGTGAGTTAGAGAGATAAAACCTGGTGGTTGTCTAACATAGACTTCCTCTTTGATGTCCCCAATGAGAAATGCACTCTTTACATCCATTTGATACACTTTGAAACCTTTGTGAGCAGCATAGGCTAGGAATATTCTGATGGCTTCTAACCTTGCAACTGGTGCAAAGGTCTGATCATAGTCTATTCCTTCTTGTTGAGAGTACCCTTGAGCAACTAGCCTTGCCTTGTTTCTGACTATAACTCCTTGATCATCCAGCTTGTTCCTGAATACCCACTTTGTTCCAACAATGGGATGATCCTTTGGCTTAGGCACTAGTTCCCAAACCTTGTTCCTTTCAAATTGATGCAACTCCTCTTGCATTGCAATGATCCAGTGTGGATCTTGCTCTGCATCTTGTATGGATTGAGGCTCAATTTGAGATAGGAAGCAAGTGTGCATCAGGTTCTGGTTGACCTGATTTCTAGTTTGCACACCAGCTGAAATTTCTCCAATTACTTGGGTGATTGGATGATCTCTTGTTGTTACTAAGTCAACAGGGAGTGTTGATTGTTCACCAGCCTGTGTTGTTGTTGTCTCCTCTAGTGGGACAGCAGCTGGCTCTTCAGGAAGATTTTCTTCAAGATGTTGAACTTCTTCTTCATCATCACTGCTCTCATTCTTTTCAGCAACTTGCAATTTGTTCAAGTCTTCAGCTAGAGAATGTACCTGCAAAGGTTCTATGGTAGAAGCATTCTTCTCCTTGAAGGACATGTTAGCTTCATCAAAAATAATATGAACAGATTATTCAATTTTACAGGAAGATTTATTATAAACCCTATAGGCCTTGCTGATCATGGAGTATCCCAGAAACACTCCTTCATCAGCTTTAGCTTGGAATTTTGCTAGATATTTCTTGTCATTGTTATGAATAAAACAAGTGCAACCAAAAACTTTAAAATAGCCTATTTTAGGTTTATTCCCTTTGAGCAATTCATAGGGAGTCTTGCCCTTCAGTTTGTGTATCAGGCTTCTGTTCAACACATAGTTGGAGGTGTTCACTGCCTCAGCCCAAAAGGACAGAGGTAGGTGAGCATCTGCCAATAATGTAGTTGCAGATTCAATGAGTGTTCTATTTTTCTTTTCAGCTACCCCATTTTGTTGAGGAGTTCTAGGAGTTGAGAAAGTGTGCCTGATCCCTTCACTTTGACAGAACTCTTACATGTGAAGAGAATCAAACTCTGTCCCATGATCACTTCTGATCAGGGCAATGTGAGTGTTGAACTCATTCTGAATGCATTTGAGAAAATCTGTCAAACACTTGAAGTTATCAGACTTCTTCCTCAGAAAGAATACCCAAGTGAATCTTGAGAAGTCATCTACAATCACTAAAGTATAGGATTTCCCGCCTAGGCTTTGTACAGATATGGGTCCAAAAAGATCCATGTGCAACAGGTACAAAATCCTAGGTGAATCACTCTTATTAATTGATTTAAACCTACTTTTAGTTTGCTTGCCTAATTGACAAGCCTTGCAAAATCCTTCCTTCTTGTAGGGACCAGAAGGTAGTCCTTTAACAAGGTTGTCTTTGGATAGCCTAGCAATGGTTCTAAGGTTAATATGCCCTAGTCTCTTATGCCAAAAAATAATAGATTTTGAAATGGAATTGAACAGGCAAATATCTACTACAGGTGAATGAAAATCCATCAAGTAAATGTTACCTCTTCTGTTACCTGTCAACACAGTTGTGTTGTCCTCTGACTTGACCTTGCATATGGCTTTGTTGAATGTCACTTGATATCCTTCATCACACAGTTGACTGATACTTATCAAGTTGTGCTTGAGTCCTTCAACATATGCCACCTTCTTGAATGTGACTGAGCCAATTTGGACTGCACCATATCCTTTTGTAGTTCCAAAGCTTGAGTCTCCAAAAATTACTTTGGGTCCAAGCTTGGCTTTGAAGGAAGTGAAGTTGTCTTTGTCCCCTGTCATGTGCTTTGAGCACCCACTATCCAGATACCATTGATGGTTTGATGCTGGATAGGTCTTCACCTGCACAAAAACAGCTTATTTGTTTTTGACCCAGTTAACCTTGGGCCTAGGTTGATATCCCTTGAATTCTGAAATGAAGGACATCCCAGGTTGATCCTTATAACCTTCAGGATGGTATCTCCTAGGAGGTACTATCCATTCAGTATAGGGATTAAAGCCTTGGGATGTGGGACTTCTAGGATTGAATCTAGATGTGCCATTGAAGGAATGTTCACAGTCCTGATTTCTGTTCGACGATCGTCGAACTGAGGTCGACGATCTTGGGTCAGATCGTCGATCTCTGTTCGAAGATCGATTATGCTGAAGTTCAGAGTTTGTATATCGTCGAGCTGAGGTCGATGATCTGTAGTTAGATCGTCGAGCTCTGTTCGACGATCGTCGAGCTCTGCTCGACGCCATCTGTTGAACTGAATTTTTCTCTGACAGATCTGCATTCTTCCTGGGTACCTCTATTACTCCCTTTCCTTTGTCAGAGACAAACTTGATTGGAGTTGTCAAAATTATAGGTTGGCTGGATGAGGAACCCAAGCCTAGTGTGCTATTAAATCTAGAGTTCACTGTGCTTGTGATGTCCATCAGTCTGATACTTCTCCCATTTAGGGATTCTTCAAACTTTTTGGCCTTTGATAGTTCACTTTTCAGTGAGTCTATCTCCTCCCTACAGCTTTCTAACTCCTCAGAGAGTTTGAGGTTCTTTGAGTTTAGGACACTATGCTCAGATAATTGATTCCTGAGAGAGATTATCTCCTTCTCAGATTTTAATAGATCTAGACACAGTGTCTTAAATTCATCTTTGAAGTCCTCAGAATTAAAATCAAAAGAGTTGATTACCTGATCTTCATCTGGTTGAGTTTCTGAATCTGATTCTGATTCTTCATCAGAGTTTTGCTGTGAGGCATTGATAGCCATCATGCAAAATTCTTTTTCATCTGCATCATCCTCATCATCACTGGAACTGGATGAGGCTTCAGATTCTTCTTCAATCTCACTCCATGTCTCAGCAACAAAGCCCTTCCTTGTATGTTTGTTCTTGCTGGAGGAGGCTTTGTCTGAGCTATTCTTCTTGTAATCCTTTTCTTTTCTTCTTTCTCTTCTTTCCTTCTTGTCCTTATTCTTATTTTCTGGACAGTCAGGCACAATGTGGCTTGGTTTCCTGCAACCAAAGCATATAATTTCTTTATTGTTGTTTGATTTATCATACCTTGGTTTATCATGACCCTTGTATGGTCTCTTTCTGAAGTCTTTTCTGGCCATCCTGTAGAATCTTTTGGCCAGTAGACTTATGAGCTCATCATTTCCTGTAGCTTTATCTTCAGGCTCCTCTTCTACAGCTTTGAAGGCTATGGTCTTTTCTTTCCTTGTGGCTGGAGAGGTAGCCTTTTGTTCTTCTTCTCTATTTTTAATGAGCAGCTCATAGGATTTGAGCTTGCCCAGGAGAGCTTCACTAGTAATCTCATTTAAACTTCTGGCATCCTTGATTGGCCAGATTCTTGAATCCCAAGTGCAGGGGAAGCACATCAGGATTTTGTCATTCAGCTCAGTCAGTGAGATTTCTTTGTCTAGGGTTTTTAGCTCATTGACAATTAGACTTAGTCTATTGTACATGTCAGCCACTGATTCAGCTTCTCCCTTTTTGAAGTTCTCATATTGGCTTATTAGATGAGACCTTCTATCTTTCCTTTCATCAGCAGATCCTGAGACAATTTCAGAGAGTTTATCCCAATTTTCTTTGGCTGAGTTGTATTCAGCTACCTTCTAAAAAATCTCATCAGACATTGTTTGGGCTAAGATGTTCATAGCCTTAGCATCTGCAGTCTTCCACTTCTTTATATCTGCATCTGTTCCAGAAGGAGGTGGAACAACACTTGTACTTGAGCTTGCTGGTGGAGTTGGACAAACTGTCAAGACAGAATTGAAAATGTCTTCATCAATAGAATTCATGTATAATCTAATCCTTGCCTTCCAGAGTGCAAACTTAGAAAGGTTGCACACTGGTGGTCTGGTGCTTGCATAATCTTTGTTCTGTGCCATGTCTTTAAATAAAAAGATAGATGTATAGAAAATAATCCCCTTAAGAGATTGATCTTATCAAGGATCTTTTTGGTTCAGGTGTTAGCCTGTATGAGCAACCAACCTGCCTCTGATACCAATTGAAAGAGAGGGTAAGATCTATCTCAACTCTAGAGGGGGGGGGGGTGAATAGAGTATTTTAAAATAATTTTTCACAGTTGAAATAAACAGCACATATAAAATTCAATTTATGATATAGTGTAGAGTGCTAGTAAGAGGTTAAAAACTAAGAAGTAAAAAGCACAGCACAAAGAAAATTAATCACACAAACAAACCAGAAGACACAAGGAAATATAGTGGTTCCCCAGAAACTTGGGTACATCCACTCTTCTACCACCCTTGGTAGGAATCCACTCAGGATGAGTTGATCAGGTGTCCTGACACCAATGAGCTTTTGATAAGGTGCTCAAAAACCAAAACTAGATTTTTTGGTAAGGTGTCTTGCCACCACTGAGTTTTGACAAGGCTCTTAGAACCAGACAGAACTTTTGAAGGGAGTTCAAGAACCCTTTTACAGCAGGAAAAAAAAAATAAGAGTGAAGGGTGTCTTCTCTGTTCTCAATCAAATGAGAGAAGCACAAGTGGATTGATGATGTCAAAGCTCCCCCTGAGATGTAGAAAGGTTCAGGAAAAGAAGCTTTGCTCTAGGGTGATAGGTCTTCAGAACTTTGATCTCCAGCAAAGGATGGTTTCAGCAAGAAGGCTGAAAAATGAGGTGTCTGGAGTTCTGAGATTGTGAACACTTTTCAGTCAGCAAGAAGATTTTTGAAGTCACAGTTCTTCTGTTGTTCTTCTGCTATCAGTATTCTCTATTCTGTGTGTTCACTTTCTTTCTTGTCAATCTGTGTATATCTTTTCTCTTGTGTATTCTGTATATCTTAAGAAACAGAAGAGAGGAATTGAAATTTTCTGAAGTTTCCTTGTCCAAATTAGCCGTTGGGAGTCATAAATGTCTTCCAAAAAGAGTCTTGTCTTCTAGAGGAAAGTCCAGCAAACATTCTCTGAATAATTCCTTGAAACTTGCTCCAGAATAAAGACAAACGGCTGGGAGATCTTCTGACATAAATGCTGATAATATTCAAAAACATTCCAAAGAACAGCAGCATTTGAATTCCTGAAAGCGTCGATCTCTCTAAAAAAAACGTCGATCTGAGCTCTACGATCGTCGAACTGAGCTCAGAGATGAAATGAGACAAGCAGACAGAAAACGTTGATCTGAGCTCGAAGATCGTCAAACCGAGCTCAGCTACCTGAGAAATAACTTGAAGGAGGGATCGTCGAACTGAGCTAGAAGATAGTCGAGGGGAGTTCGACGACTAAGCAGAAGCTAGCCAAAAGCAGATAGTCGATCTGAGCTCGAAGATCGTCGACCGGAGTTCGACGATTTATTGAAGTTGAGCTCAGAGAGCGTCGAACGGAGTTCGATGATTCGTCCACCTGAGCTCGACGAAAATTGCCTTAGACTTAGCTCTTCAACCTTGATCTTGGAATGGTCCTGGGGGCATCTCCAAACCTAAGTTCTAAGCCCTAGACTCATTCTAATGTTGACCTTCTCAACTATACAACTAGGTCAACTGGGATTCCTAAGACAAGCATAGTGATCCTTACCCAAATTAGTAATAGGGTGTTCCAACAATCTCCCCCTATTTGGGTTAGGATTACTATTTACAGACAATCATAGGGAATAAAAAGCATACAACAATACAGAAGCTAATACAAAATTGCAGAGAAGATATATAGCAGCAAAGCAGATCACAGATAAATAGCAGCAGATATCCAAAGGTGGATGAAATGTTTAGCTTACACAGTTCACTTCCTTTCAGTTCCCCTTTTTAAACAAAATTTCTCTGTTAGGATTTAGAGCTTCTTTCTTGGATCTTCTATCATCATCTGCACCTAGAGAAGTTTGAGATCTTGGCCTTGGAACTACAGCCTCTGGGTGCAGCTTCATGTAATCTTCTGGGTTGAAAAATTTCCTTGAAGCATATCTTTCCAGTTCTTTCTTTCTCTGCTCTGATAAAGTTGTTATGCTGGAGGTTTCTTTACCTTGTTCTCTGGCCCTTTTTATTTGGTCAAGGGCAGCCAATTCTTTCATCCTAGCTGTCCAGGACACAGGGTTGTTCTCAGGATCCTCAAATGGAACAGGAGGTTCATATCTGTTGAGAGGTTCAGAAGCAGGAGAAATCCTTGAAGCAACTGTGTCTTTTAGCTTATAAGGGAAAGGACCTGAAGTAGAGTCAGAGTGGCCTTGTCCTTCCCTTTGATAGGATCTTTGTCCTCTTTGATTTCCTCTGTAATTACCCCTTCTGGGTTGATATCCTCTTTGATGTTGTCCCCTTTGGTAGGATCTTTGATAGTACTGGGAAGAACTGCGTCTGGAAACTGGAGCTTGAGGGGCTGAGCCTGAGCCAGAATCTGGAGGAGGAGGAGGAGGAGGCTGATATTGTGAAGAGCCTTTTTCATACTTATCAAGCTTCCTTCTCTTCTTCATGGCTTTCAGTTGGTTCTTGGAGAATTGCATCCATGGCTCAGAGATGGGGCAGTCATGCAGGATGTAGTATGGAATATCATTGGAGTCTTTGGCTTTGGCAGGAGGGACTGACATCATTGCTTTACTTCTAGCTTTTCTCTTCTTGGCAATAGTGCTAGCAGAATCATCAGAATCAATCCTGTACTGATCACTCTCAGAACTTTGAGGTTGATCATACAGATCATCAATTCTTCTGATATGCTCTTCTTGAGCTTTAAGCTTTTCAGAAACAGCAGGAGCAGGAGGAGAGAGAGCAGCAGCAGAGCAGACAGAATCAGCAGCAGACACTAGAGCAGGAGCAGCAACAGCAGGAGTGGGATCTACTAAGTATGAGGCAAGCTCTTCATCAGCAGTCTCAACAGCAATTTCATCAGCATCAGTTGCTGGAATCATCTCTATGTCAGCAGTAGCAGCAGCAGCAATTTCAATAGAAAGAGGCATAGTGGCCTTAGTAGCAGCATCAGAGATATCCACAGCCTTCCAAGACTTGATGTAGGAATCAATATGGCTGGGATCACAGATAGATAAAGGCACAATGGCCTTAGACAAATCTTCAGCAGGAGTTGCAGGCAGACAGCTGAAATGGACTGTATCAAATATAGATAGCAGCCTCTGCAGATTCAGTGCAAAAGCACATCCAAGAGCTGGAGCTGGAGCAAACATATGATCAGCAGCTGGCACAGCCACTTCTTCATAAGGCATCTCCCCCTGCCTTGGTTCAGAGAGAGGTGAATCAAGGCACCCAGAAGAAGGGATAGCCTAGGAGGAGGAAAGGGAGGCAAGCTTGGTAGACAGCTCCTGGACTTGCTTCAGGAGTGGAGCCAGGGAAGACTCCAATAGAGATGCCAGCTTGGGAGCTAGCAACTCATACAACCTGTCTGCCAAACTAGGAAGATCTACATTCTCAAGTAGGGCTTGAGCAGAGGTAGGAGCAAAGGAGGATGGAGGGATGGTGGCTGAAACTGAAAATGTGGAGGAAGGTGGAGAGGGAATGGTTGGTTCAGAAGATGGAATTATGGAGATAGAGGAGGTTGAGGTGGAGATAGGGGAAGTAAGAGAGGGTGTGAAGGAGGGTTGAGAGAGAATATCATGGAGCATTTGTTGTAAGGAGGAGGTTGAGGGTGGCTCAGGAGGAGTAGAGGGTGAATCATCCATGAAGGAATCATCTATAAGTGAGAAGGATGGTAGGGTGAAGGTTGAATAGGAAAAGAGAGGATGGAATTCCTCTGAGGTGGATAGTGGAGGGGACGACAGAGGTGAGGAAATGGTAATTGGGGAGGAGATGATTATGGTGGTGACTGGTGGTGAGGAGGTGACGGCTTGGGTGGATATGGCTGGAGGAGGGGAAGAAGCAGGCAGCTCTTCTGCTGGAGGAGTGACTGAAATAGTCCTTGTGCCTGAATGAAGTGGTGCAGCAGCCCTGGAGGGGTTTATGATCTGCCTGTCCCATTTACTGAAGAGGGCACAGGAAAGCCTCTTAGATGCATTGTTGAACATGCCAGAGGAGGTTAAAAGGTCAGGGCACCTGTTGTGCAGATAGACCCCTAAGATTCTCCCACAACTAACTGCAGTCTTATTGATCTTCTTCTTAATCAGAGTGAAGAAGATGGATCCCCAGTCAAGGTGTTTCTTATCTAATAAAGGTCCCATCAGGCAGAACTGATATCTGGATATGGTGTCATGAGCTGAGTGTTTGGCCAACAGCACCTTCCCAACTACATCAGCCAGGAATTGAAATTCTATAGCCAGATTTTTCTTCAATAGCTTATGAGGGTTGACTGCATTGTGACCCATCCTATCCAGCATGGAGTCATACTCCTCTCCAGACAGTTCAATGGAGTCTTCTCCAGTACTGAGTTGAAAAACTTCTGTTAAAAGAGCCGGGGATAGAAGGACCTGAGTCCCCTTAATGGTGCCGACAACAAAATTCTCAGTCTCGTCTGTTGCGGTATAACACCACTCTTTAATTTCTTCTGAGGCGATCTTCATCCTTGTAGTCATTATTGGAGTCAGCTGTTGTTCTCTGAATAAGTTTAGGATGTCCTTGAAGCGCTGGTCGCTTCCATCGAAGGAGTTTATGTCGATGTCAAAGGCTGTGTCGAACTTCATCTTAGCAATAGCAGCACTTTATTCAGCCATATTCACCTTCAACAGAAAACCAAAAATGACCAAGCGTAGAGAATTTAGAGGGAAAAGAAAGAAAGTTGCAGAGAGTATGAAGGCGCAAGCGACGAACGGCGGCCAAGAAATGATTTTATATTAGGGTTCGACGCGAAAAAGGAAAATCGTGGAGCTCAGCTCGACGAAACATCGAGCTTAGCTCGACGATTTGAGCTACAGAGGGAATCTGAAGAGTCTTCAAAATCGGCGATCTTCGTTCGACGATGTTGAAAAACGTCGAGCTCAGCTCGACGGCCTCTGATCAGAAAGAGAGAAAGCCTAGTTCTAGAGAGGGCTCTGAACACAGATCGACGACCGAAAAAGCGTCGATCTCTGGTCGACGATTTTTGGAAAATCGTCGATCTTTGTTCGACGATTTTGGGGAAAACGTCGAGCGCAGTTCAGAGTCTAAACTCATTCTACAGACACAAAAAGAAGGACTTTTTTGCCTAGTCTTGGTCTGTTTTAGCTTTTCAAAATCTTGTAATTTAATTAAGGCTTCCTCCATCTAACATGCCTAACTGATTTAGGAAGAAATTGTGTTTCTTTTCATCCAAAGGTTTGGTGAAAATATCTCCCCTTTGCAAATCAGTAGGAATATATTGAAGTTCAATTTTATTTTTCTCTACATTATCTCTTAGAAAATGATGCCTGATTTCTATGTGTTTTGTCCTACTATGGAGGACTGGATTTTGTGTTATAGAGATAGCACTAGTATTATCACAGAAAATTTTTGACTTCTCTAAGTTGTAACCATAGTCTAGAAGCTGATTCTGTATCCACAATATTTGTGAACAACAACTGCCTGCAGCCATATACTCAGCTTCAGTAGTTGAAGTTGACACAGATGTTTGTTTCTTACAAAACCAAGAGACAAGTCTATCACCAAGGAACTGACAAGTTCCACTGGTGCTTTTCCTGTCTATTCTCCATCCAGCATAGTCAGCATCTAAAAATCCAGTTAAATCAAATGCTGAATCTTTTGGATACCAGAGACCTAGATTTGGACAACTTTTAACATACCTAAGAATTCTCTTAACTAAGATTAAATGTGACTCTCTAGGGCTAACTTGGAATCTAGCACAAATACATGTGGCAAACATTATATCAGGCCTACTAGCTGTAAGGTATAATAAAGAGCCAATTATTGCTCTATATGTTGTCTGATCAACAGGTTTCCCATGTTCATCAGCATCTATTACAGCATTTGAAGGCATGGGTGTTTTCATACATGATGCATCAGACATACCAAATTTCTTAACCAATTCTTTTGCATATTTGGTTTGAGAAATAAATATGCCTTCAGCATGTTGCTTGACTTGCAATCCTAAGAAGAAGGAGAGCTCACCCATGCTACTCATTTCAAATTTGGAATGCATTAGGTTGGAAAACCTTTTGCACAAATTTGAATTAGTAGATCCAAATATGATATCATCTACATAAATTTGTACTAGTAGGGTGTGGGACTTATGGGTTCTAATAAAAAGAGTTTGGTCTACTCTCCCCCTAACAAAATCATATTCTAGAAGAAAGCATGCTAGGGTCTCATACCATGCTCTAGGAGCTTGCTTGAGACCATATAATGCTTTATGCAATTTGTAAACATAATCAGGGTGAGTTAGAGAGATAAAACCTGGAGGTTGTCTAACATAGACTTCCTCTTTGATGTCCCCATTGAGAAATGCACTCTTTACATCCATTTGATACACTTTGAAACCTTTGTGAGCAGCATAGGCTAGGAATATTCTGATGGCTTCTAACCTTGCAGCTGGTGCAAAGGTCTGATCATAGTCTATTGCTTCTTGTTGAGAGTACCCTTGAGCAACTAGCCTTGCCTTGTTTCTGACTAGAACTCTTTGATCATCCAGCTTGTTCCTGAATACCCACTTTGTTCCAACAATGGGATGATCCTTTGGCTTAGGCACTAGTTCCCAAACCTTATTCCTTTCAAATTGATGCAACTCCTCTTGCATTGCAATGATCCAGTGTGGATCTTGCTCTGCATCTTGTATGGATTGAGGCTCAATTTGAGATAGGAAGCAAGTGTGCATCAGGTTCTGGTTGACCTGATTTCTAGTTTGCACACCAACTGAAATTTCTCCAATTACTTGGGTGATTGGATGATCTCTTGTTGTTACTAAGTCAACAGGGAGTGTTGATTGTTCACCAGCCTGTGTTGTTATTGTCTCCTCTAGTGGGACAACAGCTAGCTCTTCAGGATGATTTTCTTCAAGATGTTGAACTTCTTCTTCATCATCACTACTCTCATTCTTTTCAGCAACTTGCAATTTGTTCAAGTCTTCAGCTAGAGAATGTACCTGCAAAGGTTCTATGGTAGAAGCATTCTTCTCCTTGAAGGACATGTTAGCTTCATCAAAAATAATATGAACAGATTCTTCAATTTTACAGGAAGATTTATTATAAACCCTATAGGCCTTGCTGATCATGGAGTATCCCAGAAACACTCCTTCATCAGCTTTAGCTTGGAATTTTGCTAGATATTTCTTGTCATTGTTATGAATAAAACAAGTGCAACCAAAAACTTTAAAATAGCCTATTTTAGGTTTCTTCCCTTTGAGCAATTCATAGGGAGTCTTGCCCTTCAGTTTGTGTATCAGGCTTCTGTTCAACACATAATTGGAGGTGTTCACTGCCTCAGCCCAAAAGGACAGAGGTAGGTGAGCATCTGCCAATAATGTAGTTGCAGATTCAATGAGTGTTCTATTTTTCCTTTCAGCTACCCCATTTTGTTGAGGAGTTCTAGGAGCTGAGAAAGTGTGTCTGATCCCTTCACTTTGACAGAACTCTTGCATGAGAAGAGAATCAAACTCTGTCCCATGATTACTTCTGATCAGGGCAGTGTGAGTGTTGAACTCAATCTGAATGCATTTGAGAAAATCTGTCAAACACTTGAAGTTATCAGACTTCTTCCTCAGAAAGAATACCCAAGTGAATCTTGAGAAGTCATCTACAATCACTAAAGTATAGGATTTCGCTCCTAGGCTTTGTACAGATATGGGTCCAAAAAGATCCATGTTCAACAGGTACAAAATCCTAGGTGAATCACTCTTATTAATTGATTTAAAACTACTTTTAGTTTGCTTGCCTAATTGACAAGCCTTGCAAAGTCCTTCCTTCTTGTAGGGACCAGAAGGTAGTCCTTTAACAAGGTTGTCTTTGGATAGCCTAGAAATGGTTCTAAGGTTAATATGCCCTAGTCTCTTATGCCATAAAATATTAGATTTTGAAATGGAATTGAACAGGCAAATATCTACTACAGGTGAATGAAAATCCATCAAGTAAATGTTACCTCTTCTGTTACCTGTCAACACAGTTGTGTTGTCCTCTGACTTGACCTTGTATATGGCTTTGTTGAATGTCACTTGATATCCTTCATCACACAGTTGACTGATACTTATCAAGTTGTGCTTGAGTCCTTCAACATATGCCACCTTCTTGAATGTGACTGAGCCAATTTGGACTGCACCATATCCTTTTGTAGTTCCAAAGCTTGAGTCTCCAAAAATTACTTTGGGTCCAAGCTTGGCTTTGAAGGAAGTGAAGTTGTCCTTGTCCCCTGTCATGTGCTTTGAGCACCCACTATCCAGATACCATTGATGGTTTGATGCTAGATAGGTCTTCACCTGCACAAAAACAGCTTATTTGTTTTTGACACAGTTAACCTTGGGCCTAGGTTGATATCCCTTGAATTCTGAAATGAAGGACATCCCAGGTTGATCCTTATAACCTTCAGGATGGTATCTCCTAGGAGGTACTATCCATTCAGTATAGGGATTAAAGCCTTGGGATGTGGGACTTCTAGGATTGAATCTAGATGTGCCATTGAAGGAATGTTCACAGTCCTGATTTCTGTTCGATGATCGTCGAACTGAGGTCGACGATCTTGGGTCAGATCGTCGATCTCTGTTCGAAGATCAATTATGCTGAAGTTCAGAGTTTGGATATCGTCGAGCTGAGGTCGACGATCTGTAGTTAGATCGTCGAGCTCTGTTCGACGATCGTCGAGCTCTGCTCGACGCCATCTGTTGAACTGAATTTTTCTCTGACAGATCTGCATTCTTCCTGGGTACCTCTATTACTCCCTTTCCTTTATCAGAGACAAACTTGATTGGAGTTGTCAAAATTATAGGTTGGCTGGATGAGGCACCCAAGCCCAGTGTGCTATTAAATCTAGAGTTCACTGTGCTTGTGATGTCCATCAGTCTGATACTTCTCCCATTTAGGGATTCTTCAAACTTTTTGGCCTTTGATAGTTCACTTTTCAGTGAGGCTATCTCCTCCCTACAGCATTCTAACTCCTCAGAGAGTTTGAGGTTCTTTGAGTTTAGGACACTATGCTCAGATAATTGATTCCTGAGAGAGATTATCTCCTTCTCAGATTTTAATAGATCTAGACACAGTGTCTTAAATTCATCTTTGAAGTCCTCAGAATTAAAATCAAAAGAGTTGATTACCTGATCTTCATCTGGTTGAGTTTCTGAATCTGATTCTGATTCTTCATCAGAGTTTTGCTGTGAGGCATTGATAGCCATCATGCAAAATTCTTTTTCATCTGCATCATCCTCATCATCACTGGAACTGGATGAGGCTTCAGATTCTTCTTCAGTCTCACTCCATGTCTCAGCAACAAAGCCCTTCCTTGTATGTTTGTTCTTGCTGGAGGAGGCTTTGTCTGAGCTATTCTTCTTGTAATCCTTTTCTTTTCTTCTTTCTCTTCTTTCCTTCTTGTCCTTATTCTTGTTTTATGGACAGTCAGGCACAATGTGGCCTGGTTTCCTGCAACCAAAGCATATAATTTCTTTATTGTTGTTTGATTTATCATACCTTGGTTTATCATGACCCTTGTATGGTCTCTTTCTGAAGTCTTTTCTGGCCATCTTGTAGAATCTTTTGGCCAATAGACTTATGAGCTCATCATTTCCTGTAGCTTTATCTTCAGGCTCCTCTTCTACAGCTTTGAAGGCTATGGTCTTTTCTTTCCTTGTGGCTGGAGAGGTAGCCTTTTGTTCTTCTTCTCTATTTTTAATGAGCAGCTCATAGGATTTGAGCTTGCCCAGGAGAGCTTCAGTAGTAATCTCATTTAAACTTCTGGCATCCTTGATTGGCCAGATTCTTGAATCCTAAGTGCTGGGGAAGCACATCAGGATTTTGTCATTCAGCTCAGTCAGTGAGATTTCTTTGTCTAGGGTTTTTAGCTCATTGACAATTAGACTTAGTCTATTGTACATGTCAGCCACTGATTCAGCTTCTCCCTTTTTGAAGTTCTCATATTGGCTTATCAGATGAGACCTTCTATCTTTCCTTTCATCAACAGATCCTGAGACAATTTCAGAGAGTTTGTCCCAGATTTCTTTCGCTGAGTTGTATTCAGCTACCTTCTGAAAAATCTCATCAGACATTGCTTGGGCTAAGATGTTCATAGCCTTAGCATCTGCAGTCTTCCACTTCTTTATATCTGCATCTGTTCCAGAAGGAGGTGGAACAGCACTTGTACTTGAGCTTGCTGGTGGAGTTGGACAAACTGTCAAGACAGAATTGAAAATGTCTTCATCAATAGAATTCATGTATAATCTAATCCTTGCCTTCCAGAGTGCAAACTTAGAAAGGTTGCACACTAGTGGTCTGGTGCTTGCATTATCTTTGTTCTGTGCCATGTCTTTAAATAAAAAGATAGATGTATAGAAAATAATCCCCTTAAGAGATTGATCTTATCAAGGATCTTTTTGGTTCAGGTGTTAGCCTGTATGAGCAACCAACCTGCCTCTGATACCAATTGAAAGAGAGGGTAAGATCTATCTCAACTCTAGAGGGGGGGTGAATAGAGTATTTTAAAATAATTTTTCACAGTTGAAATAAACAGCACATATAAAATTCAATTTATGATATAGTGTAGAGTGCTAGTAAGAGGTTAAAAACCAAGAAGTAAAGAGCACAGCACACAGCAGACAAATCACACAAACAAACCAGAAGACAGAAGGAAATATAGTGGTTCCCCAAAACCCTGGGTACATCCACTCTTCTACCACCCTTGGTAGGAATCCACTCAGGATGAGTTGATCAGGTGTCCTGACACCAATGAGCTTTTGATAAGGTGCTCAAAAACCAAAACTGGATTTTTTGGTAAGGTGTCTTGCCACCACTGAGCTTTGATAAGGATCTCAGAACCAGACAGAACTTTTGAAGGGAGTTCAAGAACCCTTTTACAGCAGGAAAAGAAAAATAAGAGTGAAGGGTGTCTTCTCTGTTCTCAATCAAATGAGAGAAGCACAAGTGGATTGATGATGTCAAAGCTCCCCCTGAGATGTAGAAAGGTTCAGGAAAAGAAGCTTTACTCTAGGGTGATAGGTCTTTAGAACTTTGATCTCCAGCAAAGGATGGTTTCAGCAAGAAGGCTGAAAAATGAGGTGTCTGGAGTTCTGAGATTGTGAACACTTTTCAGTCAGCAAGAAGATTTGTGAAGTCACAGTTCTTCTGTTGTTCTTCTGCTATCAGTATTCTCTATTCTGTGTGTTCACTTTCTTTCTTGTCAATCTGTGTATATCTTTTCTCTTGTGTATTCTGTATATCTTAAGAAACAGAAGAGAGGAATTGAAATTTTCTGAAGTTTCCTTGTCCAAATTAGCCGTTGGGAGTCATAAATGTCTTCCAAAAAGAGTCTTGTCTTCTAGAGGAAAGTCCAGCAAACATTCTCTGAATAATTCCTTGAAACTTGCTCCAGAATAACGACAAACGACTGGGAGATCTTCTGACATAAATGCTGATAATATTCAAAAACATTCCAAAGAACAGTAGCATTTGAATTCCTGAAAGCGTCGATCTCTCTAAAAAAATGTCGATCTGAGCTCTACGATCGTCGAACTGAGCTCAGAGATGAAATGAGACAAGCAGACAGAAAACGTCGATCGGAGCTCGAAGATCGTCGAACCGAGCTCAGCGACCTGAGAAATAACTTGAAGGAGGGATCGTCGAACTGAGCTAGAGGATAGTCGAGGGGAGTTCGACGACTAAGCAGAAGCTAGCCAAAAGCAGATAGTCGATCTGAGCTCGAAGATCGTCGACCGGAGTTCGACGATTTATTGAAGTTGAGCTCAGAGAGCGTCGAACGGAGTTCGACGATTCGTCGACCTGAGCTCGACGAAAATTGCCTTAGACTTAGCTCTTCAACCTTGATCTTGGAATGGTCCTGGGGGCAGCTCCAAACCTAAGTTCTAAGCCCTAAACTCACTCTAATGTTGACCTTCTCAACTATACAACTAGGTCAACTGGGATTCCTAAGACAAGCATAGTAATCCTTACCCAAATTAGTAATAGGGTGTTCCAATAATGACTATGTCCGTTCTCGCATACAGACTCTACAAAAGGGGGACTTTACATGTCAACCCCAAGGAACACCTCAACTCATCGCACACTCGCGTGAGAGGTCTTCTTATGCAAAGGAAAAGAAGACTTCACATGTCCTAGGATGAGAATCGTTACCCTAGCGTTTTTCCTTGGCACCATGGAAAACTATGCAGATGGAAAGCACCGCAATCTCCTTGCCTCCGCGAATCCAAAGTCGGCTCGCGATTTGGAGCTCCGAAGCTCCGCCGGTGACCGGATCTAGCTCTCCTTCCTCCTCCTTGCTCTCCCTTCTATTTAGCTTATAGAAAGAGAGAACCCTAATGGAAATGAGGGTTTTCAAGCCCTATTCCCGGGTATATCTTAACAAGAACAGCCCCCAGCCGTTCGATCCCAAAATAAGGAAACAGACGGCCCCGATTCAGCCCAAAATTAGAATTCCTTGGCCGAACACGGGTTGCAACACGGCCGTGTTCAGGGTCTTGTCACCCATTCTCCGTCGAAACTGACGCATCCCGAAAAGAACACGGGAACCCGACACGCCTGTGTCAGGCTTGACATGCTCGTGTCAGCCAGCACACGCCTGTGACGCTGGGCGTGTTCCCCCAACGACACAGGTCCAAAACAACCCAAGCACAACACGGCCATGTGACACGCCCGTGTCACATGCCGTGTGCTAGACACGCCCTAGGACATGCCCGTGTCCCAGGCCGTGTAACTGCCTTAGCACAAACTGTCGCACGACCCGAGGAAGACACGGGCATTCGACACGCCCGTATCGAATTGCACACGCCCGTGTCGGACCCAAATATGTCTGGGCTAGGGTCGTGTGCCCCTCACTCAATGATCGTTGAGTGTAATGCACTGAGTGACTGACATGCTCTGGGACACAGCCGTGTCCCAGGCCATATTCACGGACACGCTCGGGGACACGCCCGTGTCCCAGGCCGTGTCACCTCTTGCAAAACCCAGATTTGGCTCAAAACGCCACCCGTCACCCTTTCGAGTTTCGGGGCGTTACAACTCTCTCCCTCTTAAAATAATTTCATCCACGAAATTACCAAAGGAAAGATAAGAAAAAATCAAAAGCATTACGTGAGAAAAATAACTCTGGGTACTCCTCCAGTATGGTCTGCTCCCGTTCCCAAGAGAGCTCCTCCCGACTGCAATTGTCCCACCGGACCTTGACCATCCGGATCTCCTTGTTACGGAGTCGCTTAACCTCAAAGTCTTCAATACGAACGGGCTTGACCCTAGTCGTCAACCTTTCGTCCACCGACACTTGATCAACTGCAATCACCTGCGAAGGCTTTTGCACCTCCTTCCGCAATACTGAAATGTGGAATACATCGTGTAGACCTCTCAACTCTATTGATTGCTTCAGACGATAAGCCGCTTCGCCGATCCTCTCTATAATCTCAAAGGGTCCAAGGTATCTTGGGCTCAGCTTCTTCAAGTGTCTCACCCGCGAAACACCCTTAAAAGGCTTTACTTCCAAGTACACCCAATCGCCGACCACGAACTCTACGTTTCGGTGCTTGGCATTGTAGTACTTAGCTTTCCTGTCCTGAGCGATCAGCAAACGCTCTCGAATGATCCGCACCAATGAAGTAGCACTCTCCACCTCATGTTTCTTGTACAACCTTGCCTCACTCGTTTCTAGCCACGATAACGGCGTGCAACCCTTCCTACCATAGAGGGCCTCGAAGGGCTCCATTTGAATACTCGCCTAGTAGCTATTGTTGTACGCAAACTCCACCAAATACAGGTGGTCTTACCAATGCTTCCCGAAATCAAGAACACAAATGCGGAACATGTCTTCCATAGTTATGTTGACCCTCTCGGTCTGCCCATCCGTCTGCGGATGGAAGGCTGTGCTGAACTTCAATTTAGTCCCTAGCATCTGTTGCACCAACCTCCAATCATTGGACGTAAAATGCCCATCGTGATTACTCACGATGCTGCAGTGTACACCGTGCAGTCATACTATGTTATCAACATATAGTTTCTCCAGTCTCTCCACTGAATCATCCTTCCTATGCGAAATAAAGTGCGACACCTTTGTCAACCGGTCTACGATCACCCAGATGGCGTCGTTCCCCTTCTGCGACCTTGGCAAGCCATGCACAAAGGCAATCGATATGTAGTCAAACTTTCATTCCGGAATAGGTAAGGATTTCAAAAATGCTCAAGGCTTTTGGCACTCCGCCTTTACAAGGCGCACATTTGACACTTAGCCACAAACAGTGCCACGTCCTTCTTGAGCCCTGGCCACCAAAACAGCTTCTTTAGGTCCTGGTACATCTTCGTGCTCCCTAGGTGGATTGAATACTTTGTATTATGAGCCTCGTACATAAACTCTGCCTGTAGATTTCCCCCGCTTGGGACGCACAAACGATGGTCCTTCCTTAACAGCCCATCCTCAACTGAAAAATTGGAATTTGACCCATCCAACGCTGCGTACATAAGCTCCTTCATGCTACCATCCAACTCCAATGCCTACCGAACGCGATCAGCCAGGTCATACTAAACTTCCGTCCATTTCAACATTGCTTTGGAGCTAGTCTTCTTGTCCACACAACAGATCTCTAATGCCTCCAACTCCTGAATTAGCCTCTCATCATGAACCGACAATAAATTGTCTTGGGCGGGAGCCCTGCGACTCAACGCATCCACAAATGCATTGCCTTTGTTGGTTACATAATAAATCTTGAACGTATAGTCCACCAGGAACTCCATCCATCTCCGCTGCCTCATGTTAAGATCCTTCTGATCCAACAGGTACTTCAGGCTCTTATGGTTGGTATAAATATCGACCTTTACGCCGTACAAATAGTGTCTCCACAACTTAAGAGCAAATATAACGGCCGCCAACTCCAATTCATGGACCGAATAATTCCTTTCGTGTACCTTAAGCTGACAAGATCCATACGTAATAACACTTCCATACTACAGCAGCACGCAGCCCAAACCACTACCTGAGGCATCACTATAAATCTCAAAGCCCTCGGTCCCACTCGGCGAACTTAGCACTAGCGTCGTGGTCAATCGATTCTTCAGCTCCTCAAACGCTTGCACGCACTCCTGTGCCCATAAGAACTTCTGATCCTTCCTTGTCAACTTCGTGAGAGGTAACACTATTTGCGAGATGTTCTCTACGAAGCGCCTGTAATAGCCGACAATCCCAAGGAAACTACGGACTTCTGCTACCGAAGACAACACAGGCCACTCCCGTATCGCAACAATCTTCGCCAGATCCACCGCTATACCTTCCCTACTTACAATATGACCAAGGAATGCTACTGAGGGTAGCCAGAACACGCATTTGGAGAATTTTGCATAGAGTTCATTCCTTCTCAGCGTCTCCAAGACTAGATGCAGATGCTTGAAGTGATCTTCTTCGCACTGCAAGTACACCAATATGTCTTCTCGCACTGCGAGTACACCAATATGTCGTCAATAATGACATTCACAAAATGGTCTAGGTACTCTCGGAACGTCCTGTTCATCAAATCCATAAACACCGATGGCGCATTCGTCAGTCCAAACGGCATGATCGTGAACTCGAAATACCCATACCTTATGCTGAATGCCGTCTTCGGGATATCACACTCCCTTATCCTCAGCTGATAATACCCAGACTTCAGATCAAACTTCGAATATACTGACGATCCGACTAACTGATCGAAAAGATCATCAATCCTTGGGATTGGGTATTTATTCTTCTCCGTTAGCTTGTTCAACTCCCTATAGTCGATACACAGCCGCAAACTCCTGTCCTTCTTCTTAACAAAGAGGACCAGTGAGCTCCAAGGCGACGAGCTTGGACGCGCATACCCTTGCTCCAAAAACTCCTCTAGTTGAACCTTCAACTCCGCCATCTCCTTAGGCGCCAACCTATAAGGAGAACGTGACACGGGTTTGGCACCTGGCACTAGCTCGATTGTGAAATCAATCTCTCGCTGCGGTGGGGCTCCTGGAAGATCATCCGGGAACACGTCGGGGTACTCACATACCACTAGGATACCATCTAAAGTGGCCGTAGGCTTTACAGCCTCCACTAACGTGAAGAACAGCTCTGCTCCAGCACGAACCGCTTTCACCACCTGAAGAGCAGACATCAGTGTCTTACTCGACCCCTTCAATCCCGCAAACGTCGTCTCCTGCCCAACACCCATCTTGACCTCCTTACGGTTGCAATCGATACAAGCCTTATACTCCAAAAGAAAATCCATACTGAAGATAACGTTGAACTCTACTAGCGGCAGCAACGACGCTAGTAAATCGAACTCTTTGCTTCAAATATGAACCTTTACGGCGCATACTCTGTCCTTGGTCTGCCCACAAATATCTATTTTTGGCTGACACGGCCTGTGACACGCCCGTGTCACAGACCGTGTTCCTTAAGCGACTAAGGAACTGACTCAATCTAGACCAAAACACGGGCTAAGACATGCCCGTGTCAATCAACTGACATGCCCATGTCATAAGCTACACGCCCGTGTTGAGGGGTGTGTCCCTCAATCGACACAGGACCAACTCCCCAGAGAAGGACACGGCTAAAGCACACGCCTGTGTCCTTAGCTATGTGCCAAACACGCCCCTGTGACTCGCCCATGTCACATGTCGTGTTCTACACTCAATGTCACTTAACGCCGCCCAGTTTCCAACCCGAGCAGGACACTCCCTAGGACACGCCTGTGTCCCATGATGTGTCGCCTCACTCAACGATCGTCGACTGAAATTATGTCGATAATTCGACACGTACAGTGAAGGACATGCCCGTATCCCATGCTGTGTGACTCACTCGTGACACACTCGACGCCCACTCGATTCCTATTCGAGACCCACTCGAGTACCGAGAGCTTGAAACGCCCTGAGACACGCCCGCATCCCAGGCTGTGTCACCGAGCATAAACTCCAAATCGGGATTTGGGGTGTTACACAACCTCACTATCAGAAGCTAGTTTGATCCCCCCTCACTCCGAGGCCTGGGAACATCAGTATCATCAGATATAGGCAAATGCCCATCTGTATCATCAAGTCTGGAAGCATCATCCTCCATCCTTGCAGAGATCTTGTCAACAACTTCCTCTTCCTCTTCTTCAGCCATCTCAGTAGTAGGCACATCATCCCCAAGGATAGTATCTAATTTAGGTCTGCTCACAAGACTTTGTCGGGTAAGTTCTGATGAAACAAATACCTGAGTGTCCATGTCCTTCCTGGACATTTCTGCAGAAGATGTCAGTTCTGGATCATGTTGTTCTTCATCATTGGAAGAGCTGCTAGTGGAACTGTACTCAGGAACAGTAGCCTCCTTTCCTTTCTTTTCTGTTGTTGATGGTCCATGGGGTTGAAGGAACCTGTCCTACCTCTCCAACATCTTGAAGTCCATTCTTATCATTTGATGTATTTTCGCTCCCAGATTCAAGTTCAGAATCTCTGGATTAGTTTGTCACAGAAATAGGGACATAATTATCCCTAAATTTGATACATTCATGCACTCAGTAATCCTTTCAAAGATAATTCTTCCCCAGTAAATTTTCTTGGCCAAAATGACCCTGCACATCAGCTCAAACATCTTTTCGAGATCTTCTCGTGGGAGCCTGTTTACATAATAGAGCCTTCCCTATTACATCTGCCAAGAACTTACCTTTCAAGTCCATTTCCTTTCTTAGGATTGAACCGATGGAGTGCTTTGACACCCCCACACCATTTCAGGGCAGTCTTTACATCATCTTGCGATAGTTTATCTTTGTCATCAGTCGTAGAGAACTTTGTCAGCTTTAGGGCTTTGCTCAGCCTTCTTGATGTTATCTTGACTTTTGTTCTACTCACAATCGTCTTGATTTTCCCAGCTGTTGCATCTTCCTTGGCATTAGAGAATAAATCTTGAACCTCCCGTTTCCATAGTAAACAGGGTTCCAATTGGATGAATTCTAGGTCAGATGTTCGGAGCAGATGAAGAACATACTGTACCTCTTCAGGAGCATCTTTGAATCCATTTCTCACCAATTCCGAACCCTCGAATAGGAAATCATGACCCTTGGGCGCCATTACACTTGAGAATTTTGGCTACCAAGCGAGAACGGCTTTCCGTCGATTCAGTGAATACGGGCAGGAGAGGGCAAGAAACAGTGACTTTGATTTATGCACAAGCTTTTTATCTATAGTTAATTATAAAGAGAAGGAGGAAATATACTTACCTATTTGGTGATCAAATTTCTATCAACGACCAGGATTGAATCCCGCCACTTAGCTGCTGGCTGTCTTTTCTATAATTTTTGTTGAGTAAGCTTATTTTCCTCAACCTCTATTTTTTAGCAATTAGATTGCATCTAGCCTATTACTGTGTTGTCCTAACCTGTAGGGGTAAGATTGTCCTACAATACACATTATAATATGTGTCCTAGTGGGATGCAATTTGAACTAGCTTCAACGTGTCCATGTCGAATTTGAGGATGTTGAATCTAGTTACATCTTCTGACATAGTGAACATGAGAGCCACTAACTTATTTATTGACACAATTTTTTAGACATTTGTCTCACTTGTTCTCAGACTTTAATTTCAACAATCTTATTTCTAAACTGCATCGTTTTTGCAATTTTAGTAAATAACTAGTAGAATTAAGAGCTAGGTAAATTCTACTTATCTTTGTCAAGTAGACTTGGAGCATAGTCTCTTCAATCCTTGATCTAGAGCTTTAGCAATTGATGTGCATCTGGCTTTCTTTTGCTAGCTCCCCCTCAATAATTGAACATGTGTTAGGTATCTTATGGATGTTGGTCAGCTTATCTAATCCTTGTACCAAAACCTAGATCTGGTACATCTCTGTTCAAGGACCATAAATGGGTATGGCCACTTGAACTGTCCTGCAAAACATAATTTACCTTACCTTAGGAACCCAAGCTGACTTGGGTCCAAGGTTCATATTAGCATAAAAATGTATATGTCTACCTACAAGAGTCCTGTCAGGAAGACACTGCCTTGCCCTTGGCACACTTGGGTTGTGTCAATAATTTATGACAAAGTGGCCCACTTTGCCACAGCACCAACATTCATGGATGTTGTATCTCATTTTTTGAACTCACCTTGAAGTGTGCAAGCAACTTCTGGCTGCCTGTTCAATGGGTTGAACTGTGGCCTTCTTCTTGTTTCTTATAGCAAGAGCTTGACCAAAAGTGAGTCTGCCAGTACAGGAACTTGGCTTACTCTGAACATCATTAGCAACAATATTCTTTTTATATGGCATGTTCTTCATGGATTTAAGTACAAATTCACTAGAGGTGTGAGAATATTTCTTGTAAGATTACCAAAGTACCTTACAATGGAATAAGAGAGCTCATGGGATTGAGTGCTTAGAAGGCTCCCCATGTAGAAGTTCAAAAGGCCCAACCTGGACCTTTTGTATTTGGTGCCCCAACTCCCTCATTCAAGGATGTGGCTATGGCATATTCTAAAGTTCTTCCAGTAAGAACTCAAACTAAGGGTAAGCCAGTCAGTGAGGCTAACTTGTGTGTCCCTGAATCCATGAAGAACATTCCATCTACAAAGAAGGCTGTTGCTAAAGATGTTCAGAGTAAGCCAAGTTCCTCTACTGGCAGACTCACTTTTGTTCAAGCTCTTGCTAAAAGAACTTTAGAATAGGCCAAAGCCACATCCTTGAATGAGGGGGCTGGGGCACCAAATACAAAAGTCCAGGTTGGGCCTAATGAACTTTTATATGGGGAGCCTTCTAAGCACTACATCAAATGACCTATCTTCTTCCATTGTAAGGTACTTTGGTAATCTTACCAGAAATATTCCCACACATCCAGTGACCACACTTACAGTCTTGGTCATACCTGTTGGATGAGAGAATTATCTTGTGAGAGGTTGACTTAGTACTAACAGGAGATTGGCCTCTCCTCTGAGATTAGATAACTTTAGAAATCCACTCAGATTCAGATTTTCTCTTCAGAGCATCTATCTTAGAGAAATTTGCCACAACCCTCTTCTCCCTATCAAGTTTCTCTTCAAGATCCTTGATGATAGAGTCCTTATATTTGATGGACTCAACATGGATATCTACCATGATCTTCAGATGAGCTACTTCCCTCTCTTTTAGATATAGCAAAGATGAAGTCTCATCTTACAGGGAGGTAGCCAGCTATAGGGAGGCAATTTCCTCTGCTTGTTTCTTAATAAGCATCTTGCTTTTCTTGAAATCTTTCAGAAGAGCAGCATGATTTTCAATCAATTGATTGATATCATCTTTTGATAGAGGACTCTGATCTTCACTTTATGAGGAAGCATCAGAGTCTAAGCAAGATTCATATCCAGACTCTGAGAATGATCTAGATGGGGAATATACCTCATTTTGTCTAGGCTGATCCTGACAATATTCTTCTAGTGTAGTTATAAGCCCATAAAATCTGCATTCACCTTTCTCAGCTTAATCCACCTCTGAGTCACTATCTGAATGTGGCAGAGGGGCCCTGATCCTTTCTCTTGTGTATGGATAGACTTTGTCTTTAGCAAGAGCTGTCAACACCCTAATGTTGTTCTTGTTATCTCTACATACTTAGAGCTCCATTGATATCCACACCTTATGGTTCACTTTTGAACACATAAGTTTAAACCTTTTTAGCTATCCTTTGAGGTCTACTCAGACTATTAGGTCCTTTTTTAGTAACTTATGGTGTCTACTAATCGTGAAGAGAATAAAAACCGAACTAGTAATCCAACTAGGCAAGTATACCTATTGAACTGTAGCTAGGGGACACAAGTGTCGTATTAAAATCCGGGAATCGTTGAGTAATCTTACTCACACGAAAACTATTATCTTATCGAAGGATTGTTTTAGAGTTTGTTAAAAGAAAACTAATTGCGATTAAGAAAGGAAATGTTTGTGCTAAAAAGATAACTACTTGCAGCTAAATAAGAACTACTATAAATGATTATAACAAGGGGTTGAAACTATGAAATAACAAAGTACTCGATCAGGAATCACCTCGGTGAAAGTTGATTAAAAAAATGCGATAATAAACCCTAACTTAATAGGGTAAAGGACCTTGACCGTGGAGGTTCCTAAATCTTGAACACGCTTCTCTCGAAGTCAGGCCCAACTGAGTTTAGGAAGGTCCGACCGAACTCTCATCCAAATCAGAGACCTAAAACTCGCTTTACGCGGTGAACCCTACTATTGGATTTCACTCCAATACAGGAGATTTAACGTCTGCCTCTCTCGAGGGCACATGCAAATCTCTTTACTCTTGAGTGTGCAATTCAAACTACGAGCCACTCAGCTACCTAAGAGTGAAAAAAATATGGAAATTATATATCGATGATATAACTCCAAACATGATTTTTCAAGAGTAAATCAAAGGCCGAAACCCTAAAAAGAAAAAGTAAACTTAAAGCATCATAACTTAATAACCTCGATACACGGATCATCAAGATCGAGTACAAGGAGGATTAGTTAATCATGGAGAAGTGGAGGAAGAGAGTTGGGTAGAAGAACATATGAAAACAAAGTAAAAAAAGGCACTTTATATTAATTGTAAAAAGAGTTACAACTTGGAATAAAGGAATACAAGTGCAATGAAATAAAAACCTATGCTAGCATTTACATTAAACTACTAAAGCAATTACAAAAACTAATACTAAAGGAGTACACTAAGCTAGGATTAAAAAGCTTAAAATGAAAAAGAGGGAGAGGAGAAGCATGGAAAACTCCAAGAAACAAAAGGGCAGCACCTCCCCTCTCAACCTAAAACTACTTGTTGGAAACAAGGGGGAGGCCTGAATTTATAGACTTTTTTCGGGAAGGTCACGCCCCCCTATGATGCCTGGGGAGGGCGTATCAGGGGGGCATGTCAGGTACAGGGTTGACCTCGGGAGTTGAATTCTGACGGAAATGATGATTTCTTCTGTATGTCGGTGGACATGCCCTGGGCCACGCCCGTGTAGGAGGGGCGTATAAGGCACGTCATGTCTCAATCATTTGTCAGAAATACGTCATTAATCGAAAATTGTGGAACATGCCCCAGGGCCACGCCCGTGTAGTGGGGCGTGTCAGTACTGTTGACGTGCAACAACAAAATATCTTTAAATGTGGTAGTAGGCTTCGGGATGAGGGTGACACGCCTAGAGACATGCCCAGGGAGGGCGTGTAAGGGGGGGTGTCAGGTGTTTTTCTCGGGATTTGGTCACTGATAGAAATCTTCCTCGGGATCAGGTTACACGCCTGGTAACACGCCCAGGGAGGGCGTGTCAGGGGGTCTTGTCAGCTGATTTTGGCCGAAAACTGAGAAAATCTACAAAAAGAAGAGAAATCATTAGTGGCAATAATATATACAAAAGGAGGTCAATATAAAAGCTTATAAGACATGATTTGTGTATTAAAAACCCAAAAATACCCTAATAGTTTAGACTACGAAACGTATTATCAACCTCCCTCTGATACCACTTGAAAGTCTTTAATTTCAAGGATAGCTAAATCACCTAGTGGGGGGGGGGGGTGAATAGGTTTCTTAGTCCATTATAACTATCTTTTATTTTCTTTGTGTTTAATGCTTTATTAGTTGATTAAGTTCTACTTTCAAGACATGCAACCTGCACAAAGAAAATAACACAAAAAAGCACACACAAATTTATAGTGGTTCCCCTAATAAGGGTACATCCACTTTCCCTCCCACCTATCCAACTATCTTGTAGGACTAGGCACTTATCCAAATCTAGGACATTGAGATCAATGGACCCAATAATAAGTATATGAAAGTGAGGGATAAATCTTATGATTACTCTAGAGGGGGGAAATAGAGTATTAAAAATTTGTTAACTTGTTTTTAAAGAAGATTAAAAGTTAGTGATATATATATATAGGTATAAAGAGAAATATCACAGCACACAAACAAAAAGGAAAGGCAAACCAGATGATACAAGGAGTTTATAGTGTTTCCCCAATAAACATTGGTACATCCACTCTTCTACCACCCTGGTAGGAATCCACTACAGGTTTTTGATCAGGTGCCCTACCACCGCAGTTTTTTGCTCAGGTGCCATGTCACCGCAAGATCTATTTTCTAAGGGAGATCTAGTAACCCTTTGAGCTTTTGATCAGGTGCCTAACAACCAAACTAAGTCTTTTGATCAAAAGACTTAATAACCAAAAGGGGCTAACTTTTGAAGGGATTTAAAACCCTCTACACAGTTGGATGAACTATAAGTTGATGTTGTCTTCTCTATCTCAAATCTCTGAGAAGACTTTAGTGGATGTTGAAGATACAAAGAGCTCCCCCTGATTTGTGTAGAGATTGTGATAAGGAGAGGGAGTCCTTTCTTCAGGGTGTAAGCCTTCTTGTCTTTGACTTGTGAAGACTTTTGCACTTGCAGAGACTAAAGAAGATTCTCTGTAAAACTGAATGTGTTGATCTATATCTGTAACAGTCTCAATCAGTAACCTTGTAATCTATCCTATCTTGGTAATCATATGAAGCAGAAAACTTCTGATAATATATATCGAAATTCCCTGAGGGGAATTAAAACCTTTAGCATTAAGAATTCATTAGGAATGGTAGCCTTTAGAATTCAAGGATTCATTTCATCTAAAGCGGCTGAAGCATTCCCCGAGAATGGCAGCGGCCTTGGGAATCAAATAACATTAAACTCTCTGATTTAATCCATATTTAATGCTGCCTTAGAACGACTATATTCATTAGGAATATTTAGCATTAAGTATCTGAGTTTAATTGGCTGTAATTAATCCTTGAATTAATTCCGTTGTTAATAACTACAACTGCTAAAAGAAATTGACGATCGCAGCAATCATTTCGTCGACATGAGTTTTTCACTTGAGATCATCGTTCGTCGACCTGAGCTCGGAGTTCATCGATCTGGGCTTGGTTTTCGTCGAGCTGAGTTTTTGACTTGAGATCGGCGTTCGTCGACCTGAGCTCAGAGTTCATCGAGCTCAACTCAGAGAAGGAACTATGAGTTCGTCGATCTGAGATCGACGATTGTCGAACTAAGTTCGACTATTGTCGAACTTAATTTCCTGAACTTGAAATCTTCAAATTCAAATCCCTAGAAAATCATATGACCCTAGACTATACAAGATGGGTCAATCTAAGCATCCTACTAGTAATCCTTGCCCAAATACAAACTGGGGTTCCAACAGTATAGGCTTTGTCCTTATTCTGGACCATCTGATGAGAGCACTATTCGATACAGGTGCTTCTTATTCGTTTCTATCTGAGGACTTCGTGCCATGGATCGAAGTGCCTACTTTTATATCGATAGATAGAGAAAAGGTGTTTTTACCAAATGGAGGCATGATCCGTGCGGATAGGTCTTGCTGTCTTGAGATACATTTTGGGAGTCAGGATTTCGGATTAGAAGCGTCTGTGATACCGATATCTGAGTTTGATGTAATCATTGGCATGAAATGGCTCTCGAAGCAGTGTGCTTGTATAGATTGCAACTCTAAGGAAGTCACACTGGGACAGAACACCAAATGAGTGACTAAGTTTGCTGGTATGCGAGGATCGAGCAAGATAATGATGTCTGCTCTCTAGGTAGTCAAGGTTGTTCGGAAGTGCGCAGAGTAGTTCTTCACGCTGTTCGAGGCTATTGAGCTGAATTCCAGTTTGAGTGATGTTCCTATTGTATCAGAGTACGTAGATGTGTTTCCTAAGGATCTCTCAGGGTTACCGCACAAGTGAGAGATTTATATCACTATAGAGTTGGTTTCAGGTGCGAAATCTGTGTCCCGCTAGTCGTACCATGTTGCGCCAAAGGAGATAGTAGAATTGAAAGTTCAATTGCAATAATTGATAGAGGAAGGCTATATACGTCTAGTATGTCACCTTGGAGTGCACCAGACCTCTTTGTAAAGAAGAAGGACGGAAGCTTGCGGCTATGCATTAATTATTGAGAGCTAAATAAGCTGACAAAGAAGAACATGTATCCGATTCCATGATTTGATGACTTGTTTGATCAGCTCGTGGGTACAACTGTCTACTCAAAGCTAGATTTAAAATATTATTATTACTGGTTCAAGATTCGGGAAGAGTACATTCCCAAGACAGCATTTGGTACACACTACGGTCATTATGAGTTCACAATAATGCCATTTGGGCTAACGAATGTGCCATCGATATTCATGGACTTGATGCATCGAACCTTTAGAGAGTACTTGGACCAGTTTGTGATCGTCTTTATTGATGACATATTGGTGTACTCTCAGTCCGAAGAAGATCATGCAAATAGTTAACGGATGGTTTTGCACACCCTGAGGAGATACAAAGTCTATGCCATGTTCTCAAAGTGCGAGTTTTGGCTGTCGTCAGTAGCTTTTCTTCGTCATGTGGTTAGTGGTGAAGGTATTGCGGTAGATTCGGCCAAGATAGTTGCGATACAGGAGTGACTCGTGTTGTCTACTGTAGTAGAAGTCAGGATCTTCCTTTGACTTGCTGGCTACTATAGGCGCTTCATAAAGAACTTTTCATTGATAGTCTTTCCTCTCACTACGCTGACGAGGAATGATTAGAAGATTATTTGGATACCTGAGTGCGCTCGAGCTTTTGAGGAGTAAGAGTCATTTGACCACGACACCTATTTTGAGTTTGCCATGTGGTACAGATGGCTATGAGATTTATAGTAATGCTTCATGGAGCGGCATAGGCTGTACTCTTCTTCAGTTCAGAAAGTTTATTGCTTACGGCTCACGCTAGTTGAAAGTGCACGAGCGAAATTATCAAGTCCACGACTTAGAGTTAGTGGCTATGATTTTTGCACTTAAGATGTGGAGTCACTTCTTATATTGCGTGAAAGTTGATATATTCATAGACCATAAGAGCCTTATGTACTTAATAGATCAGAAGGATCTGAACATAAGACAGCGGAGGTGGATGGAGTTCCTCGGGGACTACACCTTCCAGATATATTATACTCTCGGGAAGGGAAATGTGGTTGCAAATGACTTGAGTAAACGGACTCCAGTAAGGGCAAGTTGGTTGCAGATGCATGATGAGCGTATGATCCAGAAATTGGAGACCTTAGATATTTTTTTTGTTGACAAGAATGCTACTGCAAATGCGGGTTTGAACTGGACGGAGGTACAGTATGACCTTACAGACAGGGTTCGGCTAGCAACGGAACTCGATGAGAGTATGAAACGCTATGTAGCGGATGGGTCAAATTCATGTTTCTCCTTGGATGACGGTCTTTTGAGAAAAGACAGTCGTTTGTACGTCCCGAATATGGGTAAGCTATAAGAGGAATTGTTGTATGAAGCACACTTCACGAAGTACTCAATTCACCCAGGGAGTACAAAGATCTACAAGGACATGAAGAAGATGTTCTGGTGGCCGGGTTTGAAGAAAGACATAGCTATTTACGTGGCAAAGTGCCAAACCTGTGCTTTAGTTAAAGCTAAATATCAGAAGCCTGGATGTTTCCTAAAGTCATTACAAACTCCGGTGTTGAAGTTCGATGATATCACTATGGATTTTGTGCATGGGATTCCAAGATCACAGAGCAAAAATGATGTTGTGTGGGTGATCGTTGATCGATTAACAAAGATATCACACTTCATACCGAACAAGAAGGACGATTTAGTGGAAAAGCTCGCTAAGTTGTATGTGGACAACCTAGTACGATTGCACGGTATGCCCCGTAGCATCATTAGTGATTGAGATAGGCGTTTAAATTCAAATGATTGGAGTCTAATCTTCTAATTTTTGGGTATGAAACTACAGTTTAGTACGACCTTTCATCCGCAGACGGATGGTTAGACCGAGAGGACCAATAGAACAATGGAGGATATGCTCTGGATGTGTGCCATGGATTTCGGGAAGAGGTGGGAGGACTATCTCTATATGATCGAGTTTTTTTATGATAATAGCTATCAAGAAAGCATTCAGATTGTCCCCTTCGAAGCTTTATATGGTAGGAAGTGTCATACTCCTTTATCTTGGGTATAAATCGGCAAATCGAAATTATTTAAGCATAAAGAGGCCGAAGATTCAAATTCGACTATACGCTTAATTCGAGAGCGGCTATTGGTAGCCCAGGATAGGCAGACAAAGTACTATAATGCCAAGCACTAAAACATGGAGTTTGCAATGGAAGATTGGGTATATCTAAAAATAAATCCATTGAAAGGCGTGTACAGGATTCGATGCTTGAAAATTTTGAGTCAGAGGTATCTTGATCCGTTTGAAGTGGTTGAGCGGATTGGAGATGCTGCCTATTGATTAGCTCTTTTAGCGGAAATAAGTGGTTTGAACGATGTGTTTCACATATCGGTGCTGCGGAAAGCCTTTAAAGTGACGACGCAACTAGTGACTGATGATTAAAAACCAGGCAATGGTGGGCTGACGATGAAAGTTAGACCCATTCAGATAAAGGATACGGAGGTCAGGCAACTACAAAACAAGAAAATCAAGATGGTCAAAGTCCATTGGGACAAATGTGGCCATGAAGAATTGACATGGGTGCGTGAGCAAACCATGCGAGATGTGTTTCCCGAGTTGTTTTTGTAAAAGTAAAGTTGTAATAGTTTTGTAATGTTTTCCTTTAGATAAATAAAATTTCGGGATGAAATTTCTGTAAGGAGGGGAGGGTTGTAACACCCCAAAATTTATAAAATAGAACTTAAAAGTGGATATCTCCGGGCGATAGTGGTTATCGTTGGCGATAGCGATAGCACTCAACGAAGCATTGAGTAGACTCAACGCACTCAACGCTCTCAACTTACTTGGTGAAGGATCAAGCGCATACCCAACTGCACCAAAAGCCCGGACTGTTGGAGAGGGTGCTACTTAATTTTTATATAAGTAGCAGAGCGCCACGGGTCAAGTGAAGGAACGCCGGACCCAACAATCCCCCCCCCCGGCGTCCAGCACAACCCGTCGGCTCAGAGGTGGGGTTACCACATGGCCCACACGGCTCAGAGGTGGGGTTACCACATGTCCACGGTTGCCTGACCCACCGGACCCACACAGGTAGAAGGGAAAAATCAGGATTTAATAGCGTCCCCCCAGTCTTGAACCCGTAACCTCCCTCTGATACCAATTGAAGGATCAAGCGCATACCCAACTGCACCAAAAGCCCGGACTGTTGGAGAGGGTGCTACTTAATTTTTTATATAAGTAGCAGAGCGCCACGGGTCAAGTGAAGGAACGCCGGACCCAACACTTGGCACCCTCAATGCACTCGATGAAGCGTTGAGTGAGCTATCAGAGTGGCGATAGTTGGTATCTCCGGGCGATACTGCCATGTATGGCTAGACACGTGTCGGATGGCCGGACGGAGGCCGAAGAGCGGTGTTTGACTGGAGTTAAAGCAGCTACCACGATATCGCCCAGGTGATAGCGGATATCGCCAGGCGATAACATTAACTTTGATTTTTCAGCAAAAATCATGGCCATTCCTTTCTCTAAATGAAATGATCCTTTGGCTGGGACTAATCCCGAGACCACTTAGGCAAATGAGTGGAGAAAAGAGAAGTCATTTCTCTTCTTCTCACTCTTTCTCCTCCTTTTCGTCCAAGTTCTTAAGAGAAAAGAGCTAAGGAAGAAGAAGGATGAGGCTGAGCTTTGCTGCTTAGTGGAGGAGATCCCATGTTCGGAATCGAGAACGAAGGCAAGATCCATGAAGAGGAAAGTGAGGCACTCCTTTCTAACCAGATAGAAAGCTTGTTAATGGCTCTGAAACGAGTTCCGAGGGTAACGATCTCTTCATTCTTGGACAAGTGAAGTCCTCCTTTTGCATATGCATGTAATCCCCCACAAAAAATGTGGGGAATCGTTGGAATTCTGATGGGTTGATACAAGATATCCCCGTGTGGTTTTGCATATAGAATCCATAAATCGCAGTACGGAATAGGAATGTTGTGTGAAGCCCATCCAGACAGGTTGGTCTGGATTGGTGATGTTTTATTTTGCATGTCGGAGAAGACTCCGAGTATAATTGAGTAGTTTATGGGGTTTGTGGGTTGTACCTGTGAAATGAGAGTAGCAAGAAGTACTGGAGGTGTGCTCTAGGAAAATACCCAGAAAATACCATAGTTTGCATAACTGTATGATACCGCCGGGTGACAGCGAGTATCGCTGGCGATATCTCTTGGTGAGCTGTGATTGCTATGATAGACCAGTTTTGTGGCACTGCAGGATGCTACAGGGTTTCGGATGGAAAAATATTCCAGTTGTGGCTCAGTCTGGAGATAGAAGAAAATTCTATCGCTAATGCCAGACAATAGTGACTATCGCTAGCGATAGCTTCCAGATGATTTTATTGTTGTGAAGCCCATGTCCGTGAGACAAAGTGTGTAGAATGAGAAGTTGTGAGCCTAGAGAGCCCATCTATTGACCATGCGTGCCATGATTGAGCACTGCCGGCTCAGGTACTAGGGAAATGTGAGCGGCAAGTGATGCTCATAGCCAGTGAGCCGAACGGGAAAGGGGAGGCTGACCTATGTCTTATCATTTGCCATGATGGATGTGACCGTCGGTGTTGACGTGGAGATTTGAGCATTGGGAAATAGCTGAATCGTACCTGTGTTATGCCCGTCCAACTAGAGTGACTAAATTAATTGGCATTGTTGGAGTGCATAATGAGAGTCTTAGGCCTGGAGCCAGAAAGTCTAGAAATGCTCAAAGTTGACCGTCAAGTCTCGGACCTCTGAACGGTGGTGGGACCCTAGTAATCCGATACATCGAGAATGTGCCCTGAGTGCACGAAACGTTTTGCTGTTAAGGTACTCGTTTGTGATATATTGAATGGTGCTTGAGTGTGCCTTCATGTGATATATCTGTTGTGCTAATGTCATGCCTGCAGTGAAGGAATACCGCTGCCCCGGGTATAGGTCGAGTCATTATAAGTTGGTCAGCCGAAATCTGACCATTGCCTTATTTGCCGCCCTTGTGGTGGATTGTCCCTATGAAGGTGCTGGAGAGCCAAGCAGAAAATAACGTGTTGCAGCCCTTTGATTCTATTCTTGCCCTCTAAGGCCAAGTGAAGTTTTTTTAGTGTTTTTCATGTGTGATTGGCCTGTGCACCGATGTCTGTAAACCACTCTTTTTGGGAAGAACATTTGTAAGGACTTAAGACAGTGACTTTTGTGTATTTTTGTAAACATTCCTATATGGTTTTTTTATTTGTGGACATTTGTATTACTTGAGGTAAAAATTTAATCCCTGAAGCTTCTGCTAGAATGCTCTGAGTTAGGATTTGTTTAGTCTTTGATATTAATATGTAACTCCGTCGACTGTCTGTGGGATATGGCATGGGGCCCCGGCCGGACCCTCTGTTTTATTTCATTAGACGGATGGAGGTGTTACAGCTAGCAAATCCACCAGTATTTTGTTGGTTAAGTGAATACTTACACTTGCCGAGTCAACGTATCGACGTCGGTGTGAACGACCATCGAATAACGAGGACCCACCACTTTAATGAACATGCACACAAGCTATTAATGAGTTTCTGAGCTATCGGCTCACTAGACAAGCCCATCCATTCCATCAAACACCGAGTCCACCGCACGCGGGAGTAAACCAACTATCCACCCAAAGTAATGGGGTGAGTTAATTTGTGTGATAATAGTTTATTAATAGTTAATCTTTTAATCTACTTTTAAATGAAGTTTAGGGTTAACCTTACACTGCCCGGGGCATGCCCAGTGAAGGGCACTCGAGGGCACTTGGAACTACGATGGGCTAAAGCCCAAAGTTCCCTTTCTCATGGCACTTACATTTATGGGTATCTAGTTATTACCAAACCCCTCCCCTCATTACACTTGAGAAAACCCTAGGTGAATTACAACTTTTAGGGGAGAGACAATACACCATCGACCTTGAACACAACTACGTCCCCTTGGTATTCAGTCTACTGAACACTTGGCCTTATGAGTGACCTCAATGCGACTCCACAAAATTTAGGCGCACCCACTAGGTTACAACCCATGTGAGACAACAACTCCACCTTAAATACTTCAAATTACTATATGCAGACAAAATGAACTAGATTGAGCGTATGAAAGAGGATTCTCCAAATACTTCACTAAAAATCCCAGGATTATTTTAGGGGTCTATCATGACATGTTATGCTTAAATCCAGAGATTTATATTTTTCCTATTTTATTCAGCCTTTTTAATAATTTTCCTAAAATCATGCCACCTGTGACTTTTAACATTAGGTACAACTTTTTGATATGCAAAGTCCTTAATAAAATTTATACAACATCATATTTGCTGAACAACAACAGAGTATATATTTCATAATTTTTCCAACATGATTTCTATCATAAATCATAATATTGATTATTTAATCAAAACAAAATTAAATAAAGGAAGTACCCGAATTTATTGTCAAAAAAATGAGATAAAATTTCCAAAAGTCTATAATGACCAAAAAGTGTCAGTGACCAAATTCCATGATCTTCTAAGTTCACTTAGCGATATAATTAAATTGATAAAAAAATTAAACCTTGGGTAATTTGTGAAGGAACCACTACATAATTTCTTCCAAAAAATATAACAAAATTTACAGAGCATCATGATGACCTAAAACGTTTACTGATCAAGTGTCATAATTTTTGCAGTACGCAATTAGTCTTAAAACCAATTTATTTCTCTGGAAAATAATATCTAAAATTATAAAGGAGGTACTACAACTCATCAACTAAAAATTATAATTAAATTTACAGAGATATATAGCAACAGTATATGCCCATTACCCAAGTTTTTTGATCTCCAAATACTTTTTGGTCATGTACAATGCATTTGAAATGAAGGTTCTCATTATAAATATTAAGTGTTTAGAGAGGGAAAATAGCTATAAAATTCCAAATAAATTATTCATGGCGTCTTTTCATCCAATAAAGCTATCAACAAAGTTTTGAGCCAATAATTGGAGATGTGACCATACTTCCTTCATTAATGTTAATATGCAGCCCTAAGGTAAGAACTAGGTTTTGAGGGCATTCCAACCCTAAATACTCCTAAAATTATTCATAGGGCTGTTTCCTGTGATAACAGTGCAGTGGCAAAGGTTTCAACTTGTTTGGTTGAGGGATAGGTCACACAACTCCACTATGTGCACTTTTATTGAACTAGGCTTTTATCTCTCTGGGTGACCATCTTTGATCACTAGGTTACCCCATCAAATCAACCCCAAATGGGCTGAGAGTTTTCTGGCCATATAAAGACACCTCCTGTCATCCACTAGAGATTTGGGGAAATTAAAGGTCCATAGACCCTATATTTATCACATGTATAGTTTATTAAATTATTACAAAAACTATAGAAAAATCATCTCCAAATTTTTTGATTTTTGGATATGATAATGGTCATGTCTAGTCCAGCCTTAGGTCAAATTTTCAGACCATTTGGCAAAATGGGCCACTGGGGGCACTCAGTTTAATTTCTAATTATCCATTGGACACCTTGCACCAAAATGAGTGCTGAAGAAAATCCTGTTAGGAAAATCAAATGATTCCAATTTTGTATTAAACTAGAACTCAAGAGCTAAATTTTCTCTGTTGGGTACTTCAACAAAAAAGGCTTCTAACTATTTTTAATAAATAAAACCATCTGAATGAAATAATGTGACTAAAAGGAAATGATTTGTAAAAAAATATTAATCGGCCTGCGCATAACCGATCAAGCTGATCCAACGTCTCCTGGTCATCATCCCCGATGACCCAAGGGTCGAGATTACTTCATCCTGGAGCATTTTCAGCGCCATTTCCCAGCCATCCGACCACCTCCCTAGCCGGCCACCGCCACCACCACCTTCGTTGTGGTAGTGGCAATTGCTTGATAGTGACACAACCGCCGGAGAGTCCGTTTCCGGCGAACTCGAGTGATAGAAATTTCACAGAAATTCTCATTGTTCTAATCACTAATCCATCTCGATTGAGCCCGATTTTTCCACCTAGCGATCTACTGATCTAGCACAGAGGAAGGGGAAGAGAACTAGACCTGCACGCGGGCTTAGCATCGAGTGTGGTGGTGGTGTGCCATGGTCGACGACCTCCAAGCTCCTCTTTGCGGATTTCTCAATCCTTCTCCTAAAAGAGTAATGTAAAGGCTCGTTTTCATTTCTTGGGAGTTTCTAAAGATGATAAAGGGGTCAAATTCGGGAGTGGGAGGGTTAAGCCTTTAATGACCATTAATGAACTTGAATTGAGTTTTCGGCCACCTCCGAACTCATGAAATTCTACCCCTAGGAGGCCGGGAAAACCATTCCATCTCCTCCTAATTGATCAAGGGGGATGAATGAGGCCATTAAAGGGGGGGTTGAGTTCCCCATGGCCTTTCAAAGCCATGAATGCTCCTCTTTCTCTCTCCTGCCTTTGGATAAAGCTTTCACTTTCTCTCTCCTAGTCACCCTCTCCCAAAATTGAGTGGCTTTTTAGGTAATTTACCTTTGTTTGTAGCTAATGGGTCACCATAATTGGGCCAACCAATTGCCTACGATGTCTCCTTTGTCAGATCTCTTTAGACCCTCCGTCCACCATCCTACTCTGTAAAGAAAGAGTCTAAAGTTTAATCACATTGTGACATCTCTCGAACGACTTCCAATTCTCCTCTTGTGCGATTTGCTATCAGTGTCGCTGCTCTTCTCCTTTCTACCATTCTTTCTTTATCTAGAATTTAGATTCAATATCAATTTTAACAAGACTGTCGAGCCTTTCCATTGCTTCTTTGGTGTTCTAGGAGCTCTCTACTACATATCGAGACAATCAGCCTATCCTGGAGTTTGACATAATAATGAGGGACCATACCAGCCCTCCTCCTTTATAGAGGAGGAGTAGTTATGTTCTACATATTCTGCCTGTGGATATAGAAGCAGCAGAAGGCCCGAGATCCGCAACGTTTATTTAAGTTACTCATGCAGCTTTGCCTTACGGCTGATCGACCCATACGGGTCGCCATTCTAAACAGTTCACTCTCCCTAGGGATTAAGTAATTAAAAATATTCTATTTCTATGAGGAATTGTTCCCTCTGGCCCTGCGGGGCAGTTACACTTCTGTCATACCAGATTGACTCGATGGTGATCTCTTTTCGTGCTATAGAAAAGAGAGCCGAACTAGCAATCCAACTAGGCAAGTATACCTATCGAACTGTAGCTAGCGGACACAAGTGTCATATAAAAATCTGGGAATAGTTGAGTAAACTTACTCACACGAAAACTATTATCTTATCGATGGATTGTTTTAGTGTTTAAGAGAAAGCTAATTGCGATGTAGAAAAGAAATTTTTTGCTAAAAAGAGAACTACTTGCAGTTAAATAAAGAGCTATTAAAAGCGATCACAATGAAGGGTTGAAATGATGAAATGGAAAAGCACTCGATCGAGAATCACCTCGGCAAGAGTTGACTAAAAATGCGATAAAAAATTCTAACTTAATAGGGTAAAGGTCCTTGACCGTCGAGGTTCCCAAAGCTTGAACACGCTTCTCTCTAAGTCATGCCCAACTAAGTTTAGGAAGGTCCGACCGAACTCTCTTCCAAATCGGATTCCTAAAGCTCGCTTTATGCGGTGAACCCCATTATTGGATTTAACTCCAATCCGGGAGATTTAACGTCTGCCTGTCTCGAGGGGTGCATGCAAATCTGTTTACTCTTTAGTGTTCACTTCAAACTACGAGCCTCTCGGCTAGCTAAGAGTGAAAACAAAGATGGAAATTATATATTGATGATATAACTCCAAACATGAAAAATCAAGAGTAAATCGAAGGCCTAAACCCTAAAAAGAAAAAGTAAATTTAAAGCATCATAACTTAATCAACTCGAACCTCGGATCATCAAGATCGAGTACAAGGAGGATTAGTTAATCATGGAGAAGTGGAGGAGGAGAGATGATTAGAAGAACATTAAGAACACAAAGTAAACAAAGGACACTTTATATAAATGATAAGATATAACTACACTTTGAAAGAAAGGATTAGACTTCCATTGAAATTAAAAACCTATGCTAGCATTATTTTTAGCAACTAAAGCAATTACAAAAACAATAACAAAAGATTACACTAAGCTAGGGATAAGAAAGACATAAAATGAGAAAGAGAGTGAGAGAGAGTGAGAGAGAGAGAGAAAATGAAAAACACTAAGAAACAAAAGGGCAACACCTCCCCTCTCAACCCAAAACTTCTTCTGGACACAAGGGAGAGGCCTGAATTTATAGAAATTCTCATGGGTTAGTCACGCCCTCTGTCATGCCCAAGGAGGGCGTGTTAGGGGGGCGTGATATGCACGGAGTTGACCTCAGGCTCTGGATTCTGGCAGGAATGATGATTGCTTCTTTACGTCGGTGGACACGCCCTGGGCCATGCCCATGTAGGAGGGGCGTGTAAGGCACGTCAAGTATCAATCATTGGTTAGAAAACCGTCAGTCATCGAAAAAGGTGGAACACGCCCCAGGGCCACGCCCATGTTGGGGGGGCGTGTCAGTACAATTGAAGTGCAGCAATGGAAAATCTTTAAATGCGGCAGCAGGCTTCGGGATGAGGGTGACACGCCCTGTGACACGCCTAATGAGGGCGTGTCAGGGGGGCGTGTCAGCAGTTTTTCTCGGTATTTTAGTTCTGGCAGCAAACTTCCTCGGGACCAGATTACACGACTTGTGACATGCCCAGGGAGGGCGTGTCAGGGGGGCGTGTCAGGTCATTTTTGGCCAAAAGCTTTGAAAACCTATAAAAAGAGAAGAAAACATTAGTGGCAATAATATATACAAAAAGTGGCAAACAAATAACAATACAAGACATGATTTGTGTATTAATAACCTAAAAATACCCTAATAGTCTAGACTATAAAATGTATTATCAAATTCCCCTAAGCTTAAGCTTTGCTTGTCCCCAAGCAAAGATATAAAGACTAGCTAACATAAAAAGTGTGATGTAGGCTTACCTTTTGGGCGTTATGGTGATCGACGTAAATAATGCAACGCTCTCCGATAACCCTCACGCCACGCTCAAGACTTAAGCGCAGCAACGACACAATTTGTATTTTCAATATTCAGAGATTACGGAGGGTTCGCAAAGCCCTTCAAGATAATACCAAGGCAATAGGCCAAGGTTCTCTAAAGCGAAAGGAACCCACACAGTTCGATCGAGCGTTGTTGTACCAAAAGAGAATCCACCGAAAACAAAAGATTCAGACAAGGGTGGTTTTCTCCCAATAAAATAAAATGAGGGCCGCCACGCCTCACAAACTTAAACGGAAAAAGGAAAACACCAACAAGATCTTTGAAGAAATTAACCACGAAAATTCAAGCGTTTCACAAGCCACGCAGCACGCATATGCCACAAGATCTATTAAGAGGGAAAATCACAGAGTAGAAGATATATTCGTTACCCAATTAGAATGGATGATTTCGATTACTCTTTACTTAGATCGACTTTCAATGGCTCCACCGGAGTCTTGCCGGATGGAGAGGAACTTGTCCTCCTTCGTCGCTTCACGCCGGGGTTTAAGATTCCACAAAAGGAAAGCCTCTTGCCTTGGATGAATTTCTTCAAGGAGGGGGCTGATCGGTTTTTGGTTAGGGGAAGGTGGTGGTCGGGTTTGTATTGAGGAGGATAGCCGGCCTTGGTGTGGTTAATGAAGGGGTCGGTTTTTGGAGAGGTATTGAAGGCTTTGGTTGAATATTGGAAAGGAGGAGGAGGAGGTAGAGAGGGGGGAAAGAAAGGGGGAGGCCGAAATTTTGGAGAGGAGGAGAGGAAAGGAAGAGGAGGAAATGAATTTTCTAAGAGAGGAAGAGAAAGGAGCGGGGAATTAAAATTTTGAATCCTTGGTTTTAAATTTTTCATTCTCTACTCTATCCTTCATGAAAAGGCATATATATATAGGCTACACCACTCAATCTCCACCATACAATATTAAACCACTCATGATGGCTAATGACACCCATCATGTCATAATAAAACAATAATTAAAGATATTAAATAAAGATAGCAATTGATGGTTATAGGCACCCATCATACATGAAATTAAAAAACAATACAAAATAAAATAATAATAAAACAAAACATAAAAAGTGACATAATAATTAATAATAATTTATTATTAATTATTATTAATTATTAATATATTGGTTTGCGCCGCTGGAGAAATATTTTTGGCGTTGCTCCACATGGTCGTCACGGCACCGCAAGTCATCATCTTCAACATGTTGAGGGCCGTCATCTCCATCAAAGTGACTAATCAAAAAGTTCTAATTATGTTTACACAAGTACTATGCAAAATTCTAAGTAGGGAGAAGGTGAAACGTAAACCTAAAACAATTACTTAAATATGGTTTAACAATTTATACACTTTACTAATTAAAATAAATTATCAAAAATTTTAACAAAATTCTTTAAATAAATTTAAGCAAGACAACAAAATTAAAAAATGCATTGAGTTGTTACTAGATCCAAGAGACACATTATAACTATATCAATCAAATAACCAAAATCTAAATTTAAATCTAAAACTAATACTGATTTACTTTTCTTCTTTACTTAGCTAATAAATAAAATTCAAAAGCATAAATCAAAAGGATATATTAAGAACGAAACGTTTGGTTTAGGATTATGATTAGGAGTGGAATTCAAAGATAAACAAGGAGGCTTAATAAAACATACTAAACCAAAACAAACTGTTTTAAAAATTTTATAAAAAAAATATTTTTCATTCTTTTTCTTTTCCATTTTCTTTTCTTTACTTTTTTTTCTTTTCTTTTCAAAACAAAAGGCAAAAAAAAAATTTTCTTTTCATTTTAAAATTAGACAAACAAAAGTAAACACTTTTTGAGCATTCTTTTTTCAAAACTTCTCCAACTATATCACAAAATAACCCTATCATAATCATGAAAATTTTTAAATGAAACTCAAAAAAGTTTGTTTGATTAGATAGGTTGGACAATTTGGCTTTGTGAAAATAAAATGATAAGTGGAGCTATGGATTAAAATTAGAAAAAGGCTCAAAAGCGGCTAACTAGGGTTAAAAATTTTTAGGTTGGCAAGAAGACTCAAACAAAAACAAAAATGGCCTAAATAATTTTCATGCTTCTAAATTTATCTAAAGCATAGTTTTGAAAAATTTCAAAAAGCAAGTCCTAGAAAATAAAAGAAGATTAATGAAATTATCTTGAAAATAGAAATAATAGAAGACTTGGATTGTTCACATCTACTATGCTAATCAAAAGTTAACATTACAAAAATTATCCAAAAACGAAAAAGTAAAATAGTGGATGAAATATTTTTTAGAAAGTAAAGAAGATAAAGAACGAAAATCATAATAAAAATGCGAGTTTTAGAAAAAACGTTTCACATTAACATGCTAACGTGAATTAGAAACACATCATGACCAACATTTTACTTGTGAAACATAATTATAAAGAACGATTAGAAAAATTATAGTTAGCTAAATCGTTATAAGGAATTTTTAGAAAAACAAAACCAAAACCAGTGGTACTATCGAAATACCAAAATTAGCTTAATAAATTTTTTTATTATTTTGAAATATTCTATTTTTTTTTTATTTTTAAAGATATTATCTTTTTTGTAGATTTTTGTTTAAGAAGAAAAAGGAGAAAGCACAAGAATATTTTTTGATTTTGATTGATTTTTATAGGGAAACAAAAATAAAGAAAAGAAAAAGAGGAAATCCTCCCCCAAGCTTACAATGTACATTGTCCTCAATGGAGAAAAGAGGGGAAGGAGAGAGAAAAATTAAAACAGAAATAAATGTGCAAAATTGAAAACAGGTACTTCCCCAGATTTATGCGCCGTGAATTTTGGTTGATGTCGCTCCCCCATGCTAGCGCTTTGGAACTTCTTAAAATGTCTTCTTTGGACTTCATGATGGATTCAGCAGCGTTGGAGCAGGCGATCGCAGAAGGTTCAGCTTGTTGGAGCCATCCGGGGCAAAAAGTGGAAAATAAAGAAAACAAAAAAGATAACTTGGGTTGCCTCCCAAGAGCGCCCTTTGTTTAAAACGTCGTTTGAGCTCGACGCAACAAAATAATATTGTCCAAAAATAATTTGTCCAAAATAATAATTAAAGTTTTAACAAAAATAAAAAGTCTTAAGTTAGTTACAGTTCGTGTAGAAGAAACTTAATATTGTTTGGACTGACATCATCATCACTAGAAAAATAGTGTTTAAGACGCTGCCCATTCACTTTGAAATCATCCTTATCAGGGTTTTAAATTAAAACAGTACCATATGGAAAAACTTTTCAAACAGAAAACGGCCCAGACCAATGAGACTTTAACTTTCTAGGAAATAAACGTAAACGAGAATTATAAAGAAGAACTTGGTCGCCCAAGTGGTGCCTTAAGTGTTTGTCGTGAAAACGTTTCATCCGCTATTTATGAAATTTATTATTCATGTATGCGTAAGAGCGCCACTCGTCGAGTTCGTTAAGTTGAAATTTTCAAAAATTGCCGACAGAGTGGAGATTGAAATTAAAAAATTGCAAGGCCCAAAAAGGGCGGTGTTCTAATTCTACGGGTAAATGACACGATTTTCCATAAACCAACCGATACGGCGTACATCCGAGGGTAGTTTTGTATGCTGTTCGGTAGGCCCATAGAGCATGGTCTAATTTGGTTGACTAGTCTTTCGTAAAGGTGGAAACAGTATTTTCTAAAATTCATTTTTATCTCTCTATTCACTACTTTGACTTGTCCGTTAGTTTGGGGGTGGTAGGCAGTTGAAAACTTATGTGTAACGTCGTATTTAATAAGAATTTTTGAAAACTGCGTGTTATAAAAGTGTGAACCCCTATTGCTAACGATGGCTCACAGCATACCTAATCGAGAATTTTTTTTTTCAAAAATGTAATTACGACTCGGGAGTCATTAGTAGGAAGAGCTTGGGCTTCAGCCCATCGTGAAACATAATCGACGGTAACTAAGATGTATTGGTTTCCGAAGCTAGAAAGAAGAGGACCAACAAAATCAATTCCCCAAAGGTCGAAAACTTCGCACTCGTGGAAATAATTTTGCGGCATTTCAATTTTATTGGAAATATTGCCCGACCATTTATAACTATCATACCTACTCACAAAGGCTTGCGCGTCTTTAAGCAGGCTGGGCCAGTAAAAACCCGCATAAAGCACCTTGTGAGCGATGCGAGTAGCTTGATAGTGACCACCAGTCGGTCCTTCATGCAAATATTTTAGAATATCAAATCCTTCTTTAAAAGAGACACATCTCTTTATCACCTTGTCTGTACAGGCTCTAAAAAGAGTAGGGTCCTCCCAAAAATAGTTCTTAAACTCAGAAAAGATTTTCTTCTTTTGTTGAGAGAATAACTCTTTTGGGAGCACACGAGCCACTAAATAATTGGTTATGTGTGCAAACCAAGGAGAAGGAAAAGTGTTAATTGAAAGCAGCTTCTTATCAGGAAAATAATCATTAAAAGATTTTTCATCTAAATTTTCAATATAAGGATTATGTAATCGTGAGAGATGGTCAGAGGCCAAATTCTCGGCTGCTCTCTTTTCACGAATTTCTAATTCAAACAAATGGAGGAGTAAGACCTAATGAATCAGGCACGGCTTGTCATCCGTCATAGCAAGAAGATACTTGAGGGCCGAGTGGTCCGTAAAAACTATAATTTTTGAAAGCGTAATATAAGGACAGAATTTATCAAAAGCGAACACCACAACATGGAGCTCCTTCTCGGTTGTGGTATAATTCTCTTATGCCGATGTAAGTTTTTTACTTGAATAATAGATGGGGTGGAAGTTTTTAGAAATTCGTTGTCCTAGTGCGTCTCCCACCGCGAAACTACTCGCATCACACATAATTTCAAAGGGAAAGTCCCACACCGGAGCTATCATAATGGGGGCATTAATTAATTTATCTTTTATTAATTCAAAGGCAGACAGAAAAAGGTCATCAAAAATAAATGGGTCGTCTTTTTCTAAGAGCTGAGTAAGGGGTTTGGTGATTTTGGAAAAGTATTTTATGAAGCGGCAGTAGAAACCTTCTTATCGCTTTGACTTTCATAGGTAGCGAAAGCTTCTCGATAACTTCTATCTTAGCAATATCTACTTCAATTTCTCTCACAGAAATCTTATGACTCAAAACTAACCCTTCGCTCACCATAAAATGACATTTTTCCAAATTTAGGGCAAGGTTAGTTTCTTCGCATCTTTCTAAGAGTTTTTTGAGGTTTTATAAACTATCAAAAGCATCACCGAACACGGAAAAAACATCCATAAATACCTCCATTATGCTTTCTACGTACTTGTCAAAGATAGCGAGCATACATCGCTGGAATGTAGCTGGCGCATTGCACAATTCAAATGGCATTCTTTGGTAAGCGAAGGTGTCGAAGGGACAAGTAAACGTACTTTTCTCCTGGTCCTCGGGAGAGATGGGGATTTGAAAATACCCAGAGAGACCATTGAGAAAATAGTTAAAGCTATGGCCGGCTAATCGCTCTAATATTTGATCGATGAACGGCAAGGGGAAGTGGTCCTTGCAGGTGGCGTCATTTAACTTACAATAGTCAATACACATTCGCCACTCTGTCACCGTCTGTGTCGGGATTAAATCATTATTTTCATTTACAACTATTGTTATCCCTCCCTTTTTCGGCACTACTTGAACAGGGCAAACCCACTTACTATCAGATATATGATAGATAATTCCTACGTCTAACAATTTCATAACCTCGCCCTTTCTGACTTTTTTAATGTATGGGTTTATACGGCGCTGAGGTTGGATGGAGTTATACGAATTATCTTCCATTAAGATTTTGTGGGTGCAGAAAGATGGGCTTATGCCCTTGATATCAGATATCTGCCAGGAAATAGCTCGGCGATGCTTACGTAACACTAGAAGGAGTTTGTCATTTTGTACTTCAGATAAGTAGGCCGAAACTATAACTGGCAGTTTGGAATTTTTCTCTAAGAAGGCATACTTGAGATGTTCAGGTAGTTCTTTTAATTCTAGGGTAGGGGTTCGTTATAAGATGTTTTGGAAATTCTTTCTTTTTCAAAAACTATGTCTTCATAGACTTTTTATATGGAAAATTAAAAGGGGTGGGGCTAGTGGCCATGGTGGCTTCTTGCAGAGATACCATTGGAAGATTTGAGGGAGGACAAAAATCAGAAAATTCATCGTCAGAAATTCTGTAGGAAGATTCATCACTAAAGGTATCTAAGAAGAAACTGGAGGCGTCATTCTCCAGGGTATTTTTTATCGAAGGGGTGATAGAGAAGGTCACTTCATCGTCGCCTACTTATAGTAAGAGCTTGCCATTGCTTACATCAATGATAGCTCGGGAGATGGCAAGGATGGGTTTTCCAAGGATCAGTGGAACCTCGACATCTTCTATAATGTCCAATATGATGAAATCCACCGAGAATATGAATTTGTTGACTTTGACTAGAACATCCTCCACTTTTCCTTATGGGTACTTAACTTATCTATCAGCGAGCTGGATACTCATGCGTGTGCGGTTGAGGCTACAAATTCCTAACTTCTTGAACATCGAGAGGGGCATCAGGTCGATACTCACACCTAAGTCGGCCAATGCGTTCTTGATAAAAAGATCACCAAAGACACACGGAATAGAAAAACTACCCGGATCACTGATCTTCTTTGGTAAACTATTTGTCAAGACCGCATAGCACTCAACGTTTAGCGTGATGTGCGACAAGTTCTCAAAGTTCTTCTTATTAGTCAGAAGGTCCTTAAGATACTTAGCGTACTTCGACATCTAGGAGATTGCTTCATGGAAAGGTAGATTTTTGTGGATTTGCTTAAACATTTCTAAGAAGCGGGCATACTGATCATCTATACGTTGTTTGTTAAGTTGAGAAGGGTATGGTGGAGTTGGATCATTTTTAAAGATGGGTGGCGGAGCGAGATCTTTTTCTAAAGCAGAGAGCAGAGTGATAACTTATTTTTCAGCGGGTGGTGGAATATTCAAAATGGGAGCGGAGCTTGCCTCGGGCTCTTCACTAACAATACTAGAAACTTGCATCCAACTCGGAAGAGTTATAGCTTTTGCTTGCTCTCTCGGGTTGGGCTCAGTATTGGAAGGAAGAGACCCTGCGGGTCGCTCAAAAATAATTTTTGCGAGTTATCCTACTTGATTTTCTAGATTTTTAACGCTTCCGATTAAGGTTCTTATAGTAGAGTCATTTGTGGTTATATATTTAGAAAGTAACTCCTCCAAGCTTGGAGGTTTTGGATAGTTTTGAAGAGGTGGAGGTGGTGCAGAAAAATCATTTTGTGGTGGCGGGCGCATTGCGTTCAAAGGATTACTCCACGAAAAATTCGGGTTGTTCCGTAAAGCGGATTATAACTATTTAGAAAAGTAAAACCAGGAGCATGAAAATTCGCAGCAGAAAAATTATAAAAAGCATTTCTAGGAATATTATTTAAATAATCTAATTGTTCGGGAGCAGGAGTTGCAGTTTCCCATACCTGACGGGCGTAGGCAGCAGTCATCTCTGTAATTTTTGTACTAAAAAAATTTCCACTTGTAAAGCTAGCTGAGAGATATTGTCCACTTCAAATATACCTGCATGTTTGTTTGGGAGGGACCTAGGCACATTCCACTGATAGGTGTTCATGGACATGTCCTCGAAAAGCTCAAGAGCTGCTTCCAGGGTCTTATGGTTTAAAGTACCACCAAAAGCTGCATCTATCATTTGCTTTGTATTTTTATTTAGCCCGTTATAAAACGTCTGCACTTATAACCTATAGAAAATGGACAAAAGAGGTAAATAAACCGCAAACTTTTATTTCTCACAAAGATAAAGATTACAAAGGTATGCCCCCTTATTTATAGAAACTGGGGGAGGAGAGAGAGATTTACAATAAGCGATGTGAGACTAAATACAAGCCGTGCGGCTTATGCGGTTTGACATGACCAAACCGCCAACTATACAAGAATAAAACAACTAACTATAAAGCCGCAATCTCCTAGAGACAGCCTCTCGAACTGATCGCCTCATCGCCTGTGGCAAGTTGTCAGACTACAACTACGGTAAGATCTCTGCGGCTTCAAGCAAACCGCTACACTTTTCCAGACCGCTGCGGCTTCAAGCAGACCGCTGCGGCTTCTATTCGCCAGACCGCCAGTCAAGACCGCAAGACTGCTGGAACAACTAGACCGCTGCGGTTAGAAACCAGGCCGCCCGAACACTCCAAACTTTAACACTCCCCCTCAAGCTGGAGCATATATATCGACCATGTCTAGCTTGCTACAGACCTCCTCAGATGGAGTAATCGGTTTGGTGAAGAAGTCAGTTAGTTCTCTTTCTGATGTAATAAATGGAGTGCAAACCTGATTCTTCAAAATCTCCTCTCTAATGAAATGGCAATCAATCTCAATATGTTTTGTTCTCTCATGAAAGACAGGATTCCTTGAAATATAAATGGCAGCTTTGTTATCACAGAACATAGGAAGAGGATGGTCATAGACTTCTCCCAAGTCAAGTATAAGCGCCCATAGACATTTTAACTCGCAGGTTGTTGAGGCCATGCTCCTATATTCTGCTTCAACAATTGACCTTAAAACCACTGTCTGCTTCTTCATTTTCCAGCTAACCAGGTTTCCTCCTACAAAAGTGCAAAAACCTGATGTAGACTTTCTATCCTCCTTGTTATCAATATAGCTGACATCAGAATATGCTTCAATCTTCAGATGACCATTCTTCTGAAACAATAAGCCCTTTCCTGGACACCCTTTCACATACTCCAAAATTTTTATTGCAGAGCGTAGATGACACTCTCGAGGACTTTGCATAAACTGACATTACTAGAAAACAAACTTTTGGCCAGGGCAAATTTCCCTGGCAAAAAGTCCAAAACCGTGGCTAAAAGGTTTTAGCCACGGTCTAGCCATGGGAAAATTCTGTGGCTAAAGTCGGCGTGGCTAATACTTTTAAGCCACAAATTCATCGTAGCAAATAGTATTAGCCATGGGAAAAAATGTCGTGGCAAATAAGCCAATAATTAGCCACGGTATGAAACCCTGGCTAAAAGTGAACTCATCATTTTAAAAAAAAAAGTATTTGCCACAGTTACAAGTCGTGGCAAATACTAATTTATGTTTATTTTAAAACACATTCAAAATACATAAGCTCAGAAATGTCATAAAATATAGCATAAAGCAGTATATCCACTTTGATAAGTATCTCTCCTAGTGTGTTTTAAATTTACCACAAACATAGGAGAGTCTGAACCTTGGGTACAAGGGCATACAATAGCTCATAACCTCGATTCAAAATACATAAGCAATGAAGGAGGCACGTTTTACAACAAATCATATAACAGCTCATAACCTCGATTCAAAATACATAAGCAATAATGGAGGCACGTTCTACAACAAATCATATAACAGCTCATAACCTCGATTTATGAATGCACAAATATGAAAATCGATGTAGGCTTCTTTTAATTATGAAAATCACATTTGAATAAAGAGTGGTTGCGAAATCAATTCTCGGCGGCAAATTTAATCCCTTTCTCGATAGAGGCTTTTAGCTCGGTCTTGAGATTCTCCAAGCCTTCCTTCTAAAAATCGGAGAGCGAGCCCAGTCTGAGCATTTCTTCGACGTCGTTCTTTCCGAGCCTCACCTGTAGCATGAAATGCACAAAGGCGATGGGATGTATCAGATATGAATAGCAACAGTCATATAGAAGATGTTGGCATGCTTCTTTCGCAGATGCTAATGATAGAAAATAATCGTCCAGGAAAGTTATAATAAAACAGAGATCAATCTTGTTATCGAAACTTTTGGTATCTTAAAAAAAAATTGCATACCAATATAAGCATCTACTATGCAGATGTAGGACAGTGGATTGGGAGGCTTGATCTCCAAATACTTATCTTCCATTCAAATAATGAAGCATTTCTCCAGATGTCTGGAAAATTAAATTATATAAACATGATTTTTCTTATATTCTAAATTTCCTATAAACCATGATAGTTTATAAGCTGATCAGTAAATATAAAAGTAAACTACACTGATGACCAAGATGTAACCATCAACTAAAAAAGTGAAGTACTTCAATAACAATGAGAAAGCAAGAGTGGCATGATCACCTTAGTAGTTTTGAAAGAATGACAGAATGCATATGTTTCAATTATACTTCCATCCAAGTCAACTGAAACATGAAATATATGCAAGTCAGAACAGTTCTCAAAAAATAATTAAATAGAAGTTGGGAATACAAAAAGATTAATTTTTTATTGTACATTCACATTTCATTTTTAGCAATCACTGGTATTTTACCATTTTGTGAATAACATTCATACATGAACATGAGCACTACTTATTATATGCTTAAGCGGGTAGTATAAAATTGGCACCCGCAGGTGAGTACGGAAGATCAATCCAATCCCACAGTTGAGATTCTGGGGCCTTTGGCAAATGGCTGACCATCATTGTTAGATGAGTAAAAGACTCGAGCATATTTGATGAATGTGAACGAGTGACCTTTACGTTCTCGGTTGATAATTTATTAGAAGCACTTGTTGCAACCAACACTGGATCCAACATGTGGCTAAGCATGGTCGACCAGATGTTTCCCCTGACAAAGAAGGCCCCTCCCGCCAATTGTATGGTGGTTGGAACTCACATCTTTCAAATTCTCTAAAATTTGAGTGATTATTTTTACTAAACTTCTAACCCAAAGTAAGAGGCCTTGGATTTATAATCTGAGAAAGACTATTAGAGACAATGTTGTAGATAATATGGTACCAAATGTTGTATTTAGATACAAACAAGAATGTTAGAATAAATTTCGAATCTCTCTTGCTTAGTTGCTCACAAATACATTATACAGTTAGAATTTATGCATGATATGGAATTTGGAAGGATAATTAAGGCTTAGTTTGGGAGGACTTATTTTCATCGGTCAAGCGATTACGATCGCATGAACTGGACCATAATTAAGATCCGGTTCATGCGGTCGTAACTTCTTGACCGATGAAAATAAGTCCTCCCAAACAGAACCTAAGGCATGCATGTGGTAGATGAAAAAGGAAACAATGTTCTAATACAAAGTGTCATCTCAATTTTCTTCAGCAGCCAATCTCCACGTAATCTAGCTTTGATATCAACTGTCACACAACTTTATTCTCGACAACTCTATATCTCCCAAAAATAATTAATCAGTTTTAAAGAATCAAATCACAAACCTTTGCAAAGTGGGCAAGTTTTCTCTCCGCTTTAACAAAGATGAGCACAACATCTAAATTCTATTGAAGCTTCCTCTGACTCAAAGAGTTCAAGCTCCTCATCATCTATCAATGGTGTAAATGATTTTGACAGATACATGACCTGTGTTTCATCAATCATAAGCTTTCACTCTGGATGACGAGGCTCCACAAAATTTGCATCATCCATGTTTTTGAGTACCTATATACCATGAATATAAAATCCATTATTAAAGTTAGCTGATATATGTATAAGTAGCATGTATGTTTTAATATCAAATCAAATATAAAATTTAAGCATCCTCTTCAGATGCACTACTGTTACTTTAAATTATCTATATCATTCACAAACACTTATCTCGACTATTGCAGTTTAGGAAATGGAATGCAACAATGTGGAGGGGAAGAAAGAGGCGGAGAAGAGCTCACATAGATAAGCAACTTTACGGTTCAAGGGATCGATTTATTTGCAACCCGGAGGATGGGAGCAATCGAGGCCAGGGTTGAGGGCACACGCTCGCTGCCCATTATCCACCCCTCTCCATCTAGCATCGTCGATAGTCACGTCATCTTCCTCGACAACGTCTTCTCCACCAAGCTATCCGTAAAAACCGAGTAAAATAGACTGACAGAGGTCTGTTTTGGGGAGTGATGCTTTTACGAAGAATTGAAAACATCCGGTTTTGGAGTGAAAATCAAGACGGGCGAATATATGGCCTAACAAACGACATAAATTGGTTTTCATAAACCTAAACAAAAAATGCTATTACAAAAACAGGCGAATTGAACGGGGCAGGAAAATGGTTATGACCGCGATAAAAAAGAAAACCTTTTTTGAACATAAAAGTGGATGAAGTTCCTTAGGCGAGGTCGACATTTGATGAACGACAGTTCATAATCACTATGTTCACGACCGTCACTATCGCGCCAAGTGGAGCCTAAGTTTTCATTCATAGAGATTCTTTAAGATTTCTATTACCATCTCCATTTTCGGGTTTTTGGGCGGAATGCCATGATACCGTCATCTACGAAAAATGTCATCTACAAAAAATTTCTTCTAAAAAATGTCATTTTGTATTGTGGAGGCTGATATTTCATTATATTTTGATGCATCTCTTATCTTAGACATACTAATTTCAGATGGTATATGAATTTGAGTACTTAATACATGTGGGCGATGAAGCCCTCTATTTTTTTCTCCTCTACGTGGTGACCTCTAGCACTTTTTTCAAGAGAGGAGCTTATTGTTGAATATCAAAGGGGACCTCACAGAAAGGAGGGTGTGTAAAAGAGCGGGTTTTTCTCTGATAAAGAGAAGCAGATAAAGGCCTTCATCGCCAACATAAGGGATGTATAAATAATTTGATTGATTAATCACTTTATATGATTAGGTTAGTGCAAACTCTCATTTCCCCGTGGATGACCATGATGTGGATTTCCTCCTCCTTTATCGACATTTCAACCAACATTAGTGAAACTTGTCTAAAGAATCTAAGTTTTATGCTTCACTTCCAACATATTCTCACTTGGTTGCATCATTATTATCATCATCATAATGTCTTATCCCTTCTTTTTGTGTCAGCTTATGAATACCGATTCTCCATTCCCTTTGACTCTTGAGTTTTTCTTGAGATATTATGTCTTTGTAAATTGTAATGCCTTTTCATCTTTATTAAACAAGCGATATTTTCTTCAGTGTTGACGGTTTACACATCTTCTCTCCAAGAGCACACCATATTATGAGTCAATGTCACTCTTTTTTTTGAATATTGCCCACTGCGATAAAAATCCCTCAAGGCTCTTTTTAGGACTACTTTGTTGTTTGAATGGTGACTGTGTAAAGGGTTGGTAGCAAATGAATTATGACAGTGTGCCTATGCTTAAATTTTTGACAATTTTTGGGTCTAAATTCCAATTTATAGGACCTTAGCGTTTATGACTGCTTATACATAACTACACTTGCATAACTGTGATTATATTTTATCCTAAAATGTTTTAATAAAATAATGTTCATGACTGCCTCTACCAAAACACTACCTGCATTCTTAATTTTCATAATTTTGTCACAATTGTGGCATTATTGGACTCAGGAGATACACATTTGTTTGTAGCTTATGATTTCAGTGACTACCTGATCACTCGGTGATGACTTCATTTCAGAGATGCTCTTTTGGGGCATTATTTGGTCATATTAAGATCAATTTAGCTGCTACCATCCTAAAGATAATGATGTCTATTCAACTGATGGTGTAGAATGCTTGATCTTAGTGAAATTATTACTAGGGTATAAGCTACTCTTATGTATTCTTTGACACCATTTATATTTATCCTACACCCATACACTTGCCTAGAGTGTTCACAAATAGATTTTTATCAAACTCGCCGCATCACATTCTGATACTTATAGTAAGGATTATGGTTGTGAGTGGGCTAGAATTTACAACAAACCAATCTAGTGAAAACATGTTTTTATACATTTACCTCTATGCGTACCTGCAATGTGGAAGCTGGAGACCGGGTGTAAGACCCCCCCCCCCCTTTTTCTTTTTTAACCCGGGTCTTAGGCCCATAATCGTCGCTTTGCGGTGACACCTTCACGTCCTGAAGGGTCATCACCACAAGGCGCCGATTCTGCCGGCCAATTTGATCACAGAAAGGTAGCATAAAATGAAGTAAGTAAAAGCAAGTCCACTGAAATAAATCACATATATAGAAATAAAACTCTACGAAGGGAGTGTCCACAGAATAGTATATCAGAGTACTAAAAATATGGGCTTAAGCCCGGTACAACATGTGCTCACTACAAATCACTCATGCGGAAGAAAAAATAGAAACTACTCAAGGTCGAGACTCACGGTCCCGGCTGTATGAACTCCGGAGCTAGACTGCCCCATCTCCAAGCGCACCGGTCTCTGGGGATGCTCCTCCATGCTGGTCTCCACGATCCCCTAAATGATGTAGTTCGAAAACCGTTAGTCATAAAGACTAAGCCCTATCATCCCCTACCCCTTCCCCCATGGCTCCTAGGTACCGAGCGGAGAGGAAGAAATGGAATGACATGAAGGTGGAGAATGAATTAAAAGAAAACAGGTGGCAGCGGAACTTATCTAGCAATTCTATAATAAATATGACAGAAAGAGAAAGTAGGAAAAGTAACCTTAACTTATGTGCGGAAGCGCATAAGCCAAGGGATCTTCTACAAGGCTCCCATCGTATAAAGTGTCCCATACCACTTATACGTTGGGGTGTCGGTAATCAAACAGCAGCATATATATATTTAATTTAGCCTTAATTTATAAACTTGCCCACACAAGCTTATAGACCAAGGGGTCGTTTTGCAAGTCCTAATGTATAAGCGTCTCATACCACTTATACTTTAGGTGTCAGGGTTAAATGAATCGATTATGCTATGACATGCAAGTGGGCATGATGGAACATGCATGTGCAACTCACATACCCGACTCTGTGCACACAGACCTTTAGTTCCCCCTTTCGGAGCCGTTACCTCCCAGGATACCTCTATAATGGCAGACGGAAGCGGTTGGTGGGCCTCGCCCACCTCTAAACTAGTAAAGCACTACCACTCAGACATATCGTACGCCTCAACGCTTGGTGCACTAAGCGGACGCCCGCGTACTCTTGCCGGCTGGCGCACACGACTTAGCTTTGACGAAGTGTAAAAACCACACTTGCCGAGTCAGCGTGTTGGCGTCGGTGCATCGACCCTCCAATACCGAAGACCCACCACCTTAATTTTCATTCCTTTTATGCACATGCAAATTTAATCGTAACCACACAAAAACCGAGTCGAAGCTCCCCGGACCAAAACGTCCGTCTCTTAACCAACCGAGTCGAAGCTCCCCGGACCATTTCGTCCGTCTCTTAACCAACCGAGCCGAAGCTCCCATCAATCTTTTTATGCTAACTGTGTTTGTGAAAGGTGCAACACTAATTACTATGTTACTCTTGTCAGGTTATTATTACAGTTTACGTTAACCCAGGACTGCCCCCGGTATTCCCCGTGAAGGGCTCTCAAAGGGCACTAGGAACTATGATGGTAGCTGAATCCCATCGTTGCCTTTCGCAAGGCACTTATTGTTATTGGTTGAATTCCCTTACCCATTCCCTTCTCATATTACGATAGGCTTATCTTGGGTGATTTTTGACCTTCCTCTCTTTGGGGAAGACGATCTTTCGTTAAACCCGAGCACCTCTTAACTCTAGTTAACACCACTTCTCTTTATTCTTCATTTCATTCTATTGCAATATCATCCACATCTCTCCTCCCAGACAAAATGGCTAACTCCAACACTATCCCAGATCATGTCCTATTGCAATTTAACAATTTGCTATATGCAGACCAACCTAGACTAAATGTCGAACCGGATATGCAATGATCCAATATTCATCCAAATGCCCTAAGTTATTTACTGGAGACTTATCATGATATAATTAGCCTAAATCCAGAATGTGGTAATTTTCCTAATTTATCTGGCATTTAATTAATTTCCTCAAAAATTCCAAGGGCTACCGGTTTGAACATGAACTACCCTAAGTTCTCATGCAAGATGTCCAACAAAATTATAATAAATAGTATCTTATCTCAATATGGTAAATCCAATGTATCATAATTTTTCTATCATCAAAAGAGCACTAAAACTATTTTAGCTATAGCTTCTATATTTCGTTATTTGTGAATCAAATACAGAGAATATTCTTTCAAAAATTATAAATAAATTATACTATGAAGATAAAGCCTTAAAAATAGCATTGGGCCACTTTCATAATTTTTTCAGTAATAATATCATCCATAATTAATTTCCAAAGCATAAGACCCCTTTTTAACATTTTTGAAGGAAGTACTGGATTTACTCAACTAAAAATTATACAAAAATTCAAGGGTAACAATTCTATCCTAAAACATTTACTTCCAAGATTTCATGAGATTTCAATGACCAGAAAGATACAAATAATTAAAACATCAATTAGGGCTATAATCAGCTTTACAAATGCAGTGCTGGAAATAAACATCATAAAATTCCAGTAAAATTTATATAAATTCTACCCACTCCAAAACTCACTCTACCCAAGTTTCACAGCCTTTAGATAATGTTTAGTGATAGATTGTGCTTAATTAGTATTTTACCCTAAAGCTAAGATTAGGGTTTTGAGGTATCTACCTCTCCAAATCCTCCAAGTTTCCATCCAAATAATTTATATTATGTTAATGTCGACTCTACTGAATCTCAAGACAATATGAGAGCAATTGCCCCCATGTCCTTCACAACCCTCAAAACCCTCCATTTAGGGTTTGAGCTTGGATCCTAGGGTAAACCAACCCATATTCTCACCATTTTCTCAAAGTGGGTTATAATAACCCTTATAAGTCAATGGTCGAAATATCAGCCTCTGTTGAGGTGATTTGACCGTTCCAACTTCTAGTGCACTCTTTACTCAAAAAGGCCTCACTATTGCCTAGTTAAGAATAGGTGACTCCCTATCCAAAACTCATCTCAATGAGTTGAAAATTTTTGCTGAGCTAAGTTTTATAGCCAGGGACCACTCACCAAAATTTGGGAGGGTTTGGAAGTCATTTGACCACTTAAATAAATTCCTCTAAGTTTATTAAATTAAAACAAAAACTTTAGGAAAAGTATCTCCAAAAATTCCCATTTTTTTACAGCCTCTAGATATGGCTAGGGGTAACCCCTTGTCCAAATTTCAAGTCATTTGGACAAAGGAAGAACAGTGGGCATCCATTTTAGTTTCTGCCCAACTCTAGGTACAGCCCCCATTAAAACGGGTGCTGCGGTCAAAATGCTTACCCAAATGAGTTGAAATAAATTTTAAATTAAACTAGACTCAAAGGGCTACAACTTTCGTGACTGGCTATTTTTCCTAAAACGGCCTCTAAATGCTTCGGTTTGCAACATCAAAATAAGCTTATTTTATGTATATTTACCTTATATATTATGTACTTAATTTTCATATTATAATAATGTTTTACTGTTCATCTCCCCTACCAAACAGAACCCGAAACAGATACTCAGAAAAACCATATTTCCTGTAACCCTTCCGTGATCCGTCGCCGGCCGTCCGGTCACTTACCTGGCCAGCCACCACCACCACTACCTCCGTCGAGGCGATGGCTATCGGTCGGCGATGGTTTGGCCGCCGGAGGTGGCGGTTTCCAGCGTACCCAAAAAATATATTTTTCATGGTTTTTCATGAAAACTCTAGATAGGTTCGGCTCAGTTGAGCACGAACTTCATTCGTAAGATCCTAAGATCTACCCATAAGGGAAGAAGTAGAGAAGGACCTTGTTCGCGGTTTGAAGACGAGGTGAACGTCAGATTGTCATGGCGCGGTGGTGGCGTTCCTGAACTTCTCCGACAGCAAAAGCAGAAATCTGAATTCGTTTGGTCTAAAGTGTAACCTTCTCCTCTTGCTCTAAGGGGGCTTTTATTGATCTCCAAGTGGGGAGGGGAAAGGATGAAACATTCATGGCCATGAATTCCCTCTCTCTCTCTTAATATTATTTCGGTTATGGTGCAGGGAAGGAAATGGTGGAAGATGAGAAGACTGATCCAGGTGGCGATTTCCTATTGGGTCAACTCTTCCTCATTTTATTAAGTATTTAGATAAAGAAACGGCTCATAAATACTCATGGTGTAAATTCCCATAATCAGAATTGATTATGACTTCGGTTACAGAAATTTCCAGCCTGGCTGACGTTTCGGCCCTTGTCACGGGCGTGTCACGTAGGTCACAGGCATGACATGCCCTTGTGGAAAGTTCTGAGTTCGACGATCGTCTAACTGAGTTCGACGATCGTCGAAGGGGGGTCACGCCCTCGGTCACGGGCGTGACACATAGGCCACGTGCTTGACAAGGCCATGATGCAAATTCTGCGCTCGACGATCGTCTCGCTGAGATCGACGATCATCTCGCTGAGATCGACGATCGTCGAAGGGGGTCATGCCCTAGGTCACGGGCGTGACACCTAAGTCACGGGCATGACGGGGCCTTGATGCAAATTCTGCCATTGACGATCGTCTCGCGGAGATCGATGATCGTCGAAGGGGGTCACGCCCTAGGTCGCGGGCATGACACGTAGGTCACGGGCGTGATAGGCCCGGGTTGTAAATTCTGCACTCGACGATCGTCTCCCTGAGATCAACGATCGTCGAAGGTGTCACGCCCTTGGTCATAGGCGGGACAAGTAGGTCACTGGCGTGACCAACCCGCAACTGAAAATTCAGAGCTGATGGACTTCAATTCTTGGGTTTCCTAGGGTTCTACCACGACAGACTGACTCCAAGGGGTCTAGCCGGAAATGGGATGTTACAAATCCCAATAAACAAAACAAAAATTTCGTCCCCGAAATTGAGGTTAAGCCTACAGGAATTTCTACCGGAATAAAATAAGCTTGTAACATCCCATATGGTTTTTTTTCCTTTGGGTCTAAGTGACTACTTGTTTGATAAACAAAGGCAATCTCCCCCAATAAACAAAAGATTAGCCCCTACTTTCCTGCGCATGCCTAGGTTCTGAATTTTCCCTTATCTAGTCCTACCAGTTCAATACAAGAATGCGATTCATAGTATACAGAGAGGTGGTGATGTATACCTGACTGAACAGCTCCGGGTATTTTTGCCTCATAAGGTCCTGCGGTTCCCAGGTGTGCTCCTCCTGACCATGGTTTCTCCACAGAACCTTGACTAAGGGGATATCCTTGCAGCGCAAGATCCGTACTCCTTTGTTATCGATTCTGACCGGCTCGAAGTGAACAGACCGGTCTGAAGCTACCGGCCCCTCGGGGGTCAAAACCTGCTGTTCCGGTCATAGTAGAGCCCTTCTCAGCGAAGAAATGTGGAAGACGTCGTGTAGAGATGCCAGCTCTGGTGGCAACTCCAGCCTGTAAGTTAGGGACCCGATCCGGTCCAAGATCCTGTAAGGGCCCATATACCTAGGGCTGAGCTTCTTTCTCCGACCGCACACCCGTGAAACTCCATGCATGGGCCGGATCTTGAAAAACACTCGGTCCCCCACCTGAAATTCCACCTGACGATGTCGGGCGTCATAATACTTAGCTTGTCTGCTTTACGCCTCTAACATTCTGTCTCTGATAAGTCTCACCTGAGCCTCGGTGTCTACAACAAAGTCCGATCCCAACGCCTTCGGATCCTCGTCCTGAACCCAAGAAAGCGGGGTCCTGCATTTTCGTCCATACAAGGCTTCATAAGGCGCCATCCTGATGCTGGACTGGTAGCTGATATTTAGGAGAACTCGACCAACGGCAACATCTTCTCCCACGGCTCCCCTCGGTCCAGTATACACGGTCGTAGTAGATCCTCCAACGTCCTGTTGGTGCTCTCTGTCTGCCCGTCCGTCTAAGGGTGGAAGGCTGTACTGAAGGTCAATTGGGTTCCTAGATATGCTTGCACTGACCGCAACTCCCTGGATGTAAACCGTCCATCGCGGTCCGACACTATCGTCCTGGGCACGCCATGATATCGGATATACTACTCCATGAACTTCCGTACCAGCACTCCCACCGAGTCATCCTTCCTGATTGGTATAAAGCGGGCCACCTTCGTCAACCGATCAACAATCACCCAGATCGAGTAATTCCCTGTCCGAGACAGGGGAAGCCCATGTATAAAATCCATAGCTATATCATCAAACTTCCACTCCGGCACCGGGAGTGGCTGCAACAGTCCGGCGGGGTTCCTGCACTCCGCCTTCACCAACTGACATTCCTCGCAATGGGTCACGAAGTACGTAATGTCCTTCTTCATCCCTGGCCAAAACATCATCTTCTTCAGTTCTGCCGTCATCTTGGTGATCCCCGGGTGTATAGAGTATCTGCTATAATGCGCCTCTGCCATGATGTCCTCCCGAATCCGGCCTCCTGCGAGTATATATACTCTGCCTCTGAAATGTAGCAATCCATCTCTCAAGGAATAATCTCCTGTCGAACCCTCCTCCAAGGCTCGGAATATCGGCTCTGCCCATGCATCTGTCCTCTATCCGTCCCGGATGCGGTCCCGAATATCATCTATGGCCACCATCGATGCCAGATACTCCCTATACAGCTCTGGATCATCCTCGGACACTAGGGATATCTGCATATCTCTGAAGGACCGGACTAGATCCATGGACATAACCTGGGGCCCGGCTTCGGAAGTGGCAGCTCTCCGACTCAATGCGTAGGCCACCACATTTGCCTTCCTTGGATGGTAGTGCATCTCATACTGATAATCTGCTAAGAACTCCACCCAGCGCCTCTGCCTGATATTCAGCTCTTTCTGCGTGTCCACATATTTCAGGTTCTTGTGGTCGGAGTAGATATCGTAGTGGACTCCATAAAGATAATAGCGCCAGACCTTCAGAGCAAAAACGACCTCTCCCATCTCAAGGTCATGCACCGGGTAGTTTTGCTCGTGCTTCTTCAACTGGCGAGATGCATATGCAATCACATGGACCATCTGCATCAGTACAGCTCCCATACCCTGGTAGGAAGCATCGGTGTAGACCTGAAAACCTTCTCTCCCGAGGGGAGAGTAAGTATGGGGGCCGAGGTGAGTCGATCCTTCAGCTCCTGGAAAGCCGCCTGACACTGCGAGGTCCAAACGAAAGGTGCCTCCTTCTTCGTCAAAGATGTGAGTGGGAGGGCAATTTGGGAGAACCCCTCCATGAACTTCTGGTAATAACCAGCAAGTCCTAGAAAGCTTTGTACATAGGTGGCTGACTTCAACTGCGGCCAATCTCGAACTGCCTGAATCTTTGCCGGATCCACTGCCAACCCGGCTCTGCTGATAATATGGCCTAGAAAGCCAACCTCCTTCAACCAGAACTTACATTTGTTGAACTTTGCATATAAGTGATTCTCCCGCAGTCTCTATTGTGCCAGTGCTAGATGGCGAGTGTGCTCCTCCTCCGTTCTCGAGTAGATGAGGAAGTCATCGATAAACACAATGACAAACACATCTAGGTACTCCTTGAAAACCTAGTTCATGAGGGTCATGAACGCCGAAGGTGCATTCGTGAGCCCGAAGGGCATCACCGTAAACTCAAATAATCCATATCTGCTACTAAAAGCAGTCTTCTGAATATTCTCCTCTCGAATCCGAAGCTGGTAGTAGCCCGACCTCAAATCCAATTTTGAAAAGAAGTGTGCCCCTTCCAGCTGGTCGAACAACTCGTCCATCCGTGGGAGAGGATAGGTATTCCGGACGGTCAGCCTATTTAGTGCTCGATAATCGATGCACAGGCGAAGTGTCCCATCCTTTTTCTTCACGAGTAGGACCGGGGCTCCCCATGGTGAGAAACTCGGTCTAACAAATCCCGCCTCCACCAACTCCTGCAACTGAGTCCGAAACTCCGCCAACTCCTTCGGGGCCATCCGATAAGGGGCACTAGATGCCGGCTTGGCCCCCGGCACAAGCTATATCTGAAAGTCCTGCTCTCGGTGTGGAGGTAGTCCTGGTAGTTTCTCTGGAAAGATGTCAGCGAAATCTCGCACCACCGGGATGTCTTTCACAGACTCCTTGACTTCCGTCATCTCAAATAGAACCTGATAAACCTCCTCTCCCTACAGATGGGCCTTAACGGCCTGTACCGAAGATAAGAGTATACGAGAGACAGGTCTTATACCTTCGATGATAATGAAAGAGTCCCTATGTCTCACGGTGATCCTCTTCGCTTGGCAATCAATCTGGGCATGGTTCTAGTGCAGCCATACCATGCCCAGGATCAGGTCATAGTCCATCAGCTTCAAAATTATCGCTGGAGCCTCGAACGCCTTTCCACCAATTTCTGCCTCCATATTGCAGTAGTCCGTGGTAAGGAGCTCAGATCCATCCGGTATTCGCACCCTCATCTTCGAGCCCGTGAATCGCTCCATGCCTTCAAGTCCTTCTACGAACGTCTCCGACACAAAAGAGTGAGTAGCTCCAGTATCGAACAGCGTGCGGGCAGGCTTGCCACTGATGAAGACTATACCTGGGGTGATTAAATGTCTTAGGGTTCTATAATGAGTTTTCTTTCCTTGCTAATCTATCTAGTGCGGTTCTAAGTTTTAACAACTGAAAGGGAAATTCTATGAAAATAAAGAAGCATTTCAGCGTACCTGCTATGACCTGCTCCGGATTCCGATGTTGCGCAAGGTCCAAAGAATATACCTGCTCCCTTCCCTATCTACGATCTCCCTCCTGGTATCCACGACCGCGGCCGCGTCCTCGGCCTCCGTAATACTGAGCTGGTGGTCCACCCTATGGTGCTGGAGGTGGTGCCCCCCTCATCAGGCAGTTCCTCCGGATGTGCCCAATCTGATGACAAAGGAAGCACTCTGGTGGGGGATACGCCATTCCCCCGGGTCTCGGCATCTCCTGCATTCGAAGAGGTTGAGGGGCCAATATCACCTGCTCCCTCGGCTCTTGTCTCACTTCCTGATGAGGTTGGTCCTCTGTCCTTCTCCCCTCTGGTATAGCACCTCGTCGCTGGTCATTTCTGACTCTCCATCCCTAATCCTTTGTTGGCCGCTTTCGGCACCGAGTGGTGTGCCAATCGGCCTCAATCCTCTTTGCCATCTCCAAAATTCGGGAGATAGGCCCGTCGGATATAAACAACAAAGCCTCCCTCAAGTCCTCCCGCAGGCCCTTATAGAACCTCTTGATGTACCCTGCTTCGTCCAGCTGGTAAGAATCTGTATATCGAGCTAGATGGTCGAACTCCCGATGGTACTCCACCACCGTCCGGGTGCACTGCTTCAGCTGTAAGAACCTCTCCTCTAACTCATCCCTGGCCAACTGCGGAACGAAATGCTCCAGCAGCACGGCCCTGAATTCTTCCCAGGTAACCTTCACAACCTCCATATCAGCAAATGTCGTGTCCAATAGCGTCTTCCACCACCTCTTGGCATGGGACTCCAGGCAAGAGAAAACCAGAGCCACCCTCTCCTCCCAGGGACACCGTATCCCGGTCAGCATCTCGTACATAATATCCAGCCACTCTTCTGTCCGAACTGCCGTCTCTGTCCCTAAGTAGGACGGGGGAGAAAGTCCTCGGAATATGCTCAACCAGTTGGCCCCCGGATTTGGCTGTGGGACCGGAACCTGCTGGGCCCTGAAAGCCTCCAGGATGGCAGTCAAAGTCTGTCCCTTGTCTGACTGAAGGAAAGGAGTAGGGACCGGTGGAGGTGGTGCAACATCCTGAGCCTGTTGAACTCCACCTTGTGGCGTTGGCTGTGCTGGAGGCTGCGTAACAAAAACCCACACTTGAGAAAACGTTCAATAAAATTTTTTTTTTTACTAAAAGTGGATAATTTATATGTGATCCCCATATGGGCACACCACTGCTTCCGCTGCTTTGTTTGTCCCAAAACTAAACTCGAACGGGGGTGACCCAGGGTTAGTGGACTGCTACCTTTTTCAGATCGATGTTTCGCTCTGATATAACTTGTAAGACCCCCTTTTTTCTTTTTAAACCCGGGGTCTTAGGCCACAATCGTCGCTTTGCGGTGACACCTTCACGTCCTGAAGGGTCATCACCACAAGGCGTCGATTCTGCCGACCAATTTGATCACAGAAATGTAGCATAAAATGAAGTATATAAAAGCAAGTCCACTTAAATAAATCATATATATAGAAATAAAACTCCTCGAAGGGAGTGTCCACAGAATAGTATATCAGAGTACTTAAAATACGGGCTTAAGCCCGGTACAACATGTCCTCACTACAAATAGCTCATGCGGAAGCAAAAACAGAAACTACTAAAGGTCGAGACTCACAGTCCCGGCTGTATGAACTCTGGAGATAGACTGCCCCATCTCCAAGCGCACCGGTCTCTAGGGCAGCTCCTCCATGCTGGGCTCCACGATCCCCTAAATGATGCGGTTCGAAAACCGTTAGTCATAAAGAATAAGCTCTATCATCCCCTACCCCTTCCCCCATGGCTCCTTGGTACCGAGCGGAGAGGAAGAAAGGGAAGGACATGAAGGTGGAGAGTGAATCAAAAGAAAACAGGTGGCAGCGGAACTTATATAGCAATTCTATAATAAATATGACAGAAACAGAAAGTAGGAAAAGTAACCTTAACTTATGTGCGGAAGCGCATAAGCCAAGGGATCTTCTGCAAGGCTCCCATCGTATAAAGTGTCCCATACCACTTATACGTTGAGGTGTCGGTTATCAAACAACAACATATATATATTGAATTTAACCTTAATTTATAAACTTGCCCACACAAGCTTATAGACCAAGGGGTCGTTTTGTAGGTCCTAATGTATAAGCGTTCAATACCACTTATACTTTAGGTGTCAGGGTTAAATGAATCGATTATGCTATGACATGCAAGTGGGCATAATGGAACATGCAAGTGCAACTCACACACCCGACTCTGTGCACACAGACCTTTAGTTCCCCCTTTCGGAGCCGTTACCTCCCAGGATACCTCCGTAGTGGAAGACAGAAGCGGTGGGTTTGGCCTCGCCCACCTCTAAACCAGCAAAGCACTACCGGTCAGACCTATCGTACGCCTCAACGCTTGGTGCACTAAGCGGACGCCCGCGTACTCTTGCCGGCTAGCGCACCGGACTTAGCTTTGGCGAAGTGTAAAAACCACACTTGCCGAGTCAGTGTATTGGCGTCGGTGAATCGACCCTCCAATACCGAAGACCCATCACCTTAATTTTCATTCCTTTTATGCACATGCAAATTTAATCGTAACCACACAAAAACCGAGCCGAAGCTCCCCGGACCAAAACGTCCGTCTCTTAACCAACCGAGTCGAAGCTCCCCGGACCATTCCGTCCGTCTCTTAACCAACCGAGCCGAAGCACCCATCAATCTTCTTGTGCTAACAGTGTTTGTGAAAGGTGCAACCCTAATAACTATATTACTCTTGTCAGCTTAGTATTACAGTTTACGTTAACCCAGGACTACCCCCGGTATTCCCCGTGAAGGGCTCTCAAAGGGCACTAGGAACTATGATGGTAGCTGAAGCTCATCGTTCCCTTTCGCAAGGAACTAATTGTTATTGGTTGATTCCCTTACCCATTCCCTTCTCATGTTACGATAGGCTAACCTTGTGTGATTTTTGACCTTCCTCTCTTTGGAGAAGACGATCTTTCGTCAAACCCGAGCACCTCTTAACTCTAGTTAACACCACTTCACTTTATTCTTCATTTAATTCTATTGCGATATCATCCACATATATCCTTCCAGACAAAATGGCTAACTCCAACACTATCCCAGATAATGTCCTTTGGCAATTTAATAATTTACAATATGCGGACCAACCAAGACTAAATGTCGAACTGGATAGGCAATGATCCAATATTCATCCAAATGCCCTAAGTTATTTACTGGAGACTTATCATGATATAATTAGCCTAAATCCAAAATGTGGTAATTTTCCTAATTTATCTGGCATTTAATTAATTTCCTCAAAAATTCCAAGGGCTACCGGTTTGAACATGAACTAACCTAAGTTCTCATGCAAGATGTCCATCAAAATTATAATAAATAGTATCTAATCTCAATATGGTAAATCCAAAGTATCATAATTTTTCTATCATCAAAAGGGCACTAAAACTATTTTAGCCATAGCTTCTATATTTCGTTATTTGTGAATCAAGTACAGAGAATATTCTTTCAAAAATTATAAATAAATTATACTATGCAGATAAAGCCTTAAAAATAGCATTGGGCCACTTTCATAATTTTTTCAGTAATAATATCATCCATAATTAATTTACAAAGCATAAGACACCTTTTAAACATTTGTGAAGGAAGTACTGGATTTACTCAACTAAAAATTATACAAAAATTCAAGGGTAACCAATTTTTCCTAAAATATTTACTTCCAAGATTTCATGAGATTTTAATGATCAGAAAGATACAAATAATTAAAACATCAATTAGGGCTATAATCAGATTTACAAATGCAGTGCTTTAAATAAACATCATAAAATTCCAGTAAAATTTCTATAAATTCTACCCACTCAAAAACTCACTCTACCCAAGTTTCACAGCCTTTAGATAATGTTTAGTAACGGATTGTGCTTAATTAGTATTTTACCCTAAAGCTAAGATTAGGGTTTTGAGGTATCTACCTATCTCCAAATCCTCCAAGATTCCATCCAGATAATTTATATTATGTTAATGTCGACTATACTGAATCTCAAGACAATATGAGAGCAATTGCCCCCATGTCCTTCACAACCGTCAAAACCCTCCATTAAGGGTTTGAGCTTGGATCCTAGGGTAAACCAACCCCTATTCTCACCATTTTCTCCAAGTGGGTTTTAATAACCCTTCCAAGTCAATGTTCGAAATATCAGCCTCTGTTGAGGTGATTTGACCGTTCCAACTTCTAGTGCACTCTTTACTCAAAAATGGCTCACTATTGCCTAGTTAAGAATAGGTGACTCCCTATCCAAAACTCATCTTAATGAGTTTAAAATTTGTGCAGAGCTAAGTTTTATAGCCAGGGACCACTCACAAAAATTTGGGAGGGTTTGGAAGTCCTTTGTCCACTTAAATAAATTCCTCTAAGTTTATTAAATTAAAACAAAAACTTTAGGAAAAGTATCTCCACAAATTCCCATTTTTGGACAGCCTCTAGATATTGCTAGGGTAACCCCCTGCCCAAATTTCAAGTCATTTGGACAAAGGAAGAAGAGTGGGCATCCATTTTAGTTTCTGCCCAACTCTAGGTACAGCCCCCATTAAAACGGGTGCTGCGGTCAAACCACTTACCAAAACGAGTTGAAATTAATTTTAAATTAAACTAGACTCGAAGGGCTACAACTTTCGTGACTAGACATTTTCCTTAAACGGCTTCTAAATGCTTCGATTTGCAGCATTAAAATAAGCCTATTTTATGTATATTTACCTTATATATTATGTACTTAATTTTCATATTATAATAAGTTTTTACTGTTCATCTCCCCTACCAAACAAAACCCGAAACAGAAACTCAGAAAAAACCATATTTCCTATAACCTTCTGTTATCCATCGCCGGCCGTCCAGTCACATACCTTGCCAGCCACCACCACCACTACCTCCGTCGAGGCGATGGCTATCGGTCGGCGGTGGTTTGGCCGCCGGAGGTGGTGGTTTCCGGCGTGCCCGAAAAATATATTTTTCATGGTTTTCAATGAAAACTCGAGATAGGATCGACTCCGTTGAGCACAAACTTCATTCCTAAGATCCTAAGATCTACCCATAAGGGAAGAAGTAGAGGAGGACCTTGTTCGCGGTTTGAAGACGAGATGAACGTCGGATTGTCATGGCACGGTGGTGGCGTTCCCGAACTTCTCCTACAGCAAGAGCAGAAATCTGAATTCGTTTGGTCTAAAGTATAACCTTCTCCTCTTGCTCTAAGGGGGCTTTTATAGATCTCCAAGTGGGGAGGGGAAAGGATGAAACATTCATAGCCATAAATGTCCTCTCTCTCTTAATATTATTTCGGTTATGGTGCAGGGAAGGAAACGGTGGAAGATGAGAAGACTGATCCAGGTGGCGATTTCCTATTGGGTCAACTCTTCCTCATTTTATTAAGTATTTAGAGAAAGAAACGGCTCATAAATACTCCTTCTGTAAATTCCCATAATCAGAATTGATTATGACTTCGGTTACAGAAATTTCCAGCCTGGCTTACGTTTCGGCCCTTGTCACGGGCGTGTCACGTAGGTCACGGGCGTGACATGCCCTTGTGGAAAGTTCTGAGTTCGACGATCGTCTAACTGAGTTCGACGATCGTCTAACCGAGTTCGACGATCGTCTAACCGAGTTCGACGATCGTCTAACCGAGTTCGACGATCGTCGAAGGGGGGTCACGCCCTAGGTCACGGGCGTGACACATTGGTCACGGGCGTGACAAGGCAATGATGCAAATTCTGCGCTCGACGATCGTCTCGCTGAGATCGACGATCGTCGAAGGGGGTCACGCCCCAGGTCGGGTGTGACACCTAAGTCACGGGCGTGACGGGGCCTTGATGCAAATTCTTCCCTCGACGATCGTCTCGCGGAGATCGACGATCGTCGAAGAAGGTCATGCCCTAGGTCACGGGCGTGACACGTAGGTCACGGGCGTGACAGGACCGGGTTGTAAATTCTGCACTCGACGATCGTCTCCCGGAGATCGACGATCGTCGAAGGGGTCACGCCCTAGGTCACGGGCGTGACAGGTAGGTCACGGGCGTGACCAACCCGCGACTGAAAATTCAAAGCTGATTGACTTCAATTCTTGGGTTTCCTAGGGTTCTTCCACGACAGACCGACTCCAAGGGGTCTAGCTGGAAATGGGATGTTAGACCGGGCGTAGATGTAGAGGAGGTCGCCAATGGAGCTCCTAGCCATGTAGAGGAGGTCGCCAATGGAGCTCCTTGTTTTCTATTCTCAGCAGCTATGTTCCTTGCTAATACTAGTTTTTCTAGTAGTAAACAATCAATCCTAAGAAAACAGAGTAAAATTGCATGCAAAGAGTGTTGATTCGTTAACTAGAAAACAATAAGAACCCAAGGTCTACAGACACAATGAGGCACTAGTTCAGAGAGGAAAAAATAACAACAAAACTAAAATATTAAACCATGAGACCACGCAACAAATTTTTTATTATGATATTCCATTGCTTTATACTTGTAGGAAACTATACAGCAATGGGAAGAATATAAAGATTTTAAAGAGCTAACAAAAAAATTACCATGACCCTCTTACATATTTTTCTCTACACATAAATTACATAAAAAAGCAATATAAATTGAAATATATTTTGTACGGGTAAACAATATGACTTGCGCAATCATATAGATTTGTGAAAAATAATTTCATACAAAACTGAATTGTGTGTATGTCTCCGACAGGGGCATACTGAAGGAAGTCAGGTGAGCACCATTAACATTTTATTGCAATATATATATATACAATATGACTAGCACAATCATATAGCTTTGTGATAAACAATTTCATACAAAACTAAATTGCGTGCATGTCTCCGACAGGGGCAACCTGAAGGAAATCAGGTGAGCTAAAACTGCTTGTAGAACTTTTATGAATCATTGTAGTTAAACTAGGAGAAAATATTCACAAAGCTGCAAAAAAAAGTAAGGCATGGCTAATAGAAATGATGATGAGAAAAAATTTTATTTTAATAATCAGGAGTATATTTTGCAAAACAGATCGTTAAGAAACTGGATATACTATAATGCTCCTTAAGGTTGTTCAATAGCAGGACTTGACCGAGTCAAACTCAGGACACTATTTTAATGTGCTAAGCATACCTTTATGTAATTCGAGTTATCAGAGTCCAATGAATTACAGTATTTTCTTTCATTCAAAGGCACGAGATCCATAAGAACATCAATATTATCGAATTGAAAATCACATGCACCTAAAACATGAGCCTGAAAGTAAAAGGAGACTGATGTAAAGAAGCCGAAAGTGGTAACATCAAATGACAAATGAAATCAGGATAAATATCTCACATGCTGGTTCACAGAAAGATTGCGACCTCGCAAATAGCCTGATAGAAATAAAGTGCATTTACCAGGCATGTTATTGTCAACCCTCCAGATCAACCTAAAAATTTAAACAAATAAATAATTTTAGGGATATTATACAAACCAAGACATTTAGCTTGATAGAAAAGATTATGTAAAATACAGTTATAAAGAAAAGAAAACATTTGTTCATAAATTTATTAAACCAAGCATTGCAAATAGCCTGATAGTAATAAAGTGCATTTACCAGGCATGTTATTGCCCACCAGCAGTTGAAATGAGGCAACAAATGCTATGGCAAGAGAAGCTCCCAGATTCCTTCAAATTTTCTAGCAAAGCCACATTGGTAGGAAAATCTTGAGCTTGGTGAAAAAATTGCAGGAAATACATAAAATCGGGGAAGGAATTTGTGTTATGGAAATGTAGCATTGAGGGGAAAAATTGAAGTGAGTAAAAAAATATGAAGAAGAAATGCAATTTCAAAAGCTGCCTTGGTAGGGTTTTTAGAAGAGCGAGTGTGTTCTGGAGTGGCCGATCGGATGGAACGCAGCCGTGGAAAAATCCAGCGGTGAGGGAGGACTTTACCGGTAGTGTGAAGTTCACAATGGCCTGTAGCATGGAGAAGAAGTCTAGTTATTGAAATCGAGAGCAAAAGAAGAGAGGGCGCAACCATTTACCTTGCAAATAGAAGATAATATAGAGGCCGATGGTGCAGGCGCCGACGATAAGCAAATTGAGGAAGATGGCTGCGACCTGGAAGGAAGATGGCTGCGACCTGGTGGAAGGAGACAACACTGGATGAAGAGGGTGCGAGGGAAGATGCACGTGAAGCCGTCGTAGAGGAACCGTGGTCGTATTGGAGCTTCCCACGGGATGGATTATTTAGCGAGGAGGAGAGGGGAAGCGGAGGAAGCCCTATCGGATTTTCTTTCATTGGTCGCAGGATTTAGAGTCGTGGGTTGGGTTTTGCGGAAAAGCAAGCGCTAAAGCATATAGAATGATGACTTTCACCTAAATATTAGCCACGCTTTATTGCTTTTCATAGCTAATACAAAGATATTAGCCATGCTTTTTTATAGCCGTGGCTAAAACCTAAATATTTGCCACGATTTTGCGATCATGGCTAATACTAGTGTATTAGCCACAATTTTTGAACTCTGGCAAAAAAATGTGTAGCTAATACTCATTTTTCTAGTAGTGTGACTAACCTTCCCAACTGCATAATAAATATCTAGTCGAGTAATAGTCAGATATATAAGTTTGCCTACAAGTCGCCTGTATATAGTGAAATCTGGGAGAAGAGGAGAATCATCAGTCCGGCCTTTATCATCACTAACAGCCATTGGGCAACGAGCAGGTTTGGTGCAAAGAAGACCTGTCTCCTTTAGAAAATCTAGCGCATACTTCTGTTGTGAAAGAACCACTGAGGTCCCTTTTCGTGAAATCTCAATTCCAAGGAAGTACTTGGGCGGTCCCATATCCTTAGTTATAAAGTATTGTCGAAGATGGTTTTTTGCTAGATCAATGCCCTCTTTATTATCACCCGTCAAAAGAATATCATCAACGTAGAGAGCAAGAACTACAAGACCTTTAGTAGTCTTGCATATAAACAAAGAATGATCAGCATAGCTTCGACTGAACCCAATAAGAGAAACAAATTCACTAAAATTTTCAAACCAGGCTCGTGGACTCTGCTTTAAACCATAAATCGCCTTCTGAAGATTGCACGTCTAATACTCCCCCTGAGCAACATACCCAGGTGGTTGCTCCATGTATACCACCTCTTGCAAATCTCCATAAAGGAAGGCATTCTTAACATCCAACTGAGATATTTCTCAGTCTCTTTTAACAGCCACAGAGAAGAGAATATGGATAGTGCTGATGCAAGCAACATGAGAAAAAGTATCGAAGAAATCCATCCCATATGTCTGAGTAAACCCTTTGGCAACAAGTCGGGCATTATACCGTTCAACAGTGCCATCTGGAAGATACTAAACCACAAAGATCGACCGACATCCAACCACATCAATTCCCAGAGGTGGTGGAATAAGAGTCCAAGTCCCTCTCTCAGTTAACGTGCCCATTTCTTCATCCAAAGCAGCCTTCCATTGAGGAAGAGCAAGTGCTTATTGATACGTTTTCGGAATGGCAGTAGAATAAATAGCAAGAGCAAAATGCTTGGCAGTTGGGGAAAGCTGATCATAGGAGACAACCGCACCAATCGGATGCTGAGTACATTGGCGAAAACCCTTTCGCAGTGCAATTGGAAGATCGAGGTCACTGCTGACTTGAGGAGGAAAGGTACTGATAGAAGACAGAAAAGGCTCCAGAACAGGCACATAGGGTTCCAAGGATAACCCATCAGGCTCCCGAGAAAGAGAACGATCAACCAGAGGAGATGCGGAAAGAACCGGCTCTGGCGGAGGTTCCGAGATAATAGGCAGGGAAGGAGAAGTATCGGAAGGCACGAGAGAAGAAGGAGAGGAGAAATATGGAGTATCTTCAAAGAAGGTAATATGCAGAAACATTGTGTTTGCGCAGGAGAGGATCAAAACATTTATACCCTTTTTGAGTAGGGAAATAGTCATGTAATGTGCATATAATTGATCGGGGAGAAAGTTTGTCCCATCCAGGAGAAGGGACGTGAACAAAGGCAGTACAGCCAAAGGTTTTACGGGGCAAAGGAAATGGTTCAGCCTCTGGATATAAGACTGAAAAAGGAATCTTGCCCTGAATAACAGAAGAGGTAATACAGTTAATGAGGTAGCAAGCAAGAAGAACTGCAAAACTCCAATAAGACCGGGGGACGTTCATTTGCAAAGAAAGACTGTGAGCAACATCCACAAGATGACGATTCTTACGTTCAGCAATGCCATTCTGTTGAGAGGTATACAGACAACTTGTCTGATGAATCAAACCCTTCTCCACACAAAACGAGGAGAACTGATGACTGACATATTCTTTGGCATTATCAGTACGAAGAATCTGAATGGGCACACTAAACTGTGTGAAGATCTCAAGATAAAAAGCAGAGAATACAGAGAACAGTTCAGAACGATCCTTCAAGAGATATAACCAAGTGCATCTGGAGAAATCATCAATAATTATGACAAAGTACAAGCTTCCACGACCAACTGAATCAACCAGAGAAGGGCCCCAAATGTCAGATTTAACAAGCTCAAAAGGACGTGAAGAAAAACGGCCCATTCGAGCTGGGAATGAGAAGCGATGATGTTTGCCTAACTCACATGCTTCTCAGTTCAAAGGAAAATCATCAAAAGGAAGGTCTTGAAGAAGTTGATGAATGAGGCGAGAAGGAAGATAACTAAGACAATGATGCCACAACTGAATTGAGGAAGAAGCAGAAAGAGAAAAAGCATTGTCAAGATAAAACAGGCCACCACGAGCAGTACTAGTAGCAATTGTAGCCTTTGAAATAGAATTAGAGAAAGAATAAGTGGTGGCAGTAAAAGTTACTGTGCAACTTAATTGGGTGAAAAGAGCATGAACAGATAGTAAATTGCATGGGAAAGTAAGGACATAAAGAGTGTCCTCTAATAGCAAAGATGAAGAGAGATGCATAGTGACAATACCATGCACTGGCGCATAGGTCCCATCAACAACAGCAAGAGATAACCTGTTGGTCTCAAGCAAAGAGGAAAACAAATGAGAGTTGCCAGTCATGTGACTAGTGGCACCAGAGTAAATAAGCCACTTATCAGAGGACACTGCAAGAGCACGAGTAGTAGAAGAGAGAAGTGAAGTCATTTGAAATAAGAAGCCGGAAAACAGGTAAACTCACCGCTAAGGGAGAAACTAGCCGGCACAAACAATGAAGAAGAAAGAGAGACCAAGGAGATTGCCCGGTCAAAGGTACAAAAACCAGCGGCTAGAAGAAGCCGCGACCAAAAGGGCGGGAAGAGAGTAAGAAACCGGAAGAAATCGTACCAAGGAGCGGAAACCGCAGCGGGTAAAGAAAAGCCAGCGAGAAAAGAAAAGAGGTGAAGCACACGGTCAAGGTGTCAACACACCAGCAACAAAATAAGAAAAGTTGAGACCCAAGTGCAAACACGTAAGAAGAAAGAAGTGTATGAGACCGCGCGAACATGGAGCAAATCACGCGAATAAAAAGAAAGAAACCGCGCGGTGTAAAAAGGACAAAACGATCAAGAACAGGTTGCACAAGGAGACGTAGACCGCGCGGTCAAGGTGTCAACACACCAGCGGAAAGGAACAAGCCGCGACCAAAATGCAGACTCACATAAAAGAGGAGACAAGAGACTACCAAAGAAGCAGCAAGAAGAGAAAAGAACACGAGGCCCCCGATTAAGGCAAAAAACACACCAGCGGCAAGGAAGAAATTGCGGCCATGGGTGAAACTCGTAACAGAGAAGAGACAACGCGGTTAGCAAGGGAAGTCGGTCGAACAGAAAAGGTCCGGGAGGAAGCAAGTCGCAAGCACGGGGATAAGCAAGGGAGGGAAGGGAGAAGAAAGAAGCCGCCCAAACCGGAAGAAGCTGGTTGAAGAGGCCGCGCGATTAGAGCAACAAACCGCGACCTTCTTGAAGCAAAGGATCGGTTTCCTCTGATACCATGTAGAAAATGGACAAAAGAGGTAAATAAGCCGCAAATTTTATTGCTCAAAAAGATAAAGATTACAAAGGTATGCTCCCTTATTTATATAAATTGGGGAGGAGAGAGAGATTTACAACAAGCGATACGGGACTAAATACAAGCCATGCGGCTTATGCAGTTTGACATGACCAAACCGCCAACTATACAAGAAATAAAATAACTAACTACAAAGCCGCAATCTCCCAGAGACAACCTCTCAAACTGACCACCTGATCGCCTGCAGCAAGTTGTCAGACAATAACCACCGTCAGATCTCTACGGCTTCAAGCAGACTGCTATACTTTGCCAGATCGTTCCAGCTTCAAGCAGACCGCTACAGCTTCTCTTTGCCAGACCGCCAAACCAGACCGCAAGACTGCTAGAACAACTAGACTGCTGCGGTTAGAAACCAGGCCGCCCAAACCCTCCAAACTTTAACATAACCCTACAGGTAGCGCACGATGGGGGCATCGTCTTAACAGTTATTTAAATCATTCATAGGTTTCATATAAGGTTTCAGAGTCTATTTGTCCAAAGACAGAAATATTGTTTCTAAGTTTTGCGGTTTTAGCTAGCTGAAAATACTTCGTCAGAAATTTTTTAGTTAATTGATCCCAAGTGGTGATGCTCTCTCTTGGCAGAGTCATCAACCACTGTTTAGCTTTAGTTCTCAGGGAGAAAGGAAATAATCTTAGCCTAATAGCATCATTTGTAACACCATTGATCTTGAAGGTGTCACAAATCTCAAGAAAGCTTGCTATATACGCGTTCAGATCTTCATCTTGAAGTCCGTCATATTGCATATACTGCTGGACCATTTTAATTATGCTAGGCTTTAATTCGAAATTATTATTAGCTATAGTAGGGCGAACTATGCTTGATTCTGTTCCCTCTAGATTCAGTCGTGTATAATAAGCTATAGGACTATGCACGACTTCCTCCAGGTGGGGTTCTTCCATTCTTAAAGTAAAAAATGACTCGGATTCATCAACCAGTATTTGGAAAGTAGGGCCTTAAAATCACGATCTTCTCCGAAGAGTACGCTCAATTTTGTTGTCCAAGTCCAAAATAACCGATGGATTTCCGCGGGTCATGCACTAGAAGAAGAGAAGAGAAAGATGGAGAAATATATAAACTAGAAAATGGAGAAGCTAAATTTTTTTTTGAAATAGATTTTTTTTATGTTTTAACTCCTGAACTTCCCAAGGGCTACCAAATGGAGGGTTCGTAAGGTACTAGACAAGATAGTGGTATTTAAGCCACTTTGCCCTTTTCGAGAGAGTTAGGTGGTGTAGAAAAATTGTGATGCGGGTTTCTATTAAGTGCGTTGATATTTTTTATAATTTTTTAATTTTTAAGAAAGAGGGTGAGAAAGAGAAGAGATAAGAGCAATAGGTTCGTGTTTTCAAATTATCAACAAAAGTTGATCCCCGGCAACGGCGCCAAAAACTTGGTGATCGCTTTTCGTGCTAGAGAAAAGAGAACTGAACTAGCAATCAAACTAGGCAAGTATATCTATCGAACTGTATCTAGGGGACACAAGTGTCGTATTGAAATCCAGGAACTGTTGAGTAAACCTACTCATACGAAAACTATTATCTTATCGAAGGATTGTTTTAGGGTTTAAGAGAAAGCTAATTGTGATTGAAAAAGAAATATCACGCTAAAAAGAGAACTACTTCCAGTTAAATAAAGAGCTGTTAAAAGCGATCACAACGAAGGGTTGAAATGATGAAATGGAAAAGAACTCGATCGAGAATCACCTCGACAAGAGTTGACTAAAAATGCGATAAAAACCCTAACTTAATAGGATAAAGGTCCTTGACCGTGGAGGTTCCCAAAGCTTGAACATGCTTCTCTCGAAGTCGTGCCCAACTGAGTTTAGGAAGTTCCGACCGAACTCTCGTCCAAATCAGAGGCCTAAAGCTCTCTTTACGCGGTGAACCCATGATGTAGGCTTACCTTTTAGGCGTTATGGTGATTGACATAACTAACGCAACGCTCTCCGATAACCCTCACGCCACGCTCAAGCCTTAAGCGCGACAATGACACAATTTGTATTTTCAATATTCAGAGATTACGGAGGGTTCGCAAAGCCGTTCAAGATAATACCAAGGCGATAGGCCAAGGTTCTCTCAAGAGAAAGGAACCCACACGATTCGGTCGAGCGTTGTTGTACCAAAAGAGAATCCACCGAAAACAAAAGATTTGGGCAAGGGTGGTTCTCTCCTAACAAAATAAAATGAGGGCCTCCATGCCTCACGAACTTAAACGGAAAAAGGAAAACACCAACAAGATCTATGAATAAATTAACCACGAAAATTCAAGTGTTTCACAAGCCACGCAACACGCATATGCCACACGATCTATCAAGAGGGAAAATCACAGAGTAGAAGATATATTCGTCACCCAATCGGAATGGATGATTCCGATTACTCTCTACTTGGATCGACCTTCAACGGCTCCACCGGAGTCACGCCGGATGGAGAGAAACTTTTCCTCCTTCGTCGCTTCACGCCGGGGTTTAAGAATCCATAAAAGGAAAGCCTCTTGCCTTGGCCGAATTTCTTCAAGGAGGGGGTTGATCGGTTTTTGGTGAGGGGGAAGGTGGTGGTCGGGTTTGTATTGAGGAGGATAGCCGGCCTTGGTGTGGTTGATGAAGGGGTCGGTTTTGGGAGAGGTATTGATGGCTTTGGTCGAATATTGGAAAGGAGGAGGAGGAGCAGGTAGAGAGGGGAGAAAAAAAAGGGGGAGGCCGAAATTTTGGAGAGGAGGAGAGGAGAGGAGGAGGAGGAAACGAATTTTCCAAGAGGGGAAGAGAGAGGAGGGGGGGGAATTCAAATTTTTAATCCTTGGTTTTAAATTGCTTCATTTTCTACTCAATCCTTTATGAAAAGGCCTATATATAGGCTACACCACTCAATCTTCACCATACAATATTAAACCACTCATGATGGCTAATAGAACCCATCATGTCATAACAAAACAATAATTAAAGACATTAAATAAAGATAGCAATTGATGGTTTTAGGCACCCATCATACATGAAATTAAATAACATTGCAAAATAAAATAATAATAAAACAAAACATAAAAAGTGACTTAATAATTAATAATAATTTATTAATAATTATTAATAATTATTAATATAATGGTTTGCGCCGCGGGCGGATATTTTGGTGTCGCTCCACATGGTCGTCACGGCGCCGTAAGTCTTTATCTGGAGGCGGAGAAATATCTTCTGTAAGCACGCCATCATCGTCTTCAACATGTTGAGGGCCGTCGTCTCCATCAATCCTCCCCCGCACAAAAGTACTCAACACCGATGAGTAGATCCGATGGTACATGTGCGGGAAAGCATCATCCATTAGAACCACGAAGCGGCAGACAACACCACTAGGAGAGGAGGGCACAACCTGGAGTATCCTGTCAGGCAAAAATGTGTTCCTAGCGAACCTTGGCAACGCATTAGGCAATAAAGGAAAACAAAATTCATCATTAACAACCAACGTACCTCCAGTGAAGACCGATGAAGATAGCGGTCTAAGCGTAAACTCACTACCCAGACCCAAAGAGAACAAAGTGGAAAGTATATACGGAAAGGTAGATATTTCAAGTGGCATAGAAGCATGAAGCCTAAAATATGAAATGATGACAATAGAAGCTATGCCCCAATCAGTGGAAAATTCTAAAAGAAATATCATGTTTCCAAACTCCCTTAAGATTCGCAAAAGATGGACTTGCCGATTCGTTAATATTTTTAAGGTGCCCCGGGGCATCCGTTCAGGGGTGAGACAAGCCAAAACAAAATCATCCACATAACGGTGGGAGACTCGCCGATAGAAACTAGCAAGTAATTAAAGGACTTATTTTTATAAATTTAGATGTCAAGAATACCCCTATTTAAATTAAAACCGTGAGGGGTGAACCCATGTGCAACATGACTTGAGTTAACAGTAGAAAATAACGGGACTAAGTCTGGGGGCACGGATGCTTTAAATTCATTAACGATTTCTGTGGAGTCCAACGTCGTAGTTTTAAATTTAGATTTAAATTTAGATTTAAAAATTTCACAAAGAAATGCCTGGGGAAAACGCTCATCACCAACTATAGAGTTGGACGCTCCCGGATTTGAAAGGTAGTGCGGGAGACACAATTCAACATACCCAACTACGTTCACTAATGTGTGCATGCACGGATCATCAAAAGGCGGAGGATAAATGAAAGTGACCGGGCTTGGCAAATAATTGTTTCTAGGGGACACCACATCAAAACGTACCATCGCCATGGAATCACTATCAGTCCAAAACGAAGCCTAACCCAACGCCAAGAGGTCAGATGAACGGTCTATCCTAGGAACAACATAGTCAGATCTATGAAAAAGTAGTGGAAATACCGAACGCGACAACTAACAAATAGCTCACACACATCCGCCTGGGTAAGTCTAACGGGGGAGCTGGATAATTAAACATCTCCATATATCTCGGGATAGAAATGACAAGCTCGTTCCCTAAAAAGTCATCAAATCGAGTCAAGTGAACCAGAGGAGGAGTCGACATGTTCGATCTCGGAGGTGGAACTAAATCATACTCACCTTCAAAACATGGATTCAACGTACAAGAAAAACCCTCCGGGTGCAAGCCATCAAAATCAAAGGAAAAATCAAACAGTAGATTCATCCTTACCGAAAACTCAGCCGACATGTCTTCCAACACACTAGATAATTCGTCCAAATCAGAATCAGTATTGGTCTCAAAGTAGGCAAAATCGTACTCGACAAAATTTCTAATCCATTTTGGGCTTCTGGCGATGGAGCTATCATCAAATAAATGTCTATCGGGTCCTCAATGCTACCGTCATCCACAAATGGCCTTCCCACACAGGGAAAATCTTCCAAAACGTCACATCCTTCACTAACCAAATCTTCCCACGAAGTAGGTACATTGTCTAAATCAGGATGGAAGGTTGGGCAAATTGAATCCCGGGGAGAATCTAAATTAGTATGACCCTCAAGCAACGATGATAATATCAATGAACTATCTCATGGATGTGCACCACTAAGATTATCTCAAGATAAACATCCATCCCAAGGTGACTCTTCCAACACCGTTGAAACATCTACCAATCCTGGATCAATCATAATAATATTGTGATCCTCACTCACACTTATCTGACTGGATTGATCTAACGGGGAAGCTAAATAAATGGGCACCTCAATATGTTCCGGGCTAGAAGGAACTAGCTCGTGTTCAAGCAGGTCATCACCTAAAACAGGAATAGGTAAGCTCTCAACATAGGGTGACTCAGCCGAAATGTCTTCTGACTCTGGGTCAACAGAAGACTCCATAACTATCACGGGATACGCCTCAGAAACATCGCCGGAAGGAAGAGGAGACGATTCCTCATAGGAGAAATCCTCGTCCAGGTCACTAGGTTAACCAATCTCCTCATCGTCACTCAAATCGACAGTGTATTCAGGCTCATCCTCAGTGACGGGCACTGTCCTAGACACAACCTCAGACTAAACAGGAGAGTAAACGACTAATTCAGGCATCTCGGGGAGAGATTTAATAGGGCCTATGGGCGTAATCGGGGTAGGATGCTCAATAGAGCCAAAATCAGGTGCGCCGCTTGACACATATGTCGTAATCATTTTCCTACCTTTACGGGTAGGATTAATCTCACCCCACGGGCTCATGGAATTCCTAGCAGTCACATGTAGAGAACTGGGGATAAGGGGCCTCACTGTTTCCCTTCCTCTATAGGTTGGTGCAGGTATGCTAGGGGTAGCTCTACCAACCTGGGGAAAGGACCTATCTTGTGATAATATGTCACTCCTATGATCCGGCTTGGTTCTAGTGCCATAATAATACTGGCTATCGGATGTCGGGCTAGTACTAAGACGGTAGGGGGAATCAAATTTCGCTGAGAGAATTCTTCGCATGTGCGGCCAAGCATAAGGATAGCTACCAGCACCGTGCTCTTTCTCTTCGTTCAGCCAAAACTCGCGGGCTCGACCTCTTAACCGCTCTTGGACTACACTAACCTTTTGGTATTCGCCCAATTGGTTATATTCGAAATAGGTTTCTACCCCCTCAAGACAGTATCTAAAATACTTGGGATCCCCATAACCATCATAGGTAAAAATATTAGTGTATAGATATGTCAGGGGACAATTGGAAGCGTTAACGTCGAAAGCCATTTCAGTGTGAACCGGAGAGAACACTCGATCTGAATTTTGTGCGAATGCAAAAGAAAAGGATACTTGAACAACTAATTATTTGAAAGATGGAATTGTTCCCGCCTAATAGCTAGGGTAAATATATATATTTTTGGTTTGCTTGCAGGAAATAATATGAAGATTATTAAATAATTGTTTTTTTTTGATTTTGCTGAAAAAAATAAAAAGATAGGCCGTTATTTGCAGGCCAAAATTAAATATTTATAAAGATTTAATAAAAATAATGACTTAAGAAAAATAAAATATTTTTTTGATTTATTACTAATAAAATGATAGAGAATTTCCAGAATTTATTTTTTTAAAATTTGAAAAAAATTGAAAATTTTTGGCCGCTATTTGCAGACCAAAAATTTAAAAATTGATTTTTATGAAATACCATGCAACGGGTGAGTGCGTGTTAACGTGACAAATAAGAGAGGGGGGGTGTCAATTAGGAAATTGACGTGAACCTCCCTCTGATACCAAATTGATGTAGGCTTACCTTTTTGGCGTTATGGTGATCGACGTAACTAACACAACACTCTCTGATAACCCTCACGCCACGCTCAAGCATTAAGCGCAGCAATGACACAATTTGTATTTTCAATATTCAGAGATTACGGAGGGTTCACAAAGCCCTTCAAGATAATACCAAGGCGATGGGCCAAGGTCCTCTCAAGCGAAAGGAACCCACACAGTTCGGTCGAGCGTTATTGTACCAAAAGAGAATCCACCGAAAACAAAAGATTTGAACAAGGGTGGTTCTCTCCCAAAAAAATAAAACGAGGGCCGCCACGCCTCGCGAACTTAAACGGAAAAAGGAAAACACCAACAAGATCTATGAAGAAATTAACCACGAAAATTCAAGCGTTTCACAAGCCACGCAACACGCATATGCCATATGATCTATCAAGAGGGAAAATCACAGAGTAGAAGATATATTCGTTACCATATCGGAATGGATGATTCCGATTACTCTCTACTTGGATCGACCTTCAACGGCTGCACCAGAGTCACGCCGGATGGAGAGGAACTTGTCCTCCTTCGTTGCTTCACGCCGAGGTTTAAGAATCCACAAAAGGAAAGCCTCTTGCCTTGGCCGAATTTCTTCAAGGAGGGGGTTGATACGTTTTTGGTGAGGGGGAAGGTGGTGGTCGGGTTTGTCTTGAGTAGGATAGCCGGCCTTAGTGTGGTTGATGAAGGGGTCGGTTTTGGGAGAGGTATTGAAGGCTTTGGTCGAATATTGGAAAGGAGGAGGAGGAGGAGGTTGAGAGGGGGGAAAGAACGAGGGAGGCCGAAATTTGGAGAGGAGGAGAGGAGAGGAGGAGCAGGAAATGAATTTTTCAAGAGGGGAAGAGAGAGGAGGGGGGGGGGAATTCAAATTTTGAATCCTTGGTTTTCAATTTTTTCATTTTCTACTCAATCCTTCATGAAAATGCCTATATATAGGCTACACCACTCAATCTCCACCATACAATATTAAACCACTCATAATGGCTAATGGCACCCATCATGTCATAACAAAACAATAATTAAATACATTAAATAAAGATAGCAATTGATGGTTATAGGCACCCATCATACATGAAATTAAATAACATTGCAAAATAAAATAATAATAAAACAAAACATAAAAAGTGACTTAATAATTAATAATAATTTATTAATTATTATTAATAATTGTTTATATAATGGTTTGCGCCGCGGGCGGATATTTTGGTGTCGCTCCACATGGTCATCACGACACTGCAAGTCTTTATCTAGAGGCGGAGAAATATCTTCCATAAGCACGCCGTCATCGTCTTCAACATGTTGAGGGCGGTTGTCTCCATCAACCCCACTATTGGATTTCACTCCAATCCGAGAGATTTAACGTCTGCTGTCTCGAGGGGTGTGTGCAACTCTCTTTTCTCTTGAGTGTTCACTTCAAACTACGAGCCTCTCGGCTATCTAAGAGTGAAATCAAATATGGAAATTATATATCGATGATATAACTCCAAACATGAAAAATTAAAAGTAAATCGAAGGCCTAAACCCTAAAAAGAAAAAGTAAATTTAAAGCATCATAACTTAATCAACTCGAACCTCGGATCATCAAGATCGAGTACAAGGAGGATTAGTTAATCATGGAGAAGTGGAGGAGGAGAGATGAGTAGAAGAACATTAAGAACACAAAGTAAACAAAGGGCACTTTATATTAATGATAAGATAGAACTACACTTTGAAAAAAAAGGATTACACTTGCATTGAAATTAAAAACCTATGCTAGCATTATATTTAGCAACTAAAGCAATTACAAAAACAATAACAAAAGATTACATTAAGCTAGGGATAAGAAAGACAAAATGAGAAAAAGAGAGAGAGAGAGAGAGAGAGAGAGAGAGAGAGAACATGAAAACACTAAGAAACAAAAGGGCAACACCTCCCCTCTCAACCCAAAACTTCTTCTAGACATATAATAACATATAATAGAAGGTCCGACCGGGGCCCCACATTATATGCCACAAATAGACGGCGAGGTCACAGGTTAATACCAAAATACCATCGCACCCTAACCCATAGCATGCTAGCGGAAGTTTAAAAGTTGCACGAACTCAATCCATGAATGTCTACTACAATATAAATAGCACATTTATATACGACACCAGGAATGTTTACAACTCAACCGCCCATGGCCTTAAGGCCTTACATGTTTCTCTTTACAAAATATGGTTTAAAACAACGGCACGTAGACCGGCCACACATGAAATCCAAATACTTCACACGGCCTTCAAGGGCCTACAAGCAGCAGCAGCAGCAAGGGATTCAGCCTGCTCAATCAATTTCAGCATCAACAAAGGCAGCACCTGCATATGGACATCCACCCCATGGGTGATAAACAAAGCAACGGTCAGCATTCAGCTGACCAATTATAACGACCCTACCCCTTACCTGGGGCAGTGGTTCCTTCCCTGCATGGACAACAATCACAACATATATATCACACACAACATCACAAACGTCGGACTCAATGCAAGGTGCTCCTCCACTCAGGGCACGATTATGGTGTACCAAAAACCTCTAGGTCCCACCATCGATTCGAGGTGTTTAGCTTGTTGGCCGGGCATAAGCCTCCAAACACATGTCAGAGACCTCACGCACCCGGCTCACGCAGAGGCAATTACCTCATGGTAACTGTGAGCACTATCAGTCGACCTACCCAAGTAGTGTAAGAAGCCCAGGGAAATCGCCCCGCTGCGTTGCCACCAATCGACCGCTCACCCGATCCTACCACTGAACTTGTTGGACATGGGCATCAGCCTCCAAACACACGTCGGAGACCTCACGCAGAGGCGTCTACAATACTTCTCATAACACAGGCACACGGTGCAATTTTTCATTCCATCAATATAGCTCGTGCCGAGCATACAACCAAAGGAGCTATGCAAAGCATCCTTCTCACAATTCATAATCATCCTTACAATTTCCGCAAGCTAATCGATTTATACACGGATTCTTCTCCGGTTCGCAGCATCACCAATCCAGACTTCCATCTAGATAGGCTTCACATAACATGCCTATTCTGTACTACACACTTTCGGATCTAAATGCAGACAACCGCTTGAATCGCTTATGCTTTCCACCTCTTGGTGGAGGATCCCATGTACATGCATAAAGTAGGACTTCACTTGTCTAAGAAGGAAATCATTACCCTTGATGATCGCTTTGGAGCCATAGAGAAATTAGCCGGATGGAAATCACCGCGACGGCCTTTCCTCCACAACGGTGGCTTCAGATCTCAAGTCGCACCGCTGGAGCTCCACCGGTAGCCGGAAAGCTTCTCCTTCTTTCTCCTCTAAGCTATCCTCTCTCTCTTCTCTTTAGAAAGAGAAAGGCCTAAGTTTGTATGACAACTTCATACAAATCTTGGAGTAAAACCGAGCTAGAAATACCCTGGCCCATTAGATCTTGTATTAGGTAAACGAACAACCACAAATCGCCTGAAAAGTCTAATTTTACGGCTGACACGACCTGTGACACGCCCGTGTCATAGGCCGTGTACTGCAAGTGGTACACGAACCGACTCTCCCAGACTAGAACACGGGCCGAGACACGCCCGTGTCAAACCCCTGACATGCTTGTATCAGTAAGTACACACCCGTGTTGAGGGGCGTGTCCATTACTCAACACAGGACTGCCAACCCGAGAAGGACACGGCTAAGGCACACGCTCGTGTCCTTGCCCGTGTACCAAACATGCCCCTGTGACACCCCCGTATTATAGTCCGTGTGCCACACTTAATGCCACTCAACGCCACTCAATGCCACTCAATAACACTAAACGCCTCACGGTTACCAACCCGAGCAGGACAGGCCCTAGGACACGCTCGTGTCCCAGGTTGTGTCACCTCGCAATGCCTGTGGACTTTTTTTTCAGGCTCTCACGACACAGCCGAACACCCAGAGATGGACATGCCCTGGGACACGCCCGTGTCCCAGGCCGTGTCACCCAGCCTGAACTCCAAATTGAAATTTAGGGTGTTACACTCTCCCTGGTCCATGCTCGTGTAGTAGGGGCGTGTAAGGCACGCCAAGTCTCAATCATTGGTCGGAAATCCGTCAGTCGTCAAAAAAGGTGGAACACGCCCCGGGGCCACGCTCATGTAGGGGGCGTGTCAGTACTATTAATGTGCAATAACAAAAAATCTTTAAATGCGGCAACAGGCTTCGGGATTAGGGTGACACGCCGAGGGAGGGCGTGTCAGGGGGGGCGTGTCAGCGGTATTTATCGATATTTTGGTTCTGGAAGAAAACATACTCGAGATCAGGTTACACGCCTGGTGACATTCCCAGGGAGGGCGTGTAAGGTTATTTTTTGTCGAAAGCTCCGAAAACGTACAAAAAAGAGAAGAAAACATTAGTGGCAATAATATATACAAAAAGAGGCCAACAAATAAGCTTACACGACATGATTTGTGTATTCAAAACCTAAAAATACCCTAATAGTTTAGACTACAAGACGTATTATCACTCGACTATCATACCATACCAGCTTTTCAAAAAACTTGCCCTAGAACAGAACCTGTTATTGCTATCCCAGGTATTACCGGTGGAACTTATATTACTGTTGGCCCTCAATATTACTCCCTGGCCTCATATTGACTCATTTGGGTCAGCATCGAGGGACTTAGCACTCGCTGGAAGCGAAAGCTACTCAAGAGCAATACAAAGAGGAATATAGGGGAAGAGAAATTAGAGTATCCCTCTATACTTAAAATTCTATCCTCCCTTCAAAGGAATTCCTATAAAGGAAGTAAATAAATCATTATACAAAGACCATCGAAACAAATCAATCTTTTATCCTTCTTTCTTTAGCTCCCCCAGGAAATCTATTCTTTCTCTTTTTATGATGGGGAACTTTCACCCTAAGTCTTATGGGAAACTCTCACTTGTTGGCATAAAACTGGCTTACTTTATCTAAGGCTTGCTCACCCACTAAAGCTAGGAGTGAGAAAAAACTTTGATAAAGCCAAGCACTATATCTCCCATAAAGGGACTAGGGAGAACATCAAAATCCTCAGTCAGGCCAAGCAGAATGAAAAGCAAGGAAGAAGGAATATCTTTAAACTTTGAAGACTCGTTATTTCATCCCCTCGCTCGTATAGAGCTTTCCCATGGGGAAATCTCGTAACATAGTCGAACGAATAGTTCGCCTGGACACCCCATCCGCGGTCAAGATTTTCATGGAGATAGACTACTTTCTAAACTATGATAGATATGAAGCGGATGGCGTACTGATAGATCTCCTCCTCCTCATGAATAGATACTAAAAAACCTAAGGAATAGAGTTCCGCATTGGGAAGCCTAGCCTAATTCCTTGTATTGCACAATGAGCATGAGTTGATCCTGTTTAGTCCGAATAGCTCGAGGAGTAGGAGCATTGTGACTCTCCGAAAGCCATCAGCCATGAGTAAGTGAGATGAAGAATGAAATTTCAGGCGAGTGAAGATCATGATCTTTCCTTTCTGTATGATAGCATCTTCCTCTTAGACTAGATGGAGTGAGATTATAGACTCCATTATTCCATTCCAGCCACTTTCATTCCATTTCCCTAGCTCTCTTGAATGACTACCCTTCCAATGAGACTAGCTATAGCTATTCCAACTTCTAGGACTGCATTGAATGCCATTATGGGACTCGATCTATCCCCTTCGCCTATTTTTAGTTTCTCATCGACCCATCACCTATTTCTATATATTGGAGATATTCCCACTATCGTGTTCTAGGATCGATCATCCTACGATCCAATTGAGGGGTATCTCTAGTACAAGTTTCTGAGCCTCTGGGCTTGACCAGTCTAAGGCACGGAGTGGGAGCATTGTGACTCTCTGAAAGCCTTCAGCCATGAGTAAGTGAGATGAGGAATTCAATTTCAGGCGAGTGAAGATCTTTATCTTGCATTTCTGTATGATAGTATCTTCCTCTTAGACTAGCTAGAGTGAGATTATAGACTCCTTTATTCCTTTCCCGCCGCTTTCATGTCGTTTCCCTAGCTCTCTTGAAAGACTACCCATCCAATGAGACTAACTACAACTATTCCCATTTTTGGGTCTGTTTTGAATGCCATTATGGGACTTGATCTATCCCTTTCGCCTATTTCTAGTTGCTCATCGACCCATCGCCTATTTTTATATGCTGGAGTGGATGCCTCCTAAAGAGTAACGGAGGTGTGCAAAGGTAGGCGCACCCCCTAAAGACTCAAATAACAAAGAATGTCCCCTAATATACCACATAGGAATGTTATACAAAATACAGCAAAAAAGTGTGGCCTTAAGGCCTTACAATTGTGAATACCCAGCCTCCAAACCGAAATTCTACCTAACGATGTCACGCATCGTAGTACTTGGCTTATCACTCTAGGCCTCTAGGATCCTGTCTCTAATCAGCCGTACCTGAGTATCTGTGTCCTCCACAATCACAAAGCCAAGAGCCTTTGGATCCTCTTCCAGGATCCAAGATAGTGGGGTCTTGCACCTCCGTCTATACAATGCCTCATAGGGGGCCATGCCTATACTGTACTGATGAACATTATTATAAGAAAATTCAATAAGCGACAACATTCTTTCCCAAGGCTCCATGCAATCCAGGATACATAGGCATAAGTTGTCCTCCAACGTCAGGTTGGTAAGCTCTATTTGCCTATCTGTCTGGGGGTGGAATGCAGTGCTGAAAGTCAAATGAGAGCACAAGTAAGACTGGACTATTCTCCACTCCTTGGACGTAATCTGATATATCGTCCTGGGTATGCCATAATAGCGGATAAACTTCTTCACGAATCTCTGTACTAAAACACTGATCGGAGCGTCCTTACTAACAGTAATAAATCGATAAACCTTCGTCAGCATGTCAACAATCACCCATACTGAATCATTCCCCGTAAGAGAATAAGGAAGTCCATGTACGAAATCCATCGCGATATCATAAAACTTCCACTACAATACTGGTAGTGGTTGTAGCAATCCTACTGGCTCTTGCATTCAGGATTCACGAGTTGGCAAGTTTGGTAATATGTCATGAAGTAGGTTATCTCCTTCTTCATACCCGGATAGTACATGGTCCTCTTCAGATCGGCCATCATCTTAGTGATCCCAGGGTGCACTGAGTACCTGCTAATGCGTGCTTTAGTCAAAATATCCTCCCGAATCAGGCCTCCTGCTGGTATATATACTCTTCCTCTGAAACATAGTATGCCATCCTTCAGTGTGTAATCCTCAGCCATGCCTACCTCCAAAGGCCTGAATATTGGCTCTAATTTAGCTTCCTTCCTTTTCCCATCCCTGATATAATCCTGTATGTCACTGGTAGTGCTCATCGATGCTAAATACTCCTCATAAATTTTAGGATCCACCTTGGAAACCAAGGATATCTACATATCCTCTAACATCCATAACGGCTCCATAGCCATCACTTGGGGTTCTGCTCCCATTATGGTAGCTCTCCTACTAAGATCATCTGCTAATATATTCGCCTTCCTTGGGTGGTAGTGCATTGTGTACAGAAAATCAAAAAGAAACTCCACCCACCGTCTCTATCGCATGTTTTACTCTTTTTTTGTCCACATACTTGAGATTTTTGTGATCATAAAAAATTTAACAATGGACTCCATAGAGGAAATGCCGCCAAATCTTCAAAGTGAAGATTACCGCTCCTTTCTCTAGATCATGAACTAAGTAGTTTTGTTCTTTCTTCTTCAGCTAGCGGGAAGCATAAGCTATCACATGTCTATGTTGCATTAGGACGACACCCATCCCCTGATAGGATGCGTTAGTGTAAACTTGGAATCCTTCCTTCCCAGAGGGAAGGGAAAGGATGGGAGTTATTGTAAGCCGATCCTTCAGCTCTTGGAAGGCATTTTCATATTGCGACGTCCATACTAATGGCATATCCTTCTTTGTCAAAGTTGAAAGTGGGAGGGAAATTTTGGAAAATCCCTCTATGAACTTCCGGCAATATCTGGCGAGTCCTAGGAAAGTACGTATGTCGGATGCTGTCTTCAGTGGCAGCTTGTACTACTTGGATATTTTTTGGATCCACAGCTAGACCCATTACAAAAGTGTCTCTTAAACTCATCCTATGTGATATATGCGCCCTCAAATACTGCATAGGTGGTGTCTAGAAGAGACTTTCACCACCTCTTTGCATGGGACTCCAAACATGAAACTGCTAAGGATATAGCCATATCAGTCGGGCATCGTATCCTAGCCAACATATCGTAGATGATGTCCAACCATTCCTTCATTTGTACTGCTGACTCTATCCCGAGATATGATGGAGGGGAAAGGTCTCAGAATACACTCATCCATTTTGCCCCGGGATTTGGTTAAGGAACTGAAGCCTGTTGTGTCCTAAAGCATCCAAGATAGCAGTTAGTTTATGTCCTATCTCCGATTGCTGGAATGGAGTAGGAACTAGTGGGGGTGGAATGATATTCTGAGCCTGAGGTGTTACCTATTGAAGTCCAGGGTTTGTTTAATGCTTCGTGAGGAAAAGTTTACTTGTAAGGTGGTTGGCTAAAATCTAGTTAAGAGTGGACTGTTGTATGTGATTCCCTATATGGGCACACCATAGCTTCCACTGCTTAGTTTGTCCTTAAACTAAACTCAAGCGGGGTGTCCCAAGGTTTGTGGACTTCTTTTCTTCGGGTCGAGGTTTCCCTCTGATACAAGTTGTAAGACACCGTCTTTTTTTTTCCCGTTCTTATGCCTAGAACCGCCGCTTTGTGGTGACACCAACCCTGTGAAGGTTTCCACTATGAATCGCCGATCCTGTCGGCAAATTATCAACTATGTACCGCAGAAGAATTAGAAGTAACACTACAAGTAAATAGGCGTTTAGTGATGAAAATTTTGATCACTAAATATTGCGGGTTGGTCACTAAAATCATTTAGTGACTAAAATTAATCTGTCACAAGGTTGTTGCAAAATGTTCGTTACTAAATGTATTTAATAACCAATTTTTTTTCATCACTAAATGTATTCTTTTAGTGACGAAACGAATCTTTGTTTCTAATTGTTTATAGTGACTATACAATTTGTCAGTAAAAAATCACTTTTTGTGACCAAATTAATTTAGTTACTAATTGTTTAATGCAATAATGATGAGAGTTTTTGTCGCTAAAAATAGCTTTTTTGACCAAATCAATTTAGTCACTAATTATTCATTATAACAGTGGCTATTTGTCACTAAAAACTCATGTATATTTTATAATTGTTCACAGAATAAATTTTAAATAAATTTATTTATTTGATATTAAATTGAATACAAATATATATAAGATAAAATACAATAATAAATATAATATCTATTTTGTAAGAGAATCTCAATGAAAAATATATTTTTATTAATACTTAAAAGAAGGTGGGAGATAGCCTAAGCCCCTCAATACAAATTAATAGAACACTTATTTTTATTACACTCATTATATGCAAAAAAATGTATAATAAACAATCTGTTCATTAAAATTATTCTCTTTCTTCTTCATGGGCTCGTCCCTCTCGCCTTCTTCCTTCTTCAGTGCCTCCTTAATTTGGTGCCTCATTCTTGGGCTCTTCCTTTTTTTTGGCCACTTGGGGACAAGCCCGTATATATCCGATTCTCCTTCAATATAATATCTTGCATGAAACACCGCTAGATAAGCTTGATGACTTGTTCCCTGCACCATGAGTTTTAATAAGCTCCATGAACTAAAATATACCTCTTTTTCAAAATAAGAATAAGATACTAAAAATGAGCTAATCGCACAGTTCAAAAATGCTAACCGCACAGTTTTACTTAGTAGCCATAGTCCTACAAACAACATAATTAACATCAGTTCTATACTAACTATCAACTCAAGCTTCCTTTCTGAAATTTTCTGAATTTTATGAAAATTACATACCTATCCACTCTTTCCATCAAACTCCAGACTATCAATGACTTGTTGAGAGCATGTTGATAAAAACAATACCTATAGCTTGGTATCTTCACATGAAAATTAAATAATATTAAGTCAAAATCTCGGTCTGTGATTAAAATTTTTTATTTGTTAGATCATTCTACACTTACATATTCCAATTTTTTTATTTGTGCATTTATAAATCTCAAGCATATGTGTTAGTTCTAAGAAATTATATAATGGTGAGAACGAAATTAGATAAAAGAGCTAATTTTTGCGAACATCAATAAAGATTTCAACTTAACAAAAGAGATAACATTGATTTACTCATATAGTCTCAAGGTCGGGTAGTTGTCCAAACATGTCGGATAGAACACCCTAAGGCTGATTATGTGCAAAGTTTATCAATTCACCATGAATCTTTCTTGTTAGTTCATGGAGGTCTCAACTTGTTTCTTGAATAAAAAGAGATAAGTATACAGTAAAATCCATAGAACGCTCAATGTTCTGTAAGAGATGACATCTGTAATATATAATATGGAATGCCATCTAAAGATTTCTAACGAAGATTTGTATAGTTGACCAAGATTTTTGTAGCATCCCCTTTTTCCTACCTTCTTGGTCAGAGGGAGAAGCCTTATTATATGTTCTTTCAAAAACAAAGAGAGAAACTTGTTTTGGTTCAGTTTGCCAGTGTTAAAAGATGAAAAAAAGAGAGAAACTTGCTGCATAGGTAAAATAAATGTCCACCAATAGACAACACTGAAGACAATAATGTTCAATGAGCATAACCTCACATTAAAATCTCACCATGATAATAGTCAGATCATATTTCATGTTCCGAGGGATCAGTGGGAAGCGCATAACTGCTGGAATACTGCCTCAACATGCCCCCATCATAAGAGTTTCATGAGAATATACACATTCTTTTCTAATGAATTCTCAGGTTCATTATAAGAATTAATATAATTGAGTACATATTGCCAAAAATTAGAAGCATGTGAAAATTTCCAGCATCAACATCCCTTTATAGAAATGAATTTGTAAGGATAAGCAATTGAATTTTCTTAAAAAAATTCTTCAAATGTTTCACAAATGAAACTAAATAGTTGACCCGGAAGGATGCCAGAACATGTGTAATGGGATCTACTATATATTCAGCTGCATTCCTTGAAATGAACTCGCTCCAGATCTCATGACTAATCTTAAACTTGGTCAAAATCCCAATAATTAACTAATATTTAATTGTATTTAAGGTAGCCTAAACCTACAAATAACACTTTATATATCTGAAGTGTTACTTTACAACAATTTTATATGGCAAATAAATGATGCAAAAAATTCAAGAGCTCTTTCTCCCTCTTATTCTAATTTTTTCATAATTACAATAAGAAAATAATTTATACTAATCCGTACTTTCGACCTCCCATGTGAGATGATAATTTGATAAAATGTGTCGGTTTGTTCCTATAAGATTGATCCTTTCAGATGACAAGAGTTAATCAACCTTGTAGGAGTTTCCTATTCTTTTTCAGGAGGTGAAGAGTCTACCAACTAGAGAGGATGAAAGTTCAAATTATCATTGATCTACGGATCTTTACTACCAAATCAAATCATGTATCATCATTCTCTCCCAGAAATCTGAGGAGAATAAAATACCAATGTGTCTAATCTAGCAGAGCTAGGAGAATAAAATTCAAAGCTTTAATGAAATTAAACACTAATAACATGAACTCTAGCTTGTAATGGATCAAATAGAACAATGTGATCAAAACAGAGCATATGTGAAGAATAAGGTAAATATTAAAATAACTCAAAATCTGAAACAAACATAACAAAATGACTAAACAATTTTTCTCTCATAAGAATTCTGAACAAAAAACTTTTAAATGTCAAGTAAACACAAATAATGTTGGTAAAAAAGTAATTCATGCAAGTAAGAGCCAAATCATATATGTTTAGAAACATTGGAGTGTTACTCCAATAATATATCATATGAAAACAACTCCAATTTACATTATGAGTAAAGAACACCATGAGCATAGCTTCGATAATAAAAAAGATTCAACTACACTCACCACAAGTTATCTTTCTTTGTTCATTTTCAAATACCTTAACAAGCTCACCCTAAAATTAGAAATCAGCTGAGCATAAATAAAAAACTTTATCAACCTAAAAAGTAAAATACCTACTTTCAGTTCAAGAGTAGCTAGCTAGGAATTGCACAAAATGATCTGTAAGAATAAAATAACGTTTTTAGTACTATTAAGTCTTTGTATCATTTCAATATACAAACTAATTTAAGGGACAGAGCTGTGGAATTTTGCATAACTTGGAATAAAACAAATTCTATGAAATCAAAACACAAGCAAACAAGATCAATCAATTTGTGTTGTCTTGACATAATGAAGCGTGAATATACTGGAATAATCGATGATGAAATATGCATGAGAGATTGAAGTCTGCGAATAAGGAATATAAGAACTTGGATGGAAGTGTTATATTATTTGTGGCACATTTTCTGATTTTTGGAAGGAATTTTATCATCTTATGTATTATTTTTCGATGTGAAGTATACTAGACATCTGGGTTTGATAATAATTAACAAGTGTACACCTATTAGTTTCTTGACTTATTAAACAATTCCTCTAGATCTACAAATACAAAATAGTGTAGTCCCTCCAATAACATTAGCGAATATTGCTAATGGATTATAATGCATATATTTGAAAGAAATATAATAAAAACATTATAATGCTTCTTTTAGTAATGTACTGCCTACCCACATTGCCTTGACAACTTTGCATATCGCAATTATATTTTCTTAAACCCACAAAATGGAAATCCAAACACTATACGCCCTTTCGCAACTTGGATTTCAACAGCACAATAAAATATTATAAGAGGATTTCTAAAATGAATAACCAATATCATATCTTTTTCTCATCTTGAAGGCAAGGATAGACAAATACTCATGTAAGCATAAATTATGATGCCACCTTATAGATAATACATCATGTAGTTGAAATAATTAGAACAAACAAAATCAGCTGATACCTTTACTACACATTATAACAAATATTTCAGTGAACTACAAAATAATGTGTAGACACCTCTACTATAAACAAAGGAGCCCTCTACTATACAATAACACCCTAGACATTTATCATTTAACACAAGCTGAAATCAAATCCACAAGAATAACAGAAATAGAAAAAAAATTCAAGCAGAAATTGAAGAGCGGAAGAAGAAATCTATTTACCCATTGATCGAGCGGAGGTGTCATCATTCAGAGGGCTGGCGTCCATAGATCGAGCGGACGATGTCATCAAAAGGGAGAGGGCTCATCATCATCATCGAGAGGGCATCAGATCAAGCAGAGGTCTTCGAGGGAGTGGAAGGGGGATGTCATTGAGACACTATTGCTGAGAGGGATCGCAGACGGATACTCCATCCTTGAGAGGGATCGTAGAAGGATATCACAAAATTTGGGCTTGGGAAATGAAGAAATGATACAACCGTAGTTAGGTCTCATATCCAAAAAAAATTGAAGCGGGTTCCCAAAACATATACATGTGTGGTCTCAATTTTTATAATTATAATTTGTATTTTTTATTACCATTAAATTTCGTCACAAAATAGTCCAATTTAGTGACGAAATATAATTTAGTTACTAAAAAATAAATTTTTGTGATGTAACATTATTTTGGTTACTAAAAAGTATTATTAGTGACTAAATCTGTTTTAGTCATTAATTAATTAAAAATCATCATTTAGTGACCAACCTCCAATTTCGTCACAAAAAGTATATTTTTAGTGACAAAAAATTTCATCACAATTATTTAGTCACTAAAAGCTTGTTTTCTTATAGTGATAATCAAAAAATGAAACAAGTCAATAATCACAATGAAATGCAAATAAGTCCACATAAGGTAAAGCTGACAGCACAATAGGGCCCCTGCCCATTACATAAGATCCTCACTACAAAATGCTCACAGAAGTAAAGATACTAATCACTCACGGATACAATGGCTGTTGTTACTCCTCATAGGTTAGGCTGGTTCACCTCCTCCTGCACTATTCTCTAGTTGTGTTGGGTCCTATAGAGCTGTGTCCTGTCTCCTAGCTGGAGTCCCTAGTGTTATGCCCATTAGGACGTTAGTCAAAAGACTAGGTCTTGGTTCCCCTACCCTCCCTCTGTGATTCCTAGGCACTGTGCGAGAGAGGATGAAGAGAAAGGTATTTAAAGTGGAGAGTAAACAAGAGCAGGTGATAGTGGCCCTAGCTATTATATGCTAATAATATCTATCACAACATTCACAAGTATGTATATGAAACTGCAAATAAAGGAACAACAGAATGAAAGTAGTAACATGAAGTAATTGTAAAACAACTAACTATCATCACAGAAAAAGTAACCTTAATTTATAAGATTGCTCAAACAAACTTATAAAATAAGGGGTCATTTTGCAAGGCCTAACATATAAAAGATCCCATAATAATACTTACGTAAGGGGTTTAAGTTTTATGTAATATTATATATGACATGAAGTGCTATGCATATTAAATGATATGTTTCACATAAGTGCAACACACCCACACAACTCTATGTGCACAAACCTTTATTTCCCCTATTTGGAGTTAGCTAAACTCTCAGGTACCTCTCGTAATGGAAAATTGAGGTAGTGGGTTTGTCCTCCCCACTCCTAGGTCGGTATTCACACTATCTTGCCTAGACCTTACGTACTATACGGTACACCCACAGTCAGGTGCTATAGAGTCTCTTGTATAGATGCTAGCAAATCCACCAATCTTTTGTTGGCTAAGTGAACACTTACACTTGCCGAGTCGGCGTATCAACATCGGTGTGAATGACCATCCAATAACAAGGACCCACCACTTTAATGCACATACACGCAAGCTATTAATGAGTCCTGAGCCATCGACTCACTAGAGTAGCCCATCCATTCCATCAAACACCGAGTCCACCGCTCGCGGGATTAACCAACTATCCACCCAAAGTAATGGGGTGAGTGAATGTGTGTGATGATAGTTTATTAATTTTGAATCTTTTAATCTACTTATCCCTAAAGTTTAGGATTAACCTTGGACTACCCGGGGCATGCCCGCTGAAGGGCTCTCGAGGGCACTAGGAACTACGATGGGCTGAAGCCCAAAGTTCCCTTTCTCAAGAAACTTACTTTTATGGGTATCTAGTTATCACCAAACCACTCTCCACATTACACTTGAGCAAACCCTAGGCGAATTAAAACTTTTAGGGGAGATATATTACACTGTCGGCCCCGAACAAAACTCCGTCCCCTTAGAATTCAGGCTACCTAACACTTGGCCTTATGGGTGACCTCAATGGGACCCCAAAAAATTTAGGTGCACCCACTATGTTACAACTCATGTGAGACCACAGCAACACCTTAAATCCTTCAAATTACTATATGTACACCAAATTAACTAGATTGAGCGTATGAAAGAGGATATTCCAAATACTTCACCAAAAACTCTATGATTATTTCTAGGGGTCTATCATGATATGTTGTGCTTAAATCCAGAGATTTGTATTTTTCCTATTTTATTCAGCCTTTGTAATAATTTTCCTAAAACCTTGCCACCCGTGACTTTGAACATGAGGTACAACTTTCTGATAAGAAAAGTCCTTAATAAAATTATTATAATATCATATTGGCTGAACAACAACAAGGTATAAATTTCATAATTTTTCCAAAATGATTTCTATCATAAATCATAATATTGATTATTTAATCAAAATAGAATTAAAAAAAGTACTAGAATTTATTGTCCAAAAATTAAGATAAAATTTTTAGAAGTCTATAATGGTCAGAAAGTGTCACTGACCAAATTTCATGACCTTCTAAGTTCATTTTGCCTCATAAATAAATTTTTAAAGAAAATTAAACCTTGTCAATTTGTGAAGTTCAACTACATAATTTCTTCCAAAAATTATAACAAAATTTAAAGAGCATCGAAAGGACCTAAAAAGTTTACTGATCAAGTGTCATAATTTATACAGTAACAATTAGTCCTAAAACTAATTTATTTGTCTAGGCAATAATATCTAAAATTATAAAGGAGGTACTGCAACTCTTCAACTAAAGATTATAATAAAATTTGCAAAGATATATAGTAATAGTATAAGCCCATTACCCAAGTTTCATTATCTCCCAATACATTTTGGTCATGTACTATGCATTTGAAAGGAAGGTTTTCATCATAAATATTAAGTGTTTAGAGAGGGAAAATAGCTATAAAATTCCAAATAAATTATCCATGGTGTATTAACATCCAATAAAGCTATCCACAAAGTTTTGAGCCAATCATTGGAGATGTGACCATACTTCCTTCATTTACCTTAATAGGAAGAACTAAGGTAAGAACTAGGTTTCAGGGCATTCCAACCATAAATACTCCTAAATGTTGAAGCCAAAAATGACATCTGTGGAGTTCGGGGTCCCAAAAGGGGGGTGACCTCACACCTACTACACTCGGAAGGAGGTCACAGACCGGATACTTAGGAGACTATGACCAGACCCTCGGCTCTAACGTGGAGGTCCCGTCTCACACCCATAAGACCTTTGAGGTCTCCCCCTCCCTAGCCAATGCTTGAGCTAGGTGCCTTGGAGAAAGCCAAGGGGATTTTAAGTGGCTAAGGAACGATCATCTCAAAGGCACCCTCAAGGGTCTATTTATTGTTTTTCCAAGTCTTGGGGTCAAAATGACAAAAATCCCCCTAAAACAAATATGCCTCAAGCCAATAGAAAACCTCCACACCGGGGGGCAAAGAGGGGAATTCCACTCTGGGGGTAAAAGGGTAAAAGCACGTCCCAAAGAGGTCCAAGGGCGAGAGGAGGCCAAACAACACCCCCCTAGTATCCCCTGGACACCCGAGACGAGGGAACTGGCCGCGCGGGCAAGGGCCTGGCCGGCCGGTCTCGCCCCGCAGGCTGGCCTCTCGGGCGAGAACCCGCATGGCCGGCGGTCTCGCTCGGCGAGCTGGCCTCGCGGGCGAGAACCCGCCTTACCGGCGGTCTCGCCCAGCGAGCTGGCCGTGCGAGTAAGAACCCGCTAGGCCGGTAGTCTCGCCCGACGAGCTAGCCGCGTGGGCGAGAACCCGCCTGGCCGGCGGTCTCGCCTGGCAAGCTGGTCTCGCGGGCTAGAACCCGCCTGGCCGCAGTCTCGCCCAGCGAGCTGGCCGCACGGGTGAGAACCCGCCTGGCGGCGGTCTCGCCCGGCGAGCTGGCCGCGCGGGCGAGAACTTGCCTGGCCGGCCGGTCTCGCCCCTGCTTGGGGCTAAGGGGCAGGGGGGACGAGACCTTGGTCCCCAGTCGACCTCGCTGCCCCCACCTCGCACTTTATCCCGTCGGGGGGTGCCGGCCAACTTGTCGCACCCGACCCTCAAAGAATAAGTCAAGGGGGGAGGCAAATGTTTCCTCCCCCTACTAGTATATTTCCATGATATAGCCAAAATTTGCCACCGAGAGCGGCAAGATGTCCGAAAAGCTTAAAATTACATAGGGGCGAATACGGGGTTGTACACAATCCCCGCTCTTTTCGAGCGAGTCCCACACTCGAAAAGAATCATCCAACCCGACGTATTCGCCGAGCATGGCTTTTTCTCACGGTTCGAAAGATTACGAGGCCTCCTCGAGGGGTTAACTGTCATGCCAGCTGATGGGAGCCTGGGTGATGAGACAGCCTCAGGGCGAGAACACTTAACCTCCTGAGGGGTTAACCTGCCATGACAGATGATGGGATCCTGGGTTGCGAGACAGCCTCAGGGTGAGAACACTAAACCTCCTGAGGGGTCAACCTGTCATGGAGCTGATGGGAGCCTGGGTGGCGAGACATCCTATAGGTGAGAACACTTAACCTCCTGAGGGGTCAACCTGTCATGCCAGCTGATGGGAGCCTAGGTGGCGAGACAGCCTCAGGGTGAGAACACATAGCCTCCCGAAGGGTTCAACCTGCCATGCCAGTTAATGGGAGCCTAGGTGGCGAGACAACCTCAGGGTGAGAACACTTAACCTCCCAGAGTGGTCATCCTGCCATGCTAGCTGATGGGAGCCTAGGTGGCGAGACCCCCTCCGGGTGAAGAACACTTAGCCTCCAGGAGGGGTCAACCTGTCATGCCAACTGATGGGAGCCTGGGTGGCGAGACATCCTCTGGGTGAAGAACACTTAACCTCTTGAGGGGTCAACCTGCCATGTTAGCTGATGGGAGCCTTGGTGGCGAGACAGGCTCAGGGCGAGAACACTTAACCTCCTAAGGGGTCAACCTGCCATGCCAGCTGATGGGAGCCTACGTGGCGAGACAACCTCAGGGAGAGAACACTTAACCTCCTGAGGGGACAACCTGTCATGCCAGCTGATGGGAGACTAGGTGGCGAGACAGCCTCAGGGTGAGAACACTTAACCTCCTGAGGGGTCAACCTGCCATGCCAGCTGATGGGAGCCTTGGTGGGGAGACAGCCTCAGGGAGAGAACTCTTAACCTCCTGAGGGGTCAACCTGCCATGCCAGCTGATGGGAGCCTTGGTTGCGAGACATCCTCAGGGTGAGAACACTTAACCTCCTGAGGGTTCAACCTGCCATGCGAGCTGATGGGAGGCTGGGTGGCGAGACAACCTTAGGGTGAGAACACTTACCCTCCTAAGGGGTCAACCGACCATGCTAGCTGATGGGAGCCTGGGTGGCGAGACAGCCTCATGGTGAGAACACTTAGCCTCCCGGAGGGGTCAACCTGTCATGCCAGCTGATGGCAGCCTTGGTGGTGAGATAGCCTCAGGGTGAGAACACTTAACCTCCCGGAGGGGTCAAACTGTCATGCCAGCTGATGGGAGCCTGGGTTGCGAGACCCCCTCCGGGTGAAGAACACTTAGCCTCCCGGAGGGGTCAACCTGCCATGCAGCTGATGGGAGCCTTGGTGGCGAGACCACCTCCGGGTGAAGAACACTTAACCTCCTGAGGGGTCAACCTTCCATGCCCGCTGATGGGAGCCGGGGTGGCGAGACAGCCTCAGTGCGAGAACACTTAACCTCCTGAGGGGTTAACCTGCTATGACAGCTGATTGGAGCCTGGGTGGCGAGACAGCCTCAGGGCGAGAACACTTAACCTTCTGAGGGGTCAACCTGCCATGCCAGTTGATGGGAGCCTAGGTGGCGAGACAGCCTAAGGGTGAGAACACTTAACCTCATGAGGGGTAAACCAGTCATGCCAGTTGATGGGAGCCTGTGTTGCGAGACAGCCTCAGGGCGAGAACACTTAACCTCCTGAGGGATCAACTTGCCATGCCAGCTGACGGGAGTTTGGGTAGCAAGACAGCCTCAGGGTGAGAACACTTAACCTCCTGGAGGGGTCAACCTGCTATGCCAGCTGATGGGAGCCTGAGTGGCGAGACCCCCACCGGGTGAAGAACATTTAGCCTCCCGGAGGGGTCAACCTGACATGCCAGCTTATGTGAGCCTAGGTGGCGAGACCTCCTCCGGGTGAAGAACACTTAGCCTCCCGGAGGGGTCAACCTGCCATGCCAGCAGATAGGAGCCTGGGTGGCGAGACCTCCTCCGGGTGAAGAACACTTAGCCTCCCGGAGGGGTCAACCTGCCCTGCCAGCTGATAGGAGCCTAAGTGGCGAGGCCTCCTCTGGGTGAAGAACACTTAACCTCCTGAGGGGTCAACCTGCCATGCCTGCTGATGGGAGCCTTGGTGGGGAGACAGCCTCAGGGCGAGAACTCTTAACCTCCTGAGGGGTCAACCTGCCATGCCAGCTGATGGGAGCCTTGGTTGCGAGACATCCTCAGGGTGAGAACACTTAACCTCCTGAGGGTTCAACCTGCCATGCCAGCTGATGGGAGCCTAGGTGGCGAGACCTCCTCCGGGTGAAGAACACTTAGCCTCCTAAGGGGTCAACCTGCCATGCCAGCTAATGGGAGCCTGGGTGGCGAGAAAGCCTCATAGCGAGAACACTTAACCTCCTGAGGGATCAACCTTCCATGCCAGCTGATGGGAGCCTGGGTGGAGAGACAGCCTGAGGGTAAGAACACTTAACCTCCTAAGGGTCAACCTGTCATGCCAACTGTTGGGAGCCTGGGTGGCGAGACAGCCTCAGGGCGAGAACACTTAACCTCCCGAGGGGTCAACCTGCCATGCCAGCTAATGGAAGCCTTGGTGGCGAGACAACCTTAGGGTGAGAACACTTAACCTCCTGAGGGGTCAACCTGCCATGGCAGCTGATGGGAGCTAGGGTGGCGAGACAGCCTCAGGGTGAGAACACTTAACCTCCTGAGGGGTCAACCTGCCATGCCAGCTGATGGGAGCCTAGGTGGCGAGACGTCCTCCGGGTGAAGAAACTTAGCCTCCCGGAGGGGTCAACCTGCCATGCCAGCTGATTGGAGCCTGGGTGGCGAGACCTCCTCCGGGTGAAGAACACTTAACCTCATGAGGGGTAAACCTGCCATGCCAGTTGATGGGAGCCTTGGTGGCGAGACAGCCTCAGGGCGAGAACACTTAAACTCCTGAGGGGTTAACCTGCCATGCCAGCTGATGGGAGCCTGGGTGGCGAGGGAGCCTGGGTGGCGAGACAGCCTCAGAGCGAGAATACTTAACCTCCCGAGGAGTTAACCTGCCATGCCAGCTCATGAGAGTCTGGGTGGCGAGACAGCCTCAGGGTGAGAACACTTAACCTCTTGAGGGGTCAACCTGCCATGCCAGCTGATGGGAGCCTGGGTGGAGAGACAGCCTTAGTGTGAGAACACTTAACCTCCTGAGGGGTCAACCTAACATGCCAACTGATGGGAGCCTGGGTGGCGAGACAACCTCAGGGTGAGAACACTTAACCTCCTGAGGGGTCAACCTGCCATGCCAGCTGATGGGAGCCTAGGTGGCGAGACCTCCTCCGGGTGAAGAACACTTAGCCTTCTAGAGGTATCAACCTGCTAAGCCAGCTAATGGGACCCTGGTGGCGAGACCTCCTCCAGGTAAAGAACACTTAACCTCATGAGGGGTCAACCTATCATGTGAGCTAATGGGAGCCTGGGTGGCGAGACAGTCTCAGGGCGAGAACACTTAACATCCTGAGGGGTCAACCTGCCATGCTGCTGCTTCCGACCGATTTCGCTTCCAGCCCGTCGCTGCTGCTTCCGCCACCCAGGCTCACGCCATAGCAAAAGCTGATGAAGGAGTGTTTCTGGGATACTCCATGATCAGTAAAGCTTATAAGGTTTATAAAAAACTACTCAAAAAATAGAAGAATCTGTCCATATTTCTTTTGATGAAACTAATATGTCTTTCAAGGAGAAGAATGCTTCTACAATAGAACATTTGCAGGTACATTCTCTAGCTGAAGACTAGGACAGATTGCAAGTTACTCAAAAGGATGAAAGTAGTGAAGATGAAGAATCTACTCAACATCTGGAAGAAAATCTTCTTGAAGAGCCAGTTGCTGTTCCACAAGAGGAAACAACAACACAGGTTGGTGAACAATTCACACCCCCTGTTAATTTAGTAACATCAAGAGATCATCCAATCTCCCAAGTGATTGGAAACATCTCAGCTGGTGTGCAAACCAGAAATCATATCAACCAAAACCTGATGCACACTTGCTTTCTCTCTCAAATTGAACCTCAATCCATTCAAGATGCAGAGCAAGATCCACACTGGATCATTGCAATGCAAGAGGAGTTGCATCAATTTGAAAGAAACAAAGTTTGGGAACTAGTGCCTAAGCTAAAGGATCATTCCCTTGTTGGAACAAAATGGGTGTTCAGAAATAAATTGGATGATCAAGGAATTATTGTAAGGAACAAGGCAAGGCTAGTTGCTCAAGGATATTCTCAAGAAGAGAAGATAGACTATGACTAGACCTTTGCACCAGTTGCAAGGTTAGAGGCCATAAGAATCTTCCTTTCTTATGCTGCTCACAAGGGATTCAAGGTCTACCAAATGGATGTGAAGAGTGCTTTTCTCAATAGGGAGATCAAAGAAGAAGTCTATGTCAGACAACCCCCAGGTTTTGTCTCTCCAACTCATCCTGACTATGTTTTCAAACTACATAAAGCATTATATGGTCTAAAGCAAGCTCCTAGAGCATGGTTTGAGACCCTAGCATGCTTTCTTCTAGAAAATGATTTTATAAGGGGTAGCGTAGACCAAACTCTTTTTATTTGAACCCTTATGTCCCATACCCTACTAGTACAAATATATGTAGATGACATCATCTTTGATTCTATTGATTCAAACTTGTGCAAAAAGTTTTCCAAGCTTATGCACTCTAAATTTGAAATGAGTAGCATGGGTGAGCTATCCTTCCTCTTGGGATTGCAAGTCAAACAACATGCTGAAGGCGTATTTATTTCTCAAACCAAGTATGCAAAAGAGCTGGTTAAGAAATTTGGTATGTCTGATGCATCATGTATGAAAACACCCATGCCTACCAATGCTGTATTGGATACTGATGAACATGGGAAACCAGTTGATCAGACAACATATAGAGCAATGATTGGCTCTTTATTGTACCTTACAGCTAGTAGGCCTGATATAATGTTTGCTACATGTATATGTGCTAGATTCCAAGTTTGCCCTAGAGAGTCACACTTAACTTTAGTTAAGAGGATCCTTAGGTATGTTAAAAGTTGTCCAAATCTAGGTCTCTGGTATCCAAAAGATTCAGCATTTGACTTAACTGGATTTTTAGATGCTGATTATGCTGGATGCAGAATAGACAGGAAAAGCACCAGTGGAACTTGTCAGTTTCTTAGTAATAGACTTGTCTTATGGTTTTGAAAGAAACAAACATCTGTGTCAACTTCAACTGCTGAAGCTGAATATATGGCTGCAGGTAATTGTTGTTCACAAATCTTGTGGATACAAAATCAACTCCTAGACTATGGTTACAACTTAGAGAAGTCTAAAATATTTTGTGACAACACCAGTGCTATTTCCATTGCACAAAATCCAGTCCTCCATACTAGGACAAAACACATAGAAATTAGGCATCATTTTCTAAGGCATAATGTTGAGAAAAATAAAATTGAACTTCAATATATCCCAACTGATTTGCAAAGAGGAGATATTTTCACCAAGCCTTTGGATGAAAAGAAACATAACTTCTTCCTCAATCAGTTAGGAATATTAGATGGAGGAAGCCTAAAATGAATTCCAAGATTTTAAAATCTAAAAACAGACCAAGATTAGTCTAAAAACTCATTTCTCTTTGTGTCTGTAGGATAGTTTCTGTCTCTGAACTGCGCTCGACGTTTTCCCCAGAAATCATCGAACGGCAATCGACGGTTTCCCAAAAATCATCGAACGCAGATCGACGTTTCTTGAATCGTCGACCTGAGTTCAACGCCGCCTGATAGCTTTAAGCTATCCTTCTTTCTGTTAAGTGGTCGTCGAGCAGAGCTCGACGCTCGTCAATGTCGTCGAACGGAGATCGACGACATTGAAACCTCTTCGTATTCCATTAGAAGCCCATATCGTCGAACAGAGTTCAACGATTTTTCGTTTCGGCGTCGAACCCTAATATAAAATCATTTATTCGGCTTCCATTCGTCTTTTACGCTTTCATACTCTCTGCAAATTTTTCTCTTTCCCTCCAAACTCTCTACACTTGGTCGTGTTTGTTCAATCTTTGCAGGTACAAATGGCGGTGTCGGTTGCCGCTCTTTCCAAAATGAAATTTGATACAGGTTTTTACATAGATATGAACTCCTTCGATGGCAGCGATCAGAGGTTCAAAGATATTCTGAATCTTTTCCGAGAACAGCAGTTAGTTCAGTTTATGACCACCAGAATAAAGATTGCGGCAGATAAAATAAAGGAATGGGTTTTTACTGCAACCAATGAAAATGAAAATAGTTTAGTCGGCACGATCAACGGGACTCAGGTACCATTGTCCCCTATTCTTCTAATTGAAGTATTCACCTTAAGTACTGGAGATGACTCTATTGATTTGTCTGGAGAAGAATTTGATTCCATGTTAGATAGAATGGGTCACTCTGCTGTACACCCTAATAAGCTGTTGAAAAAGAATCTATCACTTGAATTTCAATTTTTGGTTGATGTTGTGGGGAAAGTGCTTCTGGCAAAGCACTCAGCTCATGATACCATCTCAAGGTATCATCTCTGTTTAATGGGAGCAATAGTTGACAAGAAACATCTGGATTGGGGAACTATCTTATTTGACTTGATCAAGAAGAAAATTAACAAAAGTTGTGTCTATTTTGGGAGGATTCTAGTGGTTTTACTGCATTCCAGGTGCCCTAAATTACTGGTTTCAAATGGGATGCACATCAATGCATCCAAAAGGCTCACCTGTGCCCTTTTCAGCAAGTGGGACAGGCAGATTATCAACTTCAACAGGGCTAATGCAGCAACATCTGCTTCAGGCACAAGGACTGTTTCAGTCTCTTCCCCTCAAGTTCCTGCACTCATTGAGAAACTGCCTGCCTCCTCCTCTGCTCCTCCTCCACCTCCTATTATTTCTGCCTTACCTTCCTCATCAACCATCCAATCAGCCATCTCCTCCCCCATCACAATTTCATCACCTATTTCACCTCCTCCAGCCACCACCTCAGAACCATTACACCCTTTGTACTACTATCCACCCATTGATTCTTCCATTCCATCTTTCAACATTTTGGATGACTCCTTCAAGTATGATTCCCCCTCCTCACCTCTTGAGCCTCCATCATCATCCTCATACCAACAGCTCCTCCATGACATCCTTTCTCAACCATCTTTCTCACCATCCATCTCCACACCCGTATCATCTATCTCCGCAATCCCAATATCTCAACCATCCATCCCTATACCTCCTACCACCACTCCATTCCCCATCTTGCCAGCAACATCAACTCCTACCTCTACTCAAGTATCCCTTGAGCAAGTGGATCTTTCAGCTCTGGCAGATAGGCTTTATGGGATACTGGCCCCCAAGCTAGTAGCCCTGCTAGAGACCTCCTTGGCTCCACTCCTCAAATCTATCTAGGTGCTATCTGACAGGCTGTCAGCTATCTCCTCTCCTCAGGCAATTCCTTCAATGGAGGGCCTTGATCCAGTCCTGCCTGAATCAAGGCAGGGGGAGATGCCTCATGAAGCTGAAGAAGTGCCTGTTGCTGCTCTAGTACCAGTGTTTACAGTGCACCTCAGGTCACTGTTAAGTGCTTTTGATTCTCTTCACAGAAGATATTTACCAGTTCAGCAAGTTGAAGATCTTACTAAGGCCATTGTGCCTATTTCAGAATGTGATCCCAGCCTGATTGCATCATATGTCAACTCTTTTAAGGTTGAGGATGTTGTTGCTTCTATTTGTACTGCTGTTATATCTGTTGGATCTACTGACATTGAAATGCTGCCTGCTGATGCTGTTGTTGATAAAGATCTTTGCAACTTATCTGGAAGAACCTGCTGCTCCAATTCCTTCTGCTCTTGTTGTTGCTTCAATAGGTTGTGTATCTACTGCTGCTTCTACTCCTGTTCTGACTCCTGAATAATTGAAACAACAAGAGAAATACATCAAAAGTATAGATGATTTGTATGACAGACCATAGAGTTCTGAAAGTGATCAATTCAATATAGAATCTGATGACTCTGCTGGCACTATTGCTAGGAAAAGGAAAGCTAGAAGTAAGGCTATGATAAAGGTCCCTCCTGGAAAGGCCAAGCATATTAATGACATACCCTATTATATTCTACAAGATTGCCAGATAACTGAATCTTGGATGCAGTATTCTAAAAACCAGCTAAAGGCTATGAGGAAAAGAAGAAAGTTGGATAAGTATGAGAAAGGATCATCCAAGTTTCAGCCTCCTCCTACTCCTCCTCCAGATTCAGGATCAGGTGGAGGCTCAGCTTCTCAAACCTCTGGTCCAAAGCAAAGATCCTCCCAATCTTCACAAAGATATCATCCTAGAGGGCAATATCAAAGAGGTTATCAGTCCATAAGGGGACAATACAGAGGTAATCAGAGAGAATACAGGATTCAATCAAGATAACAGAGGGAAGGACAAAGACATATGGACTCAACTCAAGGTCCTTTCCATTATAAACTCAGAGAAACTGTTGATACAAGGACTTCTACTGCTTCAGAAACTATTAATAGATATGAACCTGCAATCCCTTTTGAAGATCCAGAGAATAATCCTTTATCATGGACTGCTAGGATAAAAGAACTTGCTGCCTTAGATCAGTTGAAGAAGGCCAGAGAGCAAGGAAAAACACTTCTAACATCAATACCTTGTCAGAGCAAAGGAAGGCAGAACTGGAAAGATATGCTTCAAGGAAGTTCTTTGACCCAGTGGATTATATGAAACTGCATCCTGAGGCTGTGGTTCCTCGGCCAAGATCTCAAACCTCCTTAGGTGTAGATGATGATAGAAGGTCAAAGAAAGAGGCTCTCAATACCAATAGGGAAATCTTATTTAAGAAAGAAAGTGAAAAGAAGTGATCTCTGTAAGCAGACAGTACATTCATTTTAAAACACCTGCTGATATTCTATCTGAATGCTGATATGCTCCATGTTCAGCTCTGTTGCTTTAATTTTTGCTTTTCTGTATTTGCTTTTGTATTTATTGCTGAGCTCTGTAAATAGTAATCCTAACCAAAATAGGGGGAGATTGTTGGAACACCCTATTACTAATTTGGGCAAGGATCACTATGTTTTTAGGAAATCAGTTTGACCTAGATGTATAGTTGATAAGGTCAAGTTAGAATTAGTCTAGGGCTTAGAACTTAGGTTTGAAGCTGCCCCCAGGACCATTCAAGGATCAAGACTTAGAGCTGAGACAATGACAATTTTCATCGAGCTCAGTTCGACGAAATGTTAAACTCCGTTCGACGATCTCTGAGCTCAAATCTGCTAAGTCATCGAACTCCGGTCGACGATCTGCCTTCAGCTTGTTTCCAAGTCACTGAGCTCAATTCGACGATCTTCTAGCTCAGTTCGACGATCTATCCTCACTTATTCTTCAGGTCGCTGAGCTCAGTTCGACGATCGTAGAGCTCAGTTCGACGTTTTCTGTCTGATGTTCAATCCAATCTCTGAGCTCAGTTCAACGATCGTAGAGCTCAGATCGACGTTTTTCTGAGAGATCGACGACTTTAAGGATTCAAATTCAGTCGGCTTTTGGAATGTTTTTCAAATTCTCTCAGCATTTATTTCAAGAGATTTGTTAGCCGTTTTCATTTATTCTGGAGCAAGTTTCAAGGGATTTCTCAGAGAATGTTTATTGGACTTTCCTCCATAAGACAAAATATTTATGGAAGACATTTATGACTGCTAACGACTATCTTGGATAGAGGATCATCAGAGAATAAAATATCCAACAGTAGATCAAGAGAAAAAACTACTCAATACACACATACACAGATAATGAGATCAACTCAGAGAAAAATCAAGTGATCAATCTTGAAGAGTTAGATTGAAAATTAGCATACTGAAAAGTGTTCATAGCTTCAACATCAAAGACTCCAAACAACTCATATTTCAGCCTCTGCTGAAATCATCTTCTGCTGGAGATCTGAAGTTTCTGAAGGCCTATCACCCTAGTAAAGCTCTCACTCCTGAACTATCTACATCTCAGGGGGAGCTTTGACAACACAATCAATCCACTAAGTCTTCTCTCAGTGATTGAGACAGAGAAGACAACTTCACATCTTCCTTTTTCTTTTCCTGCTGTAAAAGGGTTATCAAACTCCCTTCAAAAGTTTTGAATCTGGTTCTGAGAGCCTTGTCAAAACTGAGTGGTGGCAAGACACCTTATCAAAAAATCTAGATATGGTTTTTGAGCACCTTATCAAAAGCTCATTGGTGCTAGGACACCTGATCAACTCATCCTTAGTGGATTCCTACCAAGGGTGGTAGAAGAGTGGATGTACCCAGGTTGATTGGGGAACCACTATAGCTTCTTGTGTTTGGTTGCTTGTGTGTATTCTTTGTTGTGTGCTGTGAATCTTTTGTTTTCTTTTTATTATTACTTCTGTTTTATTGCTGCAGCACAATACACATACTATATTAACTTAACTCTTCCTCTGCAAAGTTTTATTTTGAAAAATTATTTTAGCAAACTCTATTCACCCCCCTCTAGAGTCAGACTGATCTTATCCTCCACTTTCAGACTACATGGGTAATTTATTTGAAATTTTTTAGCTATTATCGCTCACTAAATACTTATTACTTAGAATGAGAAATTTCCTTTCAAGTGCAAAATACATGACCATACAGTATTAGAAGATCATGAAACTTGGATAATGTGTTTATACTGATGCTATAAATCTCTGCAATTTTTATTATAATTTTTAGTTGGTGAATTGCAGTATCTCCTTTATAATTTTAGATATTATTATCCAGAGAAATAATTTGGTTTTAGGACTAATTGAGTACTGGAAAATAATAATACTTGGCCAGTAAACTTCTTATGTCATCATGATGCTTTGCAAATTTTTTTATATTTTTTGGAAGAAATTATGTAGTGGTTCCTTCACAAATTATCCAAGGTTTAATTTCATTTATCAATTTAATTATATGGCTAACTTAAATTCGAAGATCATGAAATTTTGTCAGTGATAGTTTCAGGTCATTATGGCCGTCTGGTAATTTTATCACAATTTCTTGATAATAAATCCTTATATTTCCTTTGTTTAATTTTGTTTTGATCAAAGGAATAATAATGTTATTTATGATAAAAATCATTTTGGAGAAATTATAAAATTTATACCTTGCTGTTATTTAGCAAATATAATGTTGTAGAAATTTTATTAAGGACTTTGCATATCTGAAACTTATACCTCATGTTCAAAGTCACAAGTGGCATGATATTAGGAAAATTATTAAAAAGACTGAATAAATTAGGAATACAATTCTTTGGATTTAAGCACAATATATCATGATAGATCCCTAGAAATAATCCTAGGGTTTTTTGAGAAGTATTTGGAGTATTCCCTTTCACACACTCAAACTAGTTCATTTTGTTAACATATAGTAATTTGTGGTATTTAAGTTAAAGTTGTATGTCTCACATGCGTAGTAACATAGTGGGTGCACCTAAATATTGGTGGTGTCTAGATGAGGTCACGCTTAAGGCCAAATGCTGGTAGCCGGAGTACAACCGAGATGGAGTTGTGCTCGGAGCCGACGATGTATCTTCTCTCCCCTAAGGGTTGTAATTCACTTAGGGGTTAGCTCAAGGGTAATGCGGGGAGGGGTTTGACAATGAATAGATACCAATAAAAGTAAGTGCCTTGAGAAAGGGAACTTTTGTCTTCAGCCCAACATAGTTCCTAATGCCCTCGAGGGCCCTTCACCGGGCAGGCCCCGGGTAGTCCAAGGTTGTTAGAAATGAACAAGAACAAATCGAAAGTGGATTAACAGAAATTTTATTATCCAAAAAATGTATGTATTACAAAGGTATGGCCTCCCTTTTATAGAATGGAGGAGAAATGAGAGAATACAAATTAGAGATGTGGGACTACAAAATTACAGGACTAAGCGGCTTATACAAAAAAACAACTCGCATAAGCCGCACGGTTAGATGAGAAGGGATAACCGCTCCGCTACCACCAGAGAGAGAGAGAAGTCGCCATGGAAGACCGCTAGACTGCTCGAAATCCAGACAAAAACAGCCTAGCAACCAAACCGTTGAAGGGAAACTGCCAGACCGCGCGTTATTCAACCTGCATAGAAAGACAACCAGACCGCCCGTTCAGCAACTCCAACAATCCCCCTCAAGCTGGAGCAAATATATCGATCATGCCTAACTTGTCGCAAATATGAAGAAACGAGACGGATACTGGCTTGGTGAAGATGTCAGCTAGCTCTTTATCAGAAGTGATGAAAGGAGTGCAGATTTGTTCCTTCAAAGTCTCTTCACGAATGAAATGACTGTCCACCTCTATGTGCTTGGTCCTTTCATGGAAGACCGAATTTTCTGAGATGTATATGGCAGGCTTGTTATCACAGAACATAGTTAGAGGATGGTTGTAGGCCTCTCCTAAATCCAGCATGAGAGCCCGTAACCACTTTAACTCACAAGTTGTCGATGCCATACTACGATACTCCGCTTCTGCACTGGACCTGGAAACAAGAGACTAATTCTTGCTCTTCCAGCTCACCAGATTTCCCCCAACAAATGTGCAAAAACCTGAGGTTGACTTGCGATCTCCTTTATCATCAACATAAATCGCATCTGAGTATGCTTCAAACCTTAGATGACCATTCTTCTGAAAGAGTAATCCTTTCCCAGGTGCTGCTTTGACATACTCCAAGATCCGTAAGGCGGACTGTAGATGGCACTCCATAGGTGCTTGCATGAATTTGCTCACCTTGCCCACCGCATAGGAAATGTCGGGCCTTGTCACTGTGAGATATATGAGCTTACCAACAAGACGCTTGTATCGCGTAATATCTGAAAGAGGAGGCGAATCATCTGTCCAGGTTTTGTCTTCTCCAGTTGTCATGGGGCATCGGGCAGGTTTTGCTCCAGTCAACCCTGCCTCTTTTAATAGAACAAGAGCATACTTACGTTGGGAGAGGGCTAAGGAGTTGGGCTTCCGAGAGATTTCGATCCCCAGAAAGTACTTCAGAGGGCACATATCTTTCATGACCAGATGTTGACGAAGATATCGCCTTGTCAGGCTACTCCTTCCTGGTCATCGGCAGTGAGAAGAATATCATTGACGTACACAGTAAGAACCACTAGTCCCGAGGAGGTTTTGCGAATGAATAGCGAGTGATCGGCAGAGCTTCGCACAAAACCCATGGCCGCCACGATGCCGCTAAACTTGTCAAACCAAGCTCGAGGGCTCTACTTGAGGCCATAGATTACCTTCTTCAGTCGACATACACGTGTCTCCCCCTGAGAAACATACCCAGGAGGTTGCTCCATTTAGACAGCCTCCTGAAGATCACCATAAAGGAAGGTATTCTTGATATCCAGCTGGGAAATAGGCCAATCCCTATTGACTGCCTCAGAGAGGAGAACCCGGATTATGCTGAGACGAGCCACGGGAGAGAAGGTGTCAAAGTAATCAACCCCATAGATCTGAGTAAAGCCCTTAGTAATAAGGCAGGCCTTATAACGATCCACATGGTCGTCCGGGCCAAATTTGACCACAAAGATCCAGCGACAGCCTACAACATCGGTGCCGAAGGGAAAAGGAACAAGAATCTGGGTACCCTGCTCAGTGAGGGTCGTCATTTCCTCATCCATGACCGTCTTCTAATGAGGAATTGCAAGAGCCTCCTGGTAGAAACGGAGTGTTGCAGTGGCAGAGATAGCCAGTGCAAAGGCCCTGCGAGAAGAGGTAAGACAATCATATGAAACAATAGTAGTAAGGGGGTGCAGGGTACACGTCCTCACCCTTTTGTGAAGAGAAATAGGAATATCCAGGTCGGTGGGTCCCTCGGCATTCGGAGCATTCGTGGCTGAGAGAGCTAGCCCGGGAGTAGAGAGCGACGACATCAGAGAGGTGGGAGACGGTGGTGGAGAAGAGGGAGAGAGAGGTGGAGGGAGAGGAGTGGACGGAGATGGTGTAGGAGGTGAGACAACAGTAGGAGGCGAGGGGACGAAAGGGACAGCTTGAGTATCAGAAGTCAGAGGAAAAAAGAGAGGAGTCATCCAAGAATTTGGAGGCATTCTCGAAGAAGGTTATGTCAGCGGAGACGAACTGCTTACGAAGAACGTGGTCAAAGCAACAATAGCCTTTCTGAGTGGTGGAGTACCCTAGAAAGACACATTTGGTGGAGCTAGGAGAGAGCTTATCATGGGTGGCAGATGGAGAATGTACAAAAGCAGTGCACCCAAAGATTCGAAGAGGGAGAGGAAAAGGCTCCTTTCCAGGATACAGAATGGAGATTTGGGTATGCTCGTGGAGAACCGTGGAGGGAATGCATTGATGAGGTAGCAGGAAAGAAGAACATTGTAGCCCCAATAAGAGAGAGGAACATGCATATGGGTCATCAAGGTGCGAGTGACATCGATGAGGTGACGGTTTTTGCGTTTCTCCACCCCATTTTGCTGGGAGGTATAAACACATCTAGTCTGATGAATAATGCCATGTTGCACATAAAGAGGTAAAAGCATGACTCAGATATTCTTTAGCATTATCTGTGCGAAAGGTTTTAATACAAACACCAAATTCAGTTTTAATTTATTGATAAAAAGAGAGTCATACATCAAAAAGTTCAGAGCGATCTCGTAAGAGATACACCCAAGTAAATATAGAAAAATCATCAATAAAGGTAACAAAATAAGAACTTCCATGACCAATGGTGAGGGTAGTAGCAGGTCCCCAGACATTGGAGTGGACTAGATCAAACAGACGGGTAGAACCCCGACCTTGCTTCGGCGGGAAGGAGGAATGGTGATGCTTGCCAAGCTGACAAGCATTGCAGTTGAGAGGAGTACTGGAAGGAGGGAGGTGGGGAAGAAGCTGACGTAGAAGCCGTGGAGGAGGATGACCGAGGAGGAGATGCCACTGGATAAGATCCGTACAAGAAGAGGAGAAGGCGGACAAAGCGAAAATGTTGTCGAGGAAGTAGAGGTCGCTGATCTTAGTCCTAGTAGCATTCCTCCGTTGGGAGCTCGGATCCTGAAAAGAACAAGAAGTTAGAGTAAACATCACAGAGAACTGAAGCTGCTTGCATAAAGAGGTAACTAAAAATAAATTGCACGGAAACTTGAGCACATAGAGAGTGTCTGCTAGGCGAAGAGATGGAGTAACATGAACCACTCCCGACCCATGAACCGGAGAGGGAGAACCGTCTGCAACAAGGACTAGGGGCAACCGATAATGCTGTTCGAGGAGAGAGAAGCACTAAGGATTGTCCGTTATGTGATTAGTCATACCAGAGTCGATAAGCCATTTACCTTGAGTGACCATGTGGGCACTACCTGATGATGTGACCACAGAGGCAGATGGCTTGGAAGAGGAGGCAGAAGAGTCACCCGAGGGGCGAAGATGGGGATGCTTCCTCCAGATGCGATCCACAGTATGGCTAATGTGGCCACAGTGAGAGCAGAGGTAGTGGGAAGGAGCACGTCTGCCGGACTGGTTACTGTGGCTACAAGAGCAACTCCGCTTAGTTAGGTGAGCATAGTTGTTCGGTGGAGGAGGACCGGGCAGAAGAGGGCTCTGAAGGAGAGAGGTGACATCGGCGATGCGGGCAGCGGTGGCATCTAAGGTAGGAGATTTCGCCTCACCAGAATTTGCTGGCGGATCATATCATAAGTATCAGGAAGCCACAGAAGATAGCAAACAACCAGAAGATCTTGGAATTGCTTGTGTTGTTGAGCCACATCTGCAAAAAAGGGGAAATTCTGAAGAATCTCAGCCCTGAGAGCATGAACCTGTTGCTAGAAAGGAGCGGGATACAAGGTAGGATGGGAAAAGAGGTACGCATATAATATATAGATGTGGGACGTCAGAGCCCCCTTGGAGTACAGAGCAGCAAGATGAAGCCAAGCTGCCTTAATATTCTGATCATGACGGATGACGGGAAGGCATTCATTAGATAGGCTGTTAGCGAGCCAAGTATGCACAAGCGCGTCGCTCGCATCACAATCATCAAACAGAGGGGAAGTGGGAGGAGGAGGGTCATCAACGAGATGGTGGCATTTGCATTGCCAGCGAAGGATAAAAGTGAAATATATACACCAATCCGGATAGTTTGAGCCGACAAGCTTGGAAACGGTGCCAAGGTTCCCGGAAGGAGTAGGAGGAGGTGGTAGAGGCGGATTGGCGATATGAGTGGTGGCAGTAGAAGCATCAGAAAGAGTTATAGGAGAAAAGAAGGAAGCCGCATGGTTAGGAGACAAGCCGCTCGAATAAGGAGAAATCACGACGGCTAGGAGAAGGAGAACTTCAGCGGTCACGGTGTTAGACACCAGCAGAAAGAAAAACCACGACCAAGCTGCAGATTCAAGCAAAGGGATAGAAGTCGAGTTTCTATAAAGTAGCCCGCGCGAACAGAAGGAAGAAAAGACCGCGCGAACAGAAAGGAGTCCGCGGGAAAACGAATAGGGCGTACGAGTAGAAAAGAGGTCACAGAAAGAGGACGCGCACACAGAGCGCAGCGATAAGAAGAAGAGAAAAGAGACTGCGCGAACAGACAGCCAGAGAGGAACAAGCCGCGCGGACAGAAAGAGGAACTGAATCAAGCGAAAAAGATCGATCCCTCTGATACCATGTTAGAAATGAACAAGAACAAACCGGAAGTGGATTAACAAGAATTTTATGTTCCAAAAAATATATGTATTACAAAGGTATGACCTCCCTTTTATAGAATTAAGGAGAAATGAGAGAATACAAATTAGAGATGTGGGACTAAAAAATTACAGGATTCAGCGGCTTATACAAAAAACAACCCGCACAAGCCACACGGTTAGATGAGAAAGGCTAACCGCTCGGCTACCACCAGAGAGAGACAGAAGTCGACATGGGAGACCGCTAGAGTGCTTTGACTCCAGACAGCAATAGCCCAACAACCAAACCGCTGAAGGGAAACCGCCAGACCGCACGGTCTTCAACCCGCCAAGACAGAGCACCAGACCGCTCGGTCACCAACTCCAACAAAGGTTTACCCTAAACCATAAGAATAAGCGAATAAAAAGATTAACTATTAATAAACTATCATAGAACACACTCACTCACCTTGTCATTATGGGTGGATAGTTTTGTTAGTTCTACAAGTGTTGGCCTTGGTGTTTGATGGAATGGATGGGTTGGTCTGGTGAGCTAATGGCTCGGGAACTCACTATTAGCATGTGTGCTTGTGCATTAATGTGGTGGGTCCTCGTTATTGGACGGTCATTCACACCGACGTCGATACATTAACTTGACAAGTGTAAGTGTTTACTTAGCCAAGAAAAGACTGATGGATTTGCCAGCATTAGTATAAGAGACTCCGTAGCACCAGATGGTGGGTGTACCAAGTAGTACGCATGGTATAGGTTAGGTATGTTGAATACCAACCTAGGAGTGGAGAGGACCAACCCACTGCCTCCGTTTGCCACTACGATAGGTACCTGAGAGTTTAACTAACTCCAAATGGGGGAACTTAAGGTCTATGCGCATAGAATCATGTGGGTGTGTTGCACTTGTGTGAGACATATCATTTAACATGCATAGCACTTAATGTCACACATAATATTGCGTAAGACTTGTACCCCTAACGTATAAATTATTATGGGATCATTTATACGTTAGGCCTTGCAAAATAACCCCTTAATTTATAAGTTTGTATGGGTATTCTTATAAATTAAGGTCACTTTCACTATGTTGATAGTTAACTACTTTTGTAAGACCACATTTTTTTCTTTTTAAACCACCGGGGTCTTATGCCCAGAATCGCCGTTTTGCGGTGACACCGACACTCGGGAAGGTTGCCACTACAAAACGCCGATCTTGTCAGCCTTTACGATCACCAAAGAGAAAGAAATATACACAATTAAGATAAAACTAAGTCCACAATCACGTATAATATGAAATAGAAGAAATCACATCAAGTCCATAAGATAATAAAATTACTATAATAGAACAGTACATAGAAATATAAACGGGCTCAAGCACGGTACATCAAATCCTCATTACAAACTCTCGCGGAAGCTAAGTAAACTAATCACTCACAGAGCCAGTAGCGGGTGCTCCGGTGCTAGACTGGCCCACCTCCATGAGCATCGTACTCCGTTGGTGCTGTATCCCCTACTGCTGCTACCTATCTCTCATCTGGAGCCCCTTAAATGTTGTGGTCATCTACCATTAGTCAAAAAGACTAAGTACTATCATCCCCTACCCCTCCCCCATGTATCCTAGGCACCGACCGAGGAGAAAGAAAGGGAAGGTAATGAAGGTGGTGAGTACAAAGAAGGTAGGTGGCAGTGGAGCTACTCTAGCAATTGTATATAATGGTTATTGAATTAATGAAGAGAAGTGCAAGCTAACAGTTCTATAATAGTAAGAAATAAGTATAAAAGAAAAGGTGCATCGCAAGGCAGGTAATAAATATCCATAAGAATATAACCATAACTTATAAGCATGCCCACACAAGCTTATAAACTAAGGGGTCATTTTGCAAAGCCTAACGTATAAAAAGTCTCATACTGATTTATACGTTAGGGGTAAGGGTTGAATGATGATGTCATGGTATGCTATGTTATGTTGGTTTAATGTTATGTTCATGCAGTGCAACACACCCACATGACTCTATTCGCACAGACCTTTAGTTCCCCTTATTTGGGCAGCCAGCTTCACTCCCAGGAACCTCCGTAGTGGCAAATAGAGATAGTGGGTTGGGCCCCCCACTCTTAGGAGGGTATCCACACTACCAGGCCTAGCCCTCACATACTCCTCTAGAAGGAAACAACCCAGAGTCACTACGTACTAATGCTGGCAATATCCACTTGACTACCTTTGGCTAAGTATCAACCACACCCATCGATTCAGTGTATCGCCGTCGGTGTAAACGACAGTCAAATACCAAAGACCCATCACCTTTTGCTCATGTATCCAAGAACTCCTGAGCCATCGGCTCCCCGGACTAACCCATCTATTATAACTACCCCCGAACCTACTTCTCGGATAACTGAACAAACTAACCTCTCGGGTCAATGGGGTGTGTGAAGGTGAATCACTAGTTATACAATTGCTCTTTAACATTTATTCTTATGTGTTGGGTATTGTATCCACAATGTACCTGATTTGAAGAAGCCCCTGTACAAGCTAAGGTAAATAGACTATGTATTTGATAAATTTCTTCTAGTTGTGCTTGCAGCCATTCATTGCTAAGTACACACCATTGTCAGGGTGCAGTGGGTCAATATACACGGGTCTGTGCGATGTAATCCCTCGTTGAGCAGATCAGTGTGTTGGCCTACGTGTACTCTCTCTATTGGGGTGTACTTAACTTCAAGTATAGGGCTATGATAAAGCAAGAGCAGACAAGGAGCAAGGATGGGCCAAAGACCAGCTCATGGGTTGCAAGACGAGAATCGTCTAAGTGTAAATCGTCGAGAATCACTAAGTGATTCTCGCCGATTCGTCGATAATCACTAGTGATTCTCGACGAGTCGTCGAGAATCACTAGATGATTCTCGCCAGGTTGGGCCGGCTGTCTCGACGTTGTCAGAAAATTCTCTAAGGCAGAATCGTCGAGAATCACTAAGTGATTCTCGCTGATTCGTTGAGAATGACCTTGCATTCTCGACGATTCGGCGAGAATCAAATGTGATTCCCGCCGATTCTCCCCGGCCTCTATAACCTGTGCAACCAGAATTCGCCAAGTAAAATTCGGCGAGAATCGTAAGTGATTCTCGCCGATTTGTCGAGAATCACCTACGATTCTCGCTGATTTTGCCTTGGGCGATTTTTCCGAATTCCTGGACCGGTCCATGTTACCTGCAGCTATTTGAACCGGACTTTGGTCTTTGCTTTGGTGGGGCCCACAACGGTCATCTTTATGACCTAATGTATAAATATACAAGTACGTGTGAACAGTAAAGGCGGAGAGATACGCGAATTCAAAAAGCATAGCCGCCGTCGAGCCCTAGCTCTCAATCTCGCTCCGCCGATCGTCTTCGCCGCCGTTCGTGCAGTAGTCACCGCAGCCGATCTTGATCTTCTCCAGATCCCCGGTGATAGAAGCCAAGTCTTGCACAGCGTCTCACGCGTCTAACTAGAGATCTTTTGTCTCTTGATTTGAGATAGGGAAATCCATCCCCGTCCGAATCGATCGAGACGATCGATCCTAGTGTGACCGTTGGAAGACCTTGCCGACTTCGCTAAGAAGATTGAATCTCCAGTGCATAGCTGCTGCTTTCAGTTGCCGCCGCCAACACCGAGAGCCTTGCCGCCGCCCTTTTTCCGCCGCCGGTCTCGGGGAGATTTTCTCCAAGAAAGATCAAGTGTTGTGGACTTTTTGTTGCCTACAAGAACAAGTTGTCTAACGAAAAGGGACACCTAGATCTTCAAGTTGTTTGTATTTCTTATACACTTCAATTTCTTTTTCATTGTAAAGGAATATTTGGTTCCTAGTTGTAGGGTTGGGTGCAACCCGTGTTGTGGGAGTGTTGACTCCTACGTGTGGAAGGGTTCCTTCCGATAGTGCAAGGATTGGATTTCAATCCTGTTGGTGAAGTGACCGAGTCGTCCCGAGTTGGGAGATAGGTCGAAGGGTGAAAGTGGGCGTACCCAAATCGGGGAACCACTATAAATTGTCTGTGTTATTTTCTGTGCTGTGTTGTCTTGTTTTCTTGTGCAGGTACAATTTTAATTCCACAAATACGCTAAGAGTCACCTATCCCCCCCCCCCATAGGTGAAGGTAGTTGACACTAGGTGAACTTTCAAGTGGTATCAGAGGGAGGTTGCTCATCAAAAAGGTTCACACCTTGAGTAGAATCCTGCCACCAGTGTCAAGAAGAAGACCGATATCTTCCATGGACGGACTCAAGCACTCCGGCAAAATCCTAGTATGCACCAGACTGAACTTTCCTATCTGGAAGGAAAGAATCAGATTCTACATGGAAGCAGTCGACCCCCGGCTCTTCATGATAGTGGAGGAGGGACCGTACATTCCCACTAAGGCTTCCACCATTGATCCTACCAAGAAAGTGCCCAAGAAACTTTCGAAAATGGACAAGGATGAAATGGTGCTGTTCGGACTCGACAAGAAAGCTCAGAACATCCAGGTAAGCGCAGTTGACGACTCTATGATGCAGAACTTCTGCAACTGCAGGACAGCCAAGGATCTCTGGAGCTGCCTGATTGTATTAATGGAGGGCACGGATGAAGCGAGGGACGATCGGAGATCCCTCCTCAATCAGAAATATGAGGCCTTCAGGCAAGGGCCCAAGGAGGAGATCGGAGTTACCTTCGAAAACTTCCTCAAGATCTTCAATGGACTCAAAGGATACGGAAGAGTGTTCACTGACGGTGAGCTCAATGATAAGTTCCTTAGATCCCTCACTAAGGAATGGGACACAAAGATATGCGCCATCCGCGAGTTTGGCAGACTTGCGAAAACCGACCCTCAGATTCTGTTCGGGAAGCTTATGTCCTATGAGCTTCAGTTGAACACAAGTAAGGCTGAAGAGGAAGCAGAGAAAGCCATGGCCAAGGAAAAGACGGTGGCCCTTAAAGCCATTCACTCCAGAAAGGGCAAGGGTGCCGCTTCTTCCCGTGCGTGGAAGAGGGATGAAGAGGAAGACTCTGAGCCAAGCTCCTCCGGATCAGAGTTGTCAGAGGAAGACCTCTCCCTTATCACAAGGGAATTCAATAAGTTCCTCAAGCTGAGGAATCAGAGAAAGAGAAACGGCTCCTCTTCAAGGGATCAGAAGAAGAACTTTTCTTCTGACAGGTATGCTTCCAAACCGAACAAACACCGCTCATCTGACATTATTTGCTTTGGTTGCAACAAGCCAGGACACGTCGTGGCCGACTGCCATCAAGGAAAGAGGGAAAAGGGAAAGGGAGAGGAGCACATGCCCTCAAAAGACAAGAAGAAGGAAAGGAGTTACATCGCGAAGAAGCCGAAGACGCTGAGTGAGTATGACACATCAGACACCAGCGATGACGAGGAAGCCTACTTTGGGCTAATGGGTCGCTGTGACTCGGAAGGAGATTGCCCCCCATTTACTGGGAAGGTAAAAGCTCACACCCCTCTCTCCGACTCTGACTCTAATACTGAGTCTCAGGATGATGACCCTGAGGATAGCCCTTCGGCCCGTGAAGCTGAGCTCCTCGAGAAGTATGAGCTTCTGCTCAATACTTTCGTGGAATGTCAAAAGAGACTGAAGGCTGAGAAAAAGGAAGTCAAATTCCGTAAAGGAGAGAGTGTATCCCTGGGAAGAGATCACCAGTTTGATCTCCCTCCGACAGGAGCACTTGGACCTGACTTCAAAGCATTCAGAGTCTCTTAAGCTCCTTGATCTTAAGCAGGAGGAAGTCGACAAGTTGAATGAACTACTTGCAGCAGAAAGGAAGATCGTCAAGAGCTTCTCTATGCCAAAAACTGTTCTTCCATTAGTTGATACCTTCTCTGCTCAGGCCAAAGGAGCTGTCTTGGGGCATGTAGGGGCACCTAGCTCCTCATCCAGTAGAAACAGGAACAAGAGGAAGAATAAGGCTGCTAAGAAAGCCTCTGCTGCTGAGAAAGTAAAGGCCCCACTTAGCCCTATTGAGTTCAGAAAGCCTAGCTTTCCCTATAACCAACATGACTTTGAGTTAACATACGACCATCACTTCAGGCCCTCGGTTGCAAAGCCGAAGAGCCAGTATGATGGGTGGACCTTTCCCCGCAACTTCAGTGAGAGTGTCTTCAAGGCACCTTATGAGGAAATCCACTTGGGAAATTATGGTCAATTCTCTAGCGGTCATAATAGAAAGCAGGCACCAAAATCCAAGCCTGTTATACTGAAGGAACAGAAGGTGAAGAAATCATGTGACTGCAATCACTATGATGCCTCCACCTCCAGTTCCAAGGCCCCAACTGTGCCCACTATTCCCAAGGTGAAGCAGGAGCCTAGGAAGAGGTACAACAGATTTGACTGTTGGTGTTGTGGCAAAGTTGGTCACTTTGCCGTGGATTGTTGGTTTAATCCAAGGTATAACGAGACTCCTTATGTTAGCAATGCGAGGCCGACCACTCGATGGGCTAACCAATCGAGGGGGAGTATGCTAACAAGGAATCTAGGACCCAAGTTCGATTGGGTTCCTAAGGCAAATTAATTCTATTTTGCAGGAATGTCCAAAGGCCAACAAAACTCCTATTTGGTATTTGGACAGTGGATGCTCCCGTCACATGACCGGGACAAGAAGCCTGCTGCGGGAGTACTCTCCAATCGAGAATGGACCCAAACTCATATTTGGGGGATCTAATCGAGGAGTCACTAGAGGTTACGGTACGATTTCCAACGGTATACTCTCTATCACTAACGTAGCCTATGTTGAAGGATTAAATCATAACCTGATCAGCGTAAGCCAGTTATGTGATAAAGGATATGACGTTAACTTCTGCAAGGATAAATGCCTGATAATATCATGTGATTCTTCAGAGACCGTATTAACTGGCATTAGGAGCAGAAATATTTTCTTTTTAGATTTTCTTAGTTTAGATTCTTCTACCCCAGTATGCCTCGTTGCAAAAGGCGGTGCATCTCTTTGTGAACAATGGCACAAGAGATTGGCACACATTAATTACAAGACAATTAATATGCTGTTTTCCAAAGACTTAGTAAGGGATGCTCCCATTATTAAGTGCATTAAAGACAGTTCATGTCCTGCATGTCAGAAGGGCAAGCAGACTCGGGCTACCTTTAAGGGCATCCCAGACAAAGATTCCTCCAGATGTCTTTATCTTCTACACATGGACTTGTTTGGTCCTATGCAAGTTCATAGCTTAGGAGGGAAGTCGTATACGCTAGTGATTGTAGATGATCACTCTCGGTTTACGTTGGTGTTCTTTTTAAAGCGCAAGTCTGATACGTTTGACATCTTCACCAGTTTTGTCAAGCAGATACATAACGAACTTAACTGCTCAGTGGTCAAAATCAGAAGTGACCACGGAACAGAGTTTGAGTCTGGGGCTATGACAGAGTTCTGTGAAGAACTTGGTATCTTTCATGAGTTCTCCTCCCCTCGCACTCCTCAACAAAATGGAGTGGCGGAGAGGAGGAATAGAACACTCATTGAGGCGTGCACGACAATGTTGAATGACGCTTCTCTCCCAGAATACTTTTGGGCCGAGGCTGTCAGTACGGCTTGTCATGTACAAAACCGAGCGTTGATCAACAAGAGCCATCGTAAGACTCCTTATGAGATACTGAAAGGCAAGAAACCAACCATGTCCTATCTGAGGATCTTTGGCTGCAAATGTTATGTACTGAATAATGGGAAGTACCCTCGTACTAAGTTTGGTGAAAAATGCTTCGAAGGCATATTCATGGGCTATAGTAGCCATAACCGGGCTTATAGAGTTTTCAACAAGAAAACCCTAGTGGTAGAGGAATCAATAAATGTTGTATTTGATGAAGGAAGTTCGCTTAATTGCAAGACTTCTAGTTGTCTTCCTGAAGATGCAGGTGCCAGACTCGAAAAGTTACAACTAGATGAGCCCAAGAAAGATGCAACTCCAAAATACGTCAAGGTCTCCACATCAATGCCGATCGGAGAAGTTGAAGATCAAAATGGAGCAAATCCTTTAGAAGAAGGAGATGCCTAAGAAGTAGTTGAAGCTCCTGACGCCAGACTTCTTGAGCTCAGACATGTGAGGGATCATCCTAGAGATCAGATCATCGGAGATCCTCGTGACGGGGTCAGAACTCGAAGAGGTACCATTAACGAGATTTTGCATCTTAGCTTCCTGTCACAGGTTGAGCCAAAGAAGTTCGATGAGGCGAACAAAGATGTTGCATGGATTTTGGCCATGCAAGATGAATTGCATCAATTCGAACGATGCAACGTTTGGACGCTGGTTCCCAGACCACAAAAGCAGAATGTGATTGGCACCAAGTGGATCTTCAGAAACAAACTGGATGAACACGGTGTCATCATAAAGAACAAGGCCAGGCTAGTGGCTCAAGGTTACCGACAGGAGGAGGGGATTGACTTCGACCAGACCTTTGCACCAGTGGCAAGGCTCGAGGCCATCAGATTGTTCCTGGCGTATGCTTTGCACAAATGATTCATTATCTATCAAATGGACGTGAAATCAGCTTTCTTGAACGGAGACCTGAAAGAGGAAGTATACGTCGCTCAACCCCCAGGTTTTGTCAATCCTAATTATCCTAATCATGTATATTTTCTTAATAAAGCTCTATATGGTTTAAAGCAAGCTCCTCGAGCTTGGTATGAGACCTTGTCTAGTTTTCTTCTTGAGAACAAGTTCTCTAGAGGAAAAATAGATAAGACATTGTTTCTTTGGGAAGTCAAAGGCAAGATCTTGCTGGTGCAAATCTATGTCGATGACATTATATTCGGCTCAACGGACAACAATCTTTGCAAAAAGTTCTCTAAACTTATGCAAGGAAAGTTTGAAATGAGCAGTATGGGAGAGCTAAAGTATTTCTTGGGACTTCAAGTGAAACATTCTGAGGATGGAATCTTCATCTCTCAGACGAAGTTCACAAATGAACTCCTCAAGAAATTCAGAATGGAGAATGCAACCTCTATGAGGCTCCAATGGGATCCACTATGTCTCTGGATAAGGATGAGAAAGGTAAACCTTTCGATGAAACCAAATACAGAAGCATCATTGGATCCCTGCTCTACCTTACTGCCAGTAGACCGGATATCATGTTCTCCACATGTGTCTGTGCCAGATATCAGGTGAACACTAAGGAATCTCACCATGTCGCTGCAAAGTGAATTCTAAGATACCTTAAAGGTACCCCCAATCTTGGCTTGTTGTACCCGAGAAACAATGATGTCGAGCTAATAGGTTTTTCAGATGCTGATTTTGCAGGGAATAGGGATGACAGGAAAAGCACTTCCGGGACGTGTCAATTCCTGGGAAGAAGGCTTATTTCATGGAATAGCAAGAAGCAAAACTATGTAGCAACCTCCACAGCAGAGTCCGAGTACATCTCGGCTGGCAGCTGTTGCGCACAACTCCTTTGGATCAGAAATCAGTTAGCAGACAATGATCTTCAGTTTAAGGAAGTACCGATGTACTGCGACTCCTCCAGTGCAATTGCTATTGCCAACAATCCGGTATCGCACAGCAGAACGAAGCATATTGAAGTGCGTTACCATTTCATTCAGGAGCACGTGGAGAACAAGGACATCTCTCTCTGCTATGTTCCCACTGACAAGCAGATTGCAGACATTTTCACAAAGCCCCTTGACGAGGCCAAGTTCAGTATGTTCAAAACTGAATTGGGGATGCTAAACTACGAGGAATGAAGACTACAGAAGCTCAAGGCTCATGCGTCTAGGGGGAGCCTCTGCTACGAATTTATTGAAAGCAAAAGTACAAGAACTGAGGGGGAGCATGGTGTCACATGCTTCAGTCCCTGATTTGCAGAAGCCGAAAAGGGGCAGATTACCCTCTCGGCGAAGGTGGCTCCATGTTTGCTCTCAAGAAAGTGTTAATGAATATCTCTCTCAACTCAATTTTAAGTTTATGATTTTCATTCCTATATGCTCTATTCACCTTAGCTTGTAGGGTTTAGGCTTCTTCAAATAGGGGGAGATTGTTGGGTATTGTATCCACAATGTACCTGATTTGAAGAAGCCCCTGTACAAGCTAAGGTAAATAGACTATGTATTTGATGAATTTCTTCTAGTTGTGCTTGCAGCCATTCATTGTTAAGTACACACCATTGTCAGGGTGCAGTGGGTCAATATACACGGGTCTGCGCGACGTAATCCCTCGTTGAGCAGATCAGTGTGTTGGCCTACGTGTACTCTCTCTATTGGGGTGTACTTAACTTCAAGTACAGGGCTATGATAAAGCAAGAGCAGAGAAGGAGCAAGGATGGGCCAAAGACCAGCTCATGGGTTGCAAGACGAGAATCGTCTAAGTGTAAATCGTCGAGAATCACTAAGTGATTCTCGCCGATTCGTCGAGAATCACTAGTGATTCTCGACGAGTCGTCGAGAATCACTAGTGATTCTCGCCAGGTTAGGCCGGCTGTCTCGACGCAGTCAGAAAATTCTCTAATGCAGAATCGTCGAGAATCACTAAGTGATTCTCGCTGATTCGTTGAGAATGACCTTGCATTCTCGACGATTCGGCGAGAATCAAATGTGATTCCCGCCGATTCTCCCCGGCCTCTATAACCTATGCAGCCAGAATTCACCAAGTAAAATTCGGCGAGAATCGTAAGTGATTCTCGCCGATTCGTCGAGAATCACCTACGATTCTCGCCGATTCGTCGAGAATCACCTACGATTCTCGCCGATTCGTCGAGAATCACCTACGATTCTCGCCGATTTTGCCTTGGGCGATTTTTCCGAATTCCTGGACCGGTCCATGTTACCTACAGCTATTTGAACCGGACTTTGGCCTTTGCTTTGGTGGGGCCCACAACGGTCATCTTTATGACCTAATGTATAAATATACAAGTATGTGTGAACAGTAAAGGCGGAGAGATACGCAAATTCAAAAAGCATAGCCGCCGTCGAGCCCTAGCTCTCGATCTCACTCCGGCGATCGTCTCTACAGCCGTTCGTACAGTAGTCACCGCAGCCGATCTTGATCTTCTCCAGATCCCCGGTGATAGAAGCCAAGTCTTGCACAGCGTCTCATGCGTCTAACCAGAGATCTTTTGTCTCTTGATTTGAGATAGGGAAATCCATCCCCGTCCGAATCGATCGAGACGATCGATCCTAGTGTTACCGTTGGAAGACCTTGCTGACTTCGCTAAGAAGATTGAATCTCCAGTGCATAGCTGCTGCTTTCAGTTGCCGCCGCCAACACCGAGAGCCTTGCCGCCGCCCTTTTGCCGCCGCCGGTCTCGGGGAGATTTTCTCCAAGAAAGATCAAGGGTTGTGGACTTTTCGTTGCCTACAAGAACAAGTAGTCTAACGAAAAGGGACACCTAGATCTTCAAGTTGTTTGTATTTCTTATACACTTCAATTTCTTTTTCATTGTAAAGGAACATTTGGTTCCTAGTTGTAGGGTTGGGTGCAACCCGTGTTGTGGGAGTGTTGACTCCTACGTGTGGAAGGGTTCCTTCCGATAGTGCAAGGATTGGATTTCAATCCTGTTGGTGAAGTGACCGAGTCGTCCCGAGTTGGGAGATAGGTCGAAGGGGGAAAGTGGACGTACCCAAATCGGGGAACCACTATAAATTGTCTGTGTTATTTTCTGTGCTGTTTTGTCTTGTTTTCTTGTGCAGGTACAATTTTAATTCCGCAAATACACTAGGAGTCACCTATCCCCCCCCCCCATAGGTGAAGGTAGTTGACACTAGGTGAACTTTCATTATGGTTTATGTTAACCTTGGACTGCCCAGGGTATTCCCTGTGAAGGCCTCTCGGGGGCACTAGGAACTATGATGGTAGCTGAAGCCCATCGTTCCCTTTCACAAGGCACTTACTATTATTAGTTATTACCCAATTCCCCGATCCCTTTAATAATATACTTGATCTAACTCTAGTGTATTATGACTCCTCTCTCCACAGGGAAGACAATCATTTGTCAATCCCGAGCACCACTTACACTAGTAAACCCATCACTACTCCTCATCATGACACCCAATGATGAACTCGTTTATACTTCACCATAACTAGTAAACTAATAATCCCAACTCCCTTTGTCCATTTCACATCCTATCACAATTTCTGCAGTTTACTATATGTAGACCCATCTAAGCTATATGATGTATACGATAGGAGGTACTCCAAATTTTCATCCAAAAGCCCTAAGATATTTATTGGGGTTCTATCATGACATTTTTAGCCTAAATACAGAAACTTATAATTTTCCTAAATAATTTGGCATTTATTTAATTTTATCAAAATTTAGTCCATCGGTGATTTTAACATGAAGTACTAAATTTCCTTAAGCTATGACCATATAAAAATTATGAACTCTAAATGATAGCTAAATATCAGTTAATACAAAATTTCATAGATTTTCATAAATGTATTAACCTCTAACAAATTAATCCATAATAAATCTAATAATTATGGATAAAGAAGGAAGTAATAAAATTTATCATCAGAAAATTACGGAAAAATTACTGAATCTTAAGGGTGACCAGAAAGGAGCTCTGACCAAAGATCATAATTTGTCAATCTCATTAGGCACCAAAATAAAATCAATTCAGTTTACTTAGAAGCAAGCACCTTGTGAAGCAACCCATGTAAGCAGACTTCGAAAAATTTCACAAAACTTTACAGAGCTTTACAATGTTATAAAAGATCCTTTGACTAAAATTTAATGAGTTTCCAGTAAGAGGTTAATTCATAATAAATTCCTTAATGGATTGAGCAACTTGATGGATTGTGAACAAAGTACTCCAATTAATTACTTAAAATTCATACTAAAATTTCTAAAGCTTTGTTATGGTCTTAAAACATGACTGACTAAATCTCATGCAATTTTAAGGTTAGGAAGTCATATATACAAATTCTTCAAGAAAACCCATGATAGTGCACTTTACAAAGGAACCTACTTGTAAACTCATCCCAACAACATGTATAATATTCCAGAGATTAATATGACAATAAAAATTACTTCTACCATCAACCCATGGAAGTCCAAGGTCCTAGGACACCTAAATTATTATTTAAGGTGCAAGGGCCTAATTAGGCATAAAGTTATTTAAGTGGGGTGCAAGAGTCCAACTACCACCTAAAACATCCCTAGGGCATTACTCCGCCCTAGAATCATATGGGGTAAACCCCAAGTCCAAACAAGGACTAAACACCCCAAGTCCTTCACAAACCCTAAAAAGCTTAATCAAAGGTTTCAACTAGGACACTAGGGCTCAACCACCCTAACCCACCCCAAACTATAATAGAGGGTGACCCTACTGACCTTGGGGCTCTGGCCAGAGCTCCAACCCTTTTGGGTGAGGATTGGCCCCTCCATGCCCCAATAATCCTAAACCCTAAACTCACCCTTAAGGGCCCAAACTTTAGTCACATCAAAACCCAATCAAATCATACTCAAATGAGTTGAGATTTTTAGTGACTTATGATAACCCCTAAGACTATCCACCAAAGTTTTGGGGGTTGGTGAGGTCATTAGACCACTTAATTAAACTATGCTAGGATTATTAAATTTTACCAAAACTATAGAAACGTTTTCTCCAAAAATTCTCATTTTTGGATATATCCAAGGTATTGATAATATTGACTCCCTGTCCAAATTTCAGGTCATTTGGACATGTGGTTGAGTGGGGCCACTCATTTTAATCTCTCACTAGCCCTAAGTATAGAATGCACCATTTTGGGTGCTGAGGTATGACCTGAACTCTAAATTTGTTCAAATCAATTTTAAAATAAACTAGACTCATAGAGATACAAGTTTCATGTTGACCCCTTTTTTTGAAATGGCCTCTAAGTATTTTTAATTTAAATCCTAAAGTAACTGATATTATGTGACAAAATATACATATAATACAATTAATAAAATTTAATATGCACAGTTCTTGAAGCAGATCGGGTGGCTATTGGCCTTCTTCATCCTCCAGCCAATGACCACAATTTTCCTGACCTGGATCAAGTTCCAGCAGCTACCGCCGGCCACCCGGCCACCTCCCTGGCCGGCCACCACCACCACCACCTCCGTTGAGGTGGTGGCTATCGTTGGGTGGCGGCACGGCCGCAGGAGGGGCCATTTCTGGCGAACCTGGCACTTCATTTTTCACGGAAAAAATAGGGGAAATCTCCACCTGATCGGGCTTAATTGAGCCCGATACTTATCCCTAAAGATTCCTAAGATCTATCCATAGAAGAAGGAGTAGAGGAGGACCTTAGTGGTGGGCTGGAGTCGGGTCGATCGTCGAGTTGTCATGGACGGTGGTGGAGCCGTCGGGTGTTCTGCAATAGCACTATCAAAGGCCTTGGCTCCTTCAGGTAAAGTGTGGAAATTGCTAATCTTGATCTAGGAAATCTTTTAAAATAATCAAATTGGGGAGGGGAAGGGTCTAGCATGCAATGGACATTAGTGACCATTAAAGGATTATTTCGTCCTTGGCTTGGGGGGTGAATTTGGGCTCAAACAGGCTGGGAAACAGCTAGAAACTCCTCCTCTTCCCCAGGAGAGTTTAATCCAGCTATAAATGGTGGCCCTTGGCTTCCCTATGCCATGGATGGCTCTTGCTCTCCAGCTTCTCTCTCCTCCATTAAAGGGGAAAATGGAGTTTTTCTCTCTCCTAATCATCAAGGATGAATTTGATGACCATTCCAGCCTAATGGCAGCCTACTAACCCATTTTATTAATTAAAATAGGGTTTAGCCCAAGTGGATTGGGCTTGAGCTTGAGTTAGCCCATTTGAGCTAATTTGACCTAATAATAGTGTAGAGTTAACCTTGGTCAATTTGACCTTTTGGGTTGCCCCCTAATGGGTTATTGGTAACCCATTGGCCTCCCCTAAGGTCTAGGCATGATTGGGTAGGGTTGGCTTGGCACCTTGGTGGTCACTTGACCCTTAGTTAGGGCACTTTGACCACTTTGGGCTAGGGTTGACTTGGGTCAACCTAGCTTCTTGGGTTGCCCCAAATGGGTCCTTGGTGACCCATTGACCTAACTTTAGGGTTAGGAAGGCATGTGTGGGGTCCACTTAGCTAAGGGAATGACAATTGACCCTAAGTAGGCTAGTTTGACCCATTTAGGGTTAGGGTGGACTTAGGTAACCTTGACCACTTTGATTGCCCCCAATGGGTCCTTAGTGACCCTATGGACATCCCAAGGGGTTAGGTGTGTTGTGGTGGGGTCATGGAGTCAACTTAAATCCCTAAGGTCAAACCCTATGTCTTGTGCTGAGGCTGTGCTATAGGAAGACAATTATGATCTTCACATTGGCCTTTGTTCACTTGGTCCTTTGAGCTTCTTATGGTTTTGTCAATACCTAGTCTTGAAAAAACCACTCCTAAGGGTCTACTTGTTTGAGGGATGTTACAAATTCCAATATATAAAAATAAAAATTTCGTCCCCAAAATTAAGGTTAAGCCTACGAGGTTTCTACTGAAGTAAAGGTATGTAACATCCCTAGGAGTTGAAGGTATACCTGACTCGAAAAGATCCGGGTAATTTTGTTGCATCAAGTCCTGTGGCTCCCAAGTGTGCTCCTCCTGCACATGGTTTCTCCAAAGGACCTTGACATGTGGAACCTTCTTGCATCGCAAGACCCGCACCGCCGTATCATCGATCCTGATCGGCTCCATGCTGACTCATCGATCTGAGGCCACCGGGCCTTCCGTAGTGGAAATCAGCTGCTCAGGGCGTAGTAGAGCCCTTCGAAGTGAAGATACATGGAAGATGTCATGCAATCCCGCCAACTCCCGTGGTAGCTCCAGTCTGTAAGCCAAGGGGCCGATCCGCTCCAGGATCCTGTAAGGCCCCATATATCTCGGAATGAGCTTCTTCCGCCCGCGAATCCGCGAGACTCCATGCATCGGCTGTATCTTAACGAAAGCCTGGTCTCCCACCTGGAACTCTATCTTACGATGTTGCGCATCATTATATTTGGCCTGCCTTCTCTGGGATTCCAACATCCTCTCCCGGGTCAATCTTACCTGAGCATCTGTGTCCTCCACGAACACCGAGCCGAGTGCCTTCAGATCCTCATCCCTGATCCAAGATAGTGGAGTCCTGCACCTCCGTCCATATAATGGCTTGTAAGGGTCCATGCCTATGCTGGACTGATGGCTGTTGTTGTACAAGAATTTGATTAGCAGCGACAGTCTCTCCCAGGGCTCGCCGCGGTGCAAAATACATAGGCATAGAAGATCCTCCATTGTCCCGTTGGTGCGCTCTGTCTGCCCATCTGTCTGAGGGTGGAAAGTCGTGCTGAATTTCAATTGAGAACCCAGATAAGCCTGAACTGACCTCCACTCCTTGGACGTAAACCTCCCATCCCGATTTGAAACGATCGTCCTGGGCAATCCATGATAACGAACAAACTGCTCAATGAACCTCCACACTAGGACTCTGACCAGAGCATCCTTCGCAACATGAATAAATCTGGCCACTTTCATCATTCTATCGAAGATCACCCAAATCGAATCATTCCCTACATGAGACTTGGGTAGCCCATGTATAAAATCCATGGCTATGTACCCGAACTTCCATTCTGGCACTGGAAGTGGCTGTAATAATCCGGCCAGACTCTTGCACTCTGCCTTTGCGAGCTGGCAAGCCTCGCAATGCGTCACAAACTATATAATATCCTTCTTCATGCCCGACCAATATATTGTCCTCTTCAGGCTTGCTGCCATCTTCGTGATCCCTAGGTGCACTAGATATCTGCTACTGTGTGCCTCTGTCATGATGTCCTCCCGAATTTGGCTCCTGCCGGTATATAAAACCTGCCCTTAAAGAATTGCAGTCCATCTATCAGAGAGTAATTACCTGCCATGCCTTCCTCCAAGGCCCTAAATATCAGCTCTGTCCTCACATCCAGCCTCTGCCGTCCCTAATGCGATCTCGAATGTCGTCGGTGGCAATCATCGACGATAGGTACTCCTCATATAGCTCTAGATCATCCTCGGACACCAGAGATATATGCATCTCCTCCAACATCTGCACCAACTCCATAGCCATCAGCTGAGGCCTACTCCAGATGTAGTTTCTCTCTAGCTTAGAGCGTCCGCTACCACGTTTGCCTTCCCGAGATAACAGTGCATGGAATACTGATAGTCTGAAAAAAACTCTACCTAGCGTCTCTGTCTCATGTTTAGTTCCTTTTGTGTGTACACGTACTTCATGTTCTTGTGGACAGAGAATATATCGCAGTGGACCCTGTAGAGGTAGTGTCGTTAGATATTTAGGGCAAAAATAACTTCTCCCAACTCCAAGTCATGCACCGGTTAATTTTGTTCGTGTTTCCTCAACTGACGGCATGCATAAGCTATCACGTGCCCGTTCTGCATCAGAACGGCACCCATCCCCTGATATGATGCGTCCGTATAAACCTAAAATCCTTCCTTCCCAGATGGAAGAGCAAGGATAGGGGCCGAGGTAAGCTGACCCTTCAGCTCCAGAAAGGCAGCCTCGCGCCGTGGCATCCAAAAAAAAAGGAATCTCCTTCTTCGTCAGAGATCTGAGATGGATAGCAATCCGAGAGAATCCCACCATGAACATCCAGTAGTATCTGGCAAGCCCTATGAAACTTCTCACATTAGTGGTCGTCTTCAATGGTGGCCAATCCCGTACTTCCTGAACCTTCGCCGGATCTACTGCCAATCCTGCTCCACTGATAATATGGCCCAAAAAGGCCACCTCCTTAGGCCAAAATTGGCACTTGCTGAACTTAGCATATAACAGGTGCTCTCGGAGCTTCTCTATAGTTAGAGCCAAATGAGGCACATACTCCTCCTCAGTCCTCGAATAGATGAGGATGTCGTCAATAAACACGATTATGAATTCATCCAGATATGGCTCGAATACCTGGTTCATAACGCTCATGAACGTGGATGGTGCATTCGTGAGCCCGAAGGGCATCACGGTAAACTCATACAACCCGTATCTACTACTGAAAGTTGTCTTCCGGATATCCTCCTCCTGAATGCGCAGCTGGTAGTAACCTGACCTCAGATCCAGCTTTGAGAACCAATGAGCTCCCTCTAACTGGTCAAATAGCTTGTCGATCCTCAGCAGAGGATACGTGTTACGGAGTGTCAGGTTGTTTAGAGCCCAATAGTCAATGCATAATCAGAGTGTCCCATCCTTCTTATTGAAGAACAGCACCGGAGCTCCCCATGGTGAATAGCTTGGCCGGACAAATCCGGCTTCCACTAGCTCCTGCAGCTGGCTTCGAAACTCCACCAACTCCTTTGGGGCCATCCGATAAGGAGGTCTGGATGCTGGCTTAACCCCCGGCATGAGTTGTATCTGGAAATCCTTCTCGCAATGCGGGGGTAGCCTTGGAAACTTCTCCGGTAATACATCAGAAAAATCCCGTACCAACGGGATACTAGGAGTGGAATCCTAGGCCTCGTCCATCTCGAACAACACTTGATAAACCTCATTTCCCTGCAAATGGGCCATGACGACCTATACGGACGATAGTAAGTGGTGGGAGGTAGATCTAATACCTTTGATGATGACGTAGGAATCCCCGTGCCTCAAGGTGATCCTCTTCGACAGGCAATCGATCTGGGCATGGTTCCAAAGAAACCATGTCAAGCACAGGATCGGTTCGAAGTCTGACATCCTTAGGATCGTCGCTCGTGCTTCAAATTCCCTTCCGCCGATTTTTGCCTCCATTTTGTAATGGGCGAGGTTAATAACTCCGATCCGTCGGGTAAACGCACCATCATCGTCAAGCCTGTGAATCGTTCCATGCCTTCTAGTCCTTCCACGAAGGCTTCTGACATGAACAAGTGCGAAGAACCCATATCGAACAGTGTATGAGCGGGCTTGCTGCTGACGAAGACTATGCCTGAGGTGGTTAAATGTCTTAGAAATCTATTTATGATTTTCTTTCCTATTTCAAACTATTCTATACCCATGTGTCTAGCTTTTAGGGAATAAAAGAACTTAAAATCACCGGCGTACCTGGTATCACTTGCTCTGGGTTTCTGGGCTGATCCAGGTCCAAGGTATACATTTTCCCTCTATCCTGCTTGCGGTCTCCACCCTGAAATCCACGTTCTTGCCTGCGTCCTTGTCCACCAAAATGCCTAGCAGGTGGGGCATCCTTAAGTACTGGTAGAGGTACTTCCCTCATGGGGGCAGTTCCTCATGAAGTGCCCCGGCTGGTTGCACCGAAAACATACCTGTGCCCTTTCCTCAGTCCTTGGAATCTTCCGTATCTGTAAAGGCCGAGGTTCCAATACCATCGGATTCCTCTGTTCCTGCCTATCCTCCCGACAGGGTTGATCCCCATTCCTCCTTTATCTGATGACATGACCTCTGGGCTGGTCTCTCCTGCCACCAATAACTACGTAGTTAGCCAGTCTCTTCCGACCTCGGACTATAAGCTGATCTGCCTCTCACTTCATGGCCATCTCCAAGATCCTGGTCAAGCTCCCATCAGAGATGAAGAGGAGCGCCTATCTCACGTCATGTAACACCCCTATCCGTCGCATAGCATATAGCAGTAGGTCCGGCCGGGGCCCGACGCCATATACTACGGACAGACCGGTGGGTTACGCGTTGAAACCATTCAACCAATCATGTCATCCTACACAACACCTAGCGGAAGCAAATTATTAAGTTGCAAAAGAAATAAGAACCCTGCTACAAAGCATGAATGTCCACTACCGACTCAGGAATGTAATCATACACAAAAGAGAACTGGCCTTAAGGCCTTACATTGTTCACTTAACAAAATAGTGCTTTAATACTTTGGCTCGCAGGCCGGCCATACATGAAAAACGGGAAAGAAACATAAGCTATAAGGCCTTCGAGGGCCGGCACAGCTACAAGGGCTTTAGCCCGCTATTTCCCGCTCTGCTCCGCAGCACCTGCAAGCCACAAACCACCGCCCGGTGGCAAACAAAAGCAACGGTCAGCTATGCTGACCAAATTATAACGATCCCGCCCCCAAAATCGGGGCGGCGATGCTCTTTCCCTGCACTTTATTAGTATAGGCAATATATTAATGTGAACACACATCAACACAGGCGTAGGCTCGCACGGCCACACACCCCGTGTACTCAGGGCACATTCTCGGCGAACAGCCAACGTCACGTCAATTCAAGCCATAGACGTTCCCAATCCACCACCGCCTCTTGGACGGTCATTCATATGAGCATTTTGCCTTCCTGGCATTGGTCACGGCAATTTAAGCCATAGACCGCCGAAGACCCTCATCCGTGCCAACAGTCCTACCGAACGACATAGACCGGGTACGGTTCCGCCTGACCCGTGCTCATATCGCAACGGCAATTTAAGCCATATACGCAGGTCAAGACTCACCGAGTCCCGTTTCCGCCACAACAATCACATAACCCGGTTATGTTCACATTGGCTCCCCGGCCATCGTGTTGGCAAAACTCGCTTTTGCCCAGTTTTCCGGGTGCACCTTGGAGTTAATCTCCAAGGCTCCCTGATGCAATCTACCACGTAGAAAACCCGAAAAAACACCCAAACACCCGGAGTTTTCCCCGGTTCATATGCAATGCAACATCACCGATCCGGACCAACATGTCCGAATAGGCTTCACACACAATGCCTATGTCCATTTACGCATACGGACTCTACACAAGGGGGACTTCACATATCTACCCCAAGGAACGCTCCAACCCTTCGCTCACTCGCGAGATCGGGCTTCCTATGCAAAGGAAAGAGGGCTTCACATGCCCAAGGATGAGAAATCGTTACCCTTGCATTCTTCTGCGGCACCATCGAAAACTATACGGTTGGAAAGCACCGCAACGGCGTCGCCTGCGCGGATCTGGACTCGGATCGCGATTCGGAACTCCGAAGCTTCTCCGGCGGCCGGATCTTGGACTCCTCCTTCCTCCTTGCTCTCCCTTCTCTCTAACTTTTAGAGAGAGATGGGCCAAAGAAAAATGGGTTTCTAAACCCTATTTCCCGGCCATAACCACCCAGGAGCAGCCCCCCACCGTCGGATCCAAAGCCAAGGAAACGAACGGCCCGGATTTAATCCAAAATCATAAAATTTGGGCCGAACACGGGTTGGCACATGGCCGTGTGCCTGGCCGTGTAGCTCATTCGCCATCTCGACCCAAATTGAAAACCAGCACACGGCATGTGACACGGCCTCCGACACGCCCGTGTCGGGACCCGTGTCACGCCCCCCGTGTGCAATAAATAAACGCTTTGCAGTCAGAGGGGTACACGGCTTGGTGACACGGCATGGGACATGCCCGTGTCAAACTAGACACGCCCGTGTTCATGCCCGTGTCACTACCCGTGCACCCAACCGCACAGCACTGGCGTAACACGGCCTGGGACACGCCCGTGTCCTAGGCCGTGTTCCACCACACGACCATCGTCGACCTGCGCTGGTCGACGACACGGCCCGAGCTCGACACGCCCGACACAGCCTCCGACACGCCCGTGTCGGGGCCCGTGTCACCTGCACCAAAAACCCGACTTGGCCAAAATCGATCCCCGTCGCTCCTATGACAAATTGGGTTGTTATACATCATCATGTAGGCCTTTATATAACCTCTTGGCGTAGCCTGCGTCATCCAACTAATATGAGTCTGTATAGCGGGCTAGATGTGTTAACTCCCAGAAGTACTCTAACACTGTCCGGTTGCCCTGCCTCAACTGCAGGAAACTGTCTTCCAATTCATCCCTCGCTGACTGAGGTACAAAATGCTTCAATAGAGCTTCTTTGAACTCCTCCCAGGAGATGTCTGCGCAATCCACCTCTACAAAGGTGGTGTCCAGCTGTGTCGTCAACTATCTCTTCCCATGTGACTCTAAGCAGGAAACTGCCAGAGATATCGCCTCCTCTGTCGGGCATCTAATTCCAGCCAGTATCTCATAGATGATGTCCAACCCTCCTCCGTACGGACTATTGACTCTATCCCGAGGTAGGATGGAGGAGAAAGCCCCTGAAAGGCACTCATCCAGTTGGCCCCGGGATTTGGTTGTGGAGTCGGGGCCTGCTGAGTCCTGAAGGCCTCCAGAATGGCAGTCAGTGTCTGCCCCATCTCAATCTGTGGGAATGGAGTCGGAGTCGGCAGGGGTGCAACCATATTTTGTGCCTGAGGTGTACCCTACTATATAGTAGGGCCTCTCGCAGGATACAAAGGAAAAATCCTAATTGTTAGATAATGTACAAGTGGAACTAATGAAAAAAGTGGACTTTTACATGTGATTTACCCTTATGGGCACACCATTTCTTCCGCTGCTAGTTTTTCCGTAAACTAATCTCGCTTGGGGTGGCCCTGAATCGCCGTTTTGTAGTGACACCGACCCTCGGGAAGGTTGCCACAATAAAATGTCGATCATGCCAGCCTTTATGATCACCAAAGAGAAAGAAGCTTATATACAGTTCAGATAAAAATAAGTCCACAATCACATATAATATGAAATAGAAGAAATCACATCAAGTCCACAAGATAATAAAAGTACTGTAATAGAACAGTACATAATAATATATATGGGCTCAAGCCCGGTACATCAAATCCTCACTACAAACTCTCGCGGAAGCTAAGTTAACTAATCACTCATGGAGCGAGTAGCCAGTGCTCCTGTGCTAGACTGACCCACCTCCATGAGTACCGACCTCCGTTGGTGTTGTATCCCTTGTTGCTACTCCTTGTATCTCATCCGGAGCCCCTGAAATATTGTGGTTGTCGACCATTAGTCAAAAATACTAAGTCCTATTATCCCCTACCCCTCCCCCATGGCTCCTAGTCACCGAGCGGGGAGAAGGAAAGGGAAGGTAATGAAGGTGGGGAGTACAAAGAAGGCAGGTGGCGGTGGAGCTACTCTATCCTTTGTTTAAAATGGTTCTTGAATTAATGAAGAGAAGTACAAGCTAGCAGCTCTATAATATTAAGCAATAAGTATAAAAGAAAAAGTGCATCGCAAGGCAGGTAATAAATATCCATAAGAATATAACCACAACTTATAAGCATGCCCACACAAGCTTATAAACTAAGGGGTCATTTTGCAAAGCCTAACGTATTAAATTTCCAATACTGATTTATACGTTAGGGGTAAGGGTTGAATGATGTTGTCATGGTATGCTATGTTATGTGGGTTTAATGTTATGTCCATGCAGTGTAACACACCCATACAACTCAATGCGCACAGACCTTTACTTCCCCCTATTTCGGTAGCTAGCTTCACTCCTAGGAACCTTCGTAGTGGCAAACGGAGACAGTGGGTTGGGCCCCCCACTCCTAGGCGGGTATCCATACTACCAGGCCTAACCCTTACGTATGCCTCTGGAAGGACACAACCCATAGTCACCACGTACTAATGCTGACCATATCCACCAGACTTCCTTTGGCTAAGTGTCAACCACACCCGCCGAGTTAGCTTATCGCCGTCGGTGTGAATGACAGTCTAATACCAAAGACCCACCACCTTTTGCTTATGTATCCAAGAACTCCTGAGCCATCGGCTCCCCGGACTAACCCATCTGTTATAACTACCCCCGAGCCTACTGCTCAGATAACTCAACAAACTAACCTCCCAGGTCAATATGGTATGTGAAGGTGACTCACTAGTTATACTAATTGCTCTTTAACATTTATTCTTACGGTTTAGGTTAACCTTGGACTGCCCAGGGTATTCCCTTTGAAGGGCTCTCGGGGGCACTAGGAACTATAATGGTAGCTGAAGCCCATCGTTCCCTTTTTGCAAGGCACTTACTATTATTGGATATTACCCAATTCTCTGATCCCTTTAATATTATATTGGATCTAACCCTAGTGTATTATGACTCCTCTCTCCACAGGGAAGACGATCCTTGGTCGATCTCGAGCACCATTTACACTAGTCAAAACATCACTACTCCTCATCATGACACCCAATGATGAGCTCATTTATACTTCACCATAACCTGTAAACTAATAATCCCAACTCCCTATGTCCATTTCACATTCTATCACAATTTCTACAGTTTACTATATGCAGACCAATCTAAGCTATATGATGTATACGATAGGAGGTACTCCAAATTTTCATCCAAAAGCCCTAAGATATTTATTGGGGGTCTATCATGACATTTGTAGCCTAAATCCATAAACTTATAATTTTCCTAAATAATTTGGCATTTATTTTATTTTCTCAAAAGTTAGTCCATGAGTTATTTGAACATGAAGTACTAGATTTCCTAAGGTTATGATCATACAAAAATTATGAACACTAAATGATAGCTAAATTTCAGTGAATACAAAATTCCATAGATTTTCATAAATGTATTACACTCTAAATAATTAATCCATAATAAATCTAGTAATTATGGGTAAAGAAGGAAGTACTAAAATTTATCATCAGAAAATTATGGAAAAATAACTGAATCTTAAGGGTGATCAAAAACGACCTCTGACAAAAGAACATAATTTATCAAGCTCATTGGGTACCAAAATAAAATCAATTAAATTTACTTAGAAGCAAGCACCTTGTGAAGCAACTCGTGTAAGCAGACTTCCAAAAATTCCAAGAAATTTTATAGAGCTTTACAATGTTATAAAAGATCCTCTGACTAAAATTTCATGAGTTTCCAGTAAGAGGTGAATTCATAAGAAATTCCTTAATGGATTCAGCAACTTGATGGGTTGTGAACAAAGTACTCCAATTATTGATCTAAAATTCATACTAAAATTTCTAGAGCTTTGTTATGGTCTTAAAACATGATTGACTAAATCTCATGCAATTTAAATGTCAGGATGTCATATATAAAAATTCTTCAAGAAAACCCATAATAGTTTACTTTACAAAGGAACCTACATGTAAACTCATCCCAATAACATGTACAATATTCCAGAGATTAATATGACTATAAAAATGACTTCTACCATCATCCCATGGAAGTCCAAGGTACTAGGAACCATAAAATTTTCTTTAAGGTGCAAGGGCCTAATTAGGCATAAAGTTATTTAAGTGGGGTGCAAGAGTCCAACTACCACCTACAACATACCTAGGGTATTACACCACCCTAGAAACCCTTGGGGTAAACACCAAGTCCAAACAAGGACTAAACACCCCAAGTCCTTCACAAACCCTAAAAATCTCAATCTAAGGCTTAAACTACGGCACTAGGGCTCAACCACCCGAACCCACCCGAAACTCTAATAGAGGGTGACCCTACTGACCTTGGGACATTAGCCAGAGCCCCAACCCCTTTGAGTGAGGATTGGCCCCTCTATGCCCCAAGAATCCTAAACCCTAAACTCACCCTTAAGGGCCCAAAATTTAGTCACATCAAAACCGAATCAAATCTTACTAAAATGGGTTGAGATTTTAACCAGTGAATCATGATGACCCCTAAGACCATCCACCAAAGTTTTGGGGGTTGGTGAGGTCATTAGACCCCTAAATTAAACAATGATAGGATTATTAAATTTTAACCAAAACTATAGAAATGTTTTTTCCAAAAATTCTCATTGTAGGATATTTCCTAGGTATAGATAAGATTGACTCCCTACTAAAATTTCAGGTCATTTGGACATGTGGTTAAGTGGGGCACTCATTTTAATCTCTGACAAGCCCTAAGTATAGACTGATGAGGTCTGACCTGAACTCAAAATTTGTTCAAATCAATTTTAAAATAAACTAGACTCATAGAGCTATAAGTTTCATGTTCACCACTTTTTATGAAATGGCCTCAAAGTATTTTTAATTTAAATCCTAAAGTAATTGATATTATGTGATAAAATAAGCATATAATACAATTAATAAAATTTGATCTGCACAGATCTTGAAGCAGATCGGGTGGCTGCTAGACTTCTTCCTCCTCCAGCCAACGACCATGAGTAGCCCGACATGGATCAAGTTCCAGCAGCTACCGCCGGCCACCCGACCACCTCCCTGGCTGACCATCACCGCCACCACCTCCATTGAGGTGGTGGCTATCATTGGGCGGTGGCACGACGGCCGGAGGGGCCATTTCTGACGAACCCGACACTTCATTTTTCTCGTAAAAACCATGGGAAATCTCCACCCGATCGGGCTCAATTTAGCCCGATACTTATCCCTAAAATTTCCTAAGATCTCTCCATAGAAGAAGGAGTAGAGGAGGACCTTAGTGGTGGGCTGGAGTCGGGCCGATCGTCGAGTTGCCATGGACGGTGGTGGCGCCGTCGGGTGTTCTACAACATCACTGTCAAAGGCCTTGGCTCCTTCAGGTAAAGTGTGGAAAGTACTACTCTTGACCTAGGGAAGCTTTTAAAATCATCAAATGGGGGAGGGGAAGGGTCTAGCATGTAATGTCCATTAATGGCCACTAAAGGCTTATTTCGGCCATGGCTTGAGGGGGGGGGTGAATTTGGGCTCAACTAGGCCAGGAAACAGCTAGAAATTGCTCCTCTTCCCTAGGAGAGTTGAATCCAGCAATAAAGGGTGGCCCTTCGCTTCCCTATGCCATGGATGGCTCTTGCTCTCCCCCTTCTCTCTCCTCCATTAAAGGGGAAAATGGAGCTTTTGTAAGACCCCCCTCCCAGAACACAACACACGGCACGAGGGGAGTCTTATGCCCGAAATAGCCGCCTTGCGGTAGCACTAACACACGGGTTAGCCTTTACCATAAGACGCCTATTCCGCCGGCTACAATCCATATCACATATACTATGCCAACCCAACCATAACAGAAAAGTAAAGCAGTTCAATTCACAACTAAGTTTAAGTCCAAAAGAGCGGAAGATAACAAGCACAACAGGCTTGTACAAAAGAACAAGAGTCTAGAAATGTTTTGCCAAACGGCTACATGAAAACACTCACGACTGTCACTGACGGTGCCGATGGCACCACCACTTCAGGTCCTATCGTCCGGGCCTGGCTGTCCTGCTGCATAGTCCGTTGGTGCTCTACCTGCGGGGTTTCCTCCTAAAAAGGAATACGTAGCAACCGTTAGTCATAAGACTAAGTGGCTTGACATCCGCTCCCCCGGCGACTCCTCGGCACCGGGCGGAGAAAGGAACAAAGGTACAATATGTATATATATAAGCAAGTAAACAAGCAAGTGACTGTAGATATGATGGAGTATAAACTACGCTACACAACTAGCAGTTCTACAAATATCTATAATATATGACAGTAGGTATAAGTAATCAGAATAGTAACTTAACTTATAAGAGTGCTCATACAAACTTATAAGTTAAGGATCGGCTTAACAGTAAAGTAACTCATCGTATAAGAGTGCCCATACAAACTTATACGATGAGGATCTTGTGTATGCAATGAATGACATGATATGAATGTTATGCTATGACCGAATCATGCGCACGCACATGCAAGTTGCTATGTCGACACAGACTTGAAGTTCCCACTTTTCAAGCAGGTAGCTAACCTCTCAGGCGTCATCCGTCGTGGCCAGACGGCGACAGTGGAGCGGGAGTCTCCACTACTAGGTGGTATCACACTACCTATCCTAGGCCCCCGTACACCTCAACGCTAAGAACACAACAGCGGAGCTCACATGCGTACTACGGCTCAGAAGGGGTCTTAGGTAGATGTGCACCAAGAACACAGCCCAACCTGGCCTTTGATTTCGAACCGGATGGAACCTCGGAAACGCACGAGGTGCAAGCCCAACCGTTCTCATGGCGCGGAGGAGATCTCGGGTTATGGACACCAAGTATCTAACCCTACCACCCAAGGTCTACCCATTGGCTCCCATCGGTGTGACGACTGGCGAACACGTAGACCTGCCACAGTCATTATCTCAATATCGCGACACGATGAATCGTCGCACATCACATGCCCCAAAATAACTCACTCGATGCTACCCGTAGGGAGGCTACAACTCTAAGCATCGGTTGTTAATAAACCCCTTGGGCTCGGATTACGGTTACAACACACTCTTCACATAGTGTTCATCATATTCATGCCCATCTATTCAATGAATTCACCTCAACACTTCGCATAATAGATATGTTCAACACCAAACTATATAAATATACTCTATACCAATCTCAACCCTTAATTTCTAGCCTTCTCATCCAATCCATTTCTCTACCAATACATGGTTATTCCTTATTACACAACCAAATGAGTAACCATGCTAAATTACAGTAACTACAGCATTATAAATATATGGGAGCAAGATAACAAATGAGCAAATCACATCCATTGCAAGAGTGCCAACATTATAAATTAACAAGTGCATTAACATAGGATAGCCCGATACTAAAACTGGGATTCCCGGAGCTACAGGAATCCGATCACAATGCTCAACCCCTCGTTGGAAAGGTATTCGCGAGGGCTACGACTTTCGTGTTGAGTTGATTGCCCAAATCTGGTCTCAACATACCAGAAATTCAACTCGAATACGTACAGGAAACAGTTTCCTGTACAGAATTTTCCCGAACGCAGTGGACTCGAACCAGCTTTCCCGTGGCTACGGGTATCGCATGGAAACGTGCATCCACTCGTTGGAAAGGTAATTTCAAGGGCTACGACTTTTGTGTTGAGTCGATCACCTAGATCTGGCCAAAACACCTCCGAAATTGGCCACGAAGGTCGCCGCGTGCAGAAATCAGATTTCTGCACGCATCTTAAGGCGAGATGAACGGTATCCGTTCATCTTCTTCCTTGCAACGACCTCGCATAAACTTCTCCAGAAATCACACCCAACCTTATTTCTCCTTTCAAAGCCAAACCCTCAACGAAAACCCCTCTCATCTCCACTTGAATGATGAGAAGGTTGAAGGAGACTAAGCCTAGAAAACCTAGGCATGGCTTATCCTAAGAACTCTCCTCCTCACCATCAAGACTCTATGGAGTCGATGTCTCTCCTAAAATATCTACAGATCTAGCACCAAGGGAGAGGGGAGAAAGCTCACCTCAAGTTCAGCGGTACCACCATGGCCGGCCATGAGCCTCGCACTCCTTCGTAGCGGCATTTCGTTTCCGCCAAGGATGGCCCGGCAATCTTCTTCCAAGGATGGCTCCGGCAAGCCTCTTCCTCCTCCAGCCAAGAGAACTCTCTCAGAAATTTCGGGGCAGAAGAAAGGGGATGAAATGCTAGGGTTTCACATCTTTTTCATTTTTATACACCGCAGACACGGGTAGGCACACGGCCGTGTTCCTACCCGTGTTCAGGCGACACGACCGTGTCGCCTGCCGTGTTTAGGGCCGTGTTCATCCCAGAATATCTTTCTGCCGTGCTGGGGTTGCGGTACACGGGTAGAGACACGGCCGTGTCTCGACCCGTGTCCTCAGCACTTGGGTAGGGACACGCCCGTGTCCCAATACCCGTGTACCTCTCTGACTGATAAGCCTAATCTTGGCATGAGGCACACGGGTATGGACACGGCCGTGTCCATACCCGTGTCGGCCAAAATTGCCATTTTGCCTTGTTTTCCTCATTTCCCATACGTTCGCACCTGTTCACCCACACCCCCATTGGGCTCACCACAGCCCCCTTGACTCAAATACGCAATCAAGGGGCCTAGCGCGAATTGGGGCGTTACAAATCCTATAAACAAAATAAAAGATTTCGTCCCCGAAATCAGGGTAAGGCTATGTGAGTGAAACACATAAAAGGGAACTATGCTTTCAAATAAGATTCTTACCTGGAGTAAATAATTCCGGGTAGCGCCCTCGCATTAAATCCTTTGGCTCCCATGTGAACTCCTCCTTCCCATGATTAGACCATAGCACTTTCACCAAGGGAACACTTTTGCGGCGCAAGGTTCTTGTCTCGTTATCAACGATCCGCACCGGCTCTAGTCGCACAGACCTATCAGATGCCACGGCACCATCTGTCGTGGGGATATACTGTTCAGGCCGCAACAAAGCCTTCCGAAGTGATGATACATGGAACACGTCGTGAAGGTTCTCCAGCTCCGGTGGTAACTCCAATCGATAGGCCAGAGGGCCAATCCTTTCCACTACGACATAGGGCCCGACATACCTTGGGCTGAGCTTCTTGACTCCACGCACCCGCAACACTCCGTGCATCGGTCGAATCTTCAGGAACACCTTATCACCCACTTGAAACTCCACCATACGGTGCCTTGCGTTGTAATATTTCGCCTGTCGGCTTTGAGCCTCTAGCATTTGATCCCGGATCAACCTAACCACCGCGTCCGTGTCATCAATATACTCATTTCCCAATGTCTTCGGATCTCCGTCTTGCACCCAGGACAAGGGTGTTCTACACCTCCTTCCATACAAAGCTTCATGAGGTGCCATTCCAATACTGGCTTGATGACTGTTATTATAAGAGAACTCCACGAGAGGTAAGAGTCTCTCCCATGGTTCTCCTTTATCTAGCACACACAACCTCAGAAGGTCCTCCAATGTTCGGATGGTTCGTTCAGATTGCCCGTCCGTTTGTGGGTGAAAGGCTGTGCTAAAGGCGAGGCGCGAGCCCAAATAAGCCTGTACAGCCCTCCATTCTCTTGAAGTAAACCGACCATCCCGGTCGGAGACGATCGTCTTCGGCACACCATGGTACCGCACAAATTGTTCCACAAAGAGACGCACTAAGACGCCCACCTGCGCCTCCTTCTTCATTGGGATAAATCGGGCTACCTTGGTCAGCCGGTCAACTATCACCCACACAGAATCATTCCCCGAGCGCGAGCGAGGTAACCCGTGGACGAAGTCCATGGAGATGTCCTCAAATTTCCATTCGGGGATGGGCAACGACTGTAGCATTCCACCGGGCTTCTGCACTCCGCCTTCACCATTTGGCAGGCCACACAATGAGTAACGAAGTACTTGACATCCCTCTTCATGCCCGGCCAACACATTGTCTTTCTCAAATCGGTGTACATCTTCGCGATCCCCGGGTGCACCGAGTACTTGGAGCAATGAGCCTCCTTTAGAATAACCTCCCGAATGTTGTCACCTTCGGGAATGTAAAGCCGGCCACGAAAATGGACGAGGCCGTCTTTTAGGGAGTATTCTTCCGTAGTCCCATCCTCCATTGACTTGAAAGCTGGGGTTAAAGCCGCGTCCTTCTTTTGTTCCGTCCGGATCCGGTCTCGTATGTTGCAAACTATACTCATAGTGGCCAAATATTCTGTATACTCTTCCGATTGATTCTTAAAGACCAAAGTGACTTCCATCTCTTGCAGTGTCCGGATTAACTCCATCCTCATCAAGCGGGATTCCGTGCTCGTTCCCGGTGCCTTTCGGCTCAAGGCATCAGCTACGGAATTAACCTTCCCGGGGTGGTAGTTCAAGGTGAATTCGTAGTCGCACAAGAACTCCAACCACCGCCGCTGTCTCAAGTTTAACTCCTTTTGGGTGTGAACGTACTTCAGATTTTTGTGATCCGAGTAGATCTCGCAGTGGACGCCATATAAATAATGCCTCCAAATCTTCAAGGCGAATACCATCGCTCCCAACTCTAGATCATGCACCCGGTAGCTGGCTTCATGCTTCTTCAACTGTCTTGAAGCATAAGCGATCACATGCCCATTCTGCATCAACACGGCTCCCATCCCTTGATACGACGCATCCGTGTAAACTTGAAAGCCCTCCTTCCCAGATGGAAGAGCTAGGATGGGTGCAGTCGTCAATCTGTCCTTCAACTCTTGGAATGCAGCTTCGCACTGGGGTGTCCATTCAAACGGCACACCCTTCTTAGTCAGCGTAGTAAGGGGAAGGGCGATCTTCGAGAAGCCTTTCACGAACTTGCGATAGTACCCGGCAAGTCCAAGAAAGCTCCGTATGTCGGCCGCTGACTTCAATGGCGACCACTCCTTCACGGCCCGCACCTTGGCCGGATCTACTGCTAGCCCCGCCCCACTAATCACATGGCCCAAGAACGCGACCTCTTGAAGCCAAAACTCGCATTTGCTGAACTTGGCGAACAAAGTGTGCTCCTTTAGCTTCCTCAGCACTAAAGTTAGATGTTCAGCGTGTTCTGCTTCAGTCTTGGAGTAGACTAGGATATCATCGATGAACACGATGACAAAGATGTCCAAATAAGGGCTGAACACCTTGTTCATCAAGCTCATAAAGGCGGAAGGGGCGTTTGTGAGCCCAAACGGCATCACGGTGAATTCATACAAACCATATCTCGAACTGAACGCCGTCTTCTGAACGTCATCTTCTTATATCCTCAGCTGATAATATCCCGAACACAGATCTAACTTGGAGAACCAATACGATCCCACCAATTGATCAAACAATTCATCAATGCGCGGTAGGGGGTAGGTGTTCCGCACCGTTAACCGGTTCAACTCTCGATAATCAATGCATAACCGCAGGGTGCCATCCTTCTTTTTGACGAACAAAACGGGCGCTCCCCAAGGCGACGAGCTTGGGCGAACGAACCCTGCTTTCACCAACTCCTGAAGCTGGACTCTAAACTCTGCAAGTTCCTTCGGAGCCATTCGGTATGGAGCTCGCGAGACGGGCTTGGCACCCGGAATTAGCTTGATTTGGAAGCCCACTTCCCTATGCGGGGGTAGTCCCGGCAATTTCTCGGGGAATACCTCGGGAAATTCTCGCACCACCCGCACATCCTTGACCTCTAATGTCAATTTCTTCAACTCGAAGCAAATTACATAGACCTCGTCCCCTTCCATATGAGATTTCATAACTTGAATTGAAGATAATAATTTAAGGGGTGCGAATCTAATACCTTGGAAGATGACTTCCGAGTCTCCATGCCTCAACATAACTTGCTTCTCCGCACAATTGATCCTGGCATGGTGCCTGTTCAACCACTCCATGCCCAGGATGAGATCGAACTCCGGGATTCTTAACACTATAGCCGGAGTTTCAAAGAACTTTCCTCCAATAAGGGTGTCGAAGTCGCAACTTGCTGACGACGTCATCTCAGAGCCGTCCGGAAGGCGCACCCTTTGAGTAGTGCCCGTGAAGTGTTGCACTCCCTCCAAGTCCTTCACGAAGTCCGCCGAAATGAACGAGTGAGACGCACCCGTGTCAAATAACGTATAGGCGGGGCTCCCGTTAACCATGACGGTGCCTAGGTTCCAAAAAGGGTAATCACTATTCAGAATTGCGCGTATCATTTGTATCGTAAATCTAACAAGTCATATATTATTAATAAATTTTGCACGTACCGGTGATGACTTCCTGCGGATTTCTCTCCTGAGTCATATCCAATGCGAATACATGCTCCTGTGCATGTCCTTGATTTCTCCCTGGTGGTCCTCTTCCTCGGCCACGCATGTGTCCTCGCCCCCGTGGAGCTACTGGAGGGAGAGCAATAGGAGCCTCCCCGATCAGTCGCGGGCAAACTCGTCGGACATGCCCCGGTTGGTTGCACTCAAAACATATCACCTCACGTCGGCCCCCAGGTTGTTGATAATGTTGCTGCTGCGGTGGTGGAGGTAAAGCTGGTGGTTGCGGAATTGGGTACTCCACCCGATAGTTTCCGGTTGACCCACCGACCGCCTCTGTGGTTTCCCCTTCCTCTGCCATGATTATTCCGCCTTCTATTACTAGGGCCGACTTCAATTACTCCTTCCGCAGGTCTCTTGCCACATCCCATGTGGTCCGCCTCCAGTCTCTTTGCCATGTCGATGATTTCTGCCAGGCTTGCATCGGCTATAAACAAAAGGGCCTGCCTCAGGGGGTCCCTTAACCCTTTGTAGAAGCGCTTCGCGTAGCCTCTATCGTCCAAATCATAGGAATCGGCAAACCTAGCGAGGTGTTGGAACTCCCTCTGGTACTCCGTTACCGATTTCGATCCCTGCTTCAGCTGCAGAAATCTTTCTTCAAGTTCATCCCGAGCAGAAGAAGGGATGAAGTGATCCAGAAAAGCCTCGGTGAACTCGTTCCAACTGATGTCCGTGTACAACCGCCCTTGGAAGGTGGAGCCCATGAGGGACTTCCACCACCTTTTGGCGTGCAGCTCTAGCAGCGTCACTACCAATGTCACCGCCATGCTGTTCGGACATCTTATGCCAGCCATCAATTCCTGCACGGTATCAAGCCATTCCTCGGTGCGCACCGGCGGTTCTGTCCCAAGATAGGCAGGAGGGGACAGGGGCACGGAAGGTGCTCAACCAGTTGGAGCCTGGCGCTTGTTGTTGCACCGGAGCTTGCTGGGCTTTAAATGCATCCAATATGGCTGACAGCGTTTGTCCCACTTCCGACTGCTGGAACTGTGAAGGGACGGAAGGGGTAGGAGTGCCCCCAACCGGCTCCGCCTGCGCTGGGACCTATACGCAAGGTACAATTTAGATTAGGGTCAGGTTGGCTAAAACTAATGTCAAAGTTGGACAACTTAGTGCGAATTACATATGGGCACACCACAGCTTCCGCTAAGTCGGTTTGTCCCCAAACCGACAAATCGAATGGGAGTGGCCCATAACCCACATGTCCCAAGATCGAAACCTGGCTCTGATACCATTTGTAAGACCCCCCTCCCGGAACACAACACACGGCACGAGGGGAGTCTTATGCCCGAAATAGCCGCCTTGCGGTAGCACTAACACACGGGTTACCCTTTACCATAAGACGCCTATTCCGCCGGCTACAATCCATATCACATATACTATGCCAACCCAACCATAACAGAAAAGTAAAGCAGTTCAATTCACAACTAAGTTTAAGTCCAAAAGAGCGGAAGATAACAAGCACAACAGGCTTGTACAAAAGAACAAGAGTCTAGAAATGTTTTGCCAAACGGCTACATGAAAACACTCACGACTGTCACTGACGGTGCCGATGGCACCACCACTTCAGGTCCTATCGTCCGGGCTTGGCTGTCCTGCTGCATAGTCCGTTGCTGCTCTACCTGCGGGGTTTCCTCCTAAAAAGGAAGACATAGCAACCGTTAGTCATAAGACTAAGTGGCTTCACATCCGCTCTCCCGACGACTCCTCGGCACCGGGCGGAGAAAGGAACAAAGGTACAATATGTATATATATAAGCAAGTAAACAAGCAGGTGACTGTAGATATGATGGAGTATAAACTACGCTACACAACTAGCAGTTCTACAAATATCTATAATATATGACAGCAGGTATAAGTAATCAGAATAGTAACTTAACTTATAAGAGTGCCCATACAAACTTATAAGTTAAGGATCGGCTTAACAGTAAAGTAACTCATCGTATAAGAGTGCCCATACAAACTTATACGATGAGGATCTTGTGTATGCAATGAATGACATGATATGAATGTTATGCTATGACCGAATCATGGGCACGCACATGCAAGTTGCTATGTCGACACAGACTTGAAGTTCCCACTTTTCGAGTAGGTAGCTAACCTCTCAGGCGTCGTCCGTCGTGGCCAGACGGCGACAGTGGAGCAGGCGTCTCCACTACTAGGTGGTATCACACTACCTATCCTAGGCCCCCGTACGCCTCAACGCTAAGAACACAACAGCGGAGCTCACATGCGTACTACGGCTCAGAAGGGGTCTTGGGTAGATGTGCACCAAGAACACAGCCCAACCTAGCCTTTGATTTCGAACTGGATGGAACCTCGGAAACGCACGAGGTGCAAGCCCAACCGTTCTCATGGCGCGAAGGAGATCTCGGGTTATGGACACCAAGTATCTAACCCTACCGCCAAAGGTCTACCCATTGGCTCCCATCGGTGTGACGACTGGCGAACCCGTAGACCTGCCACAGTCATTATCTCAATATCGCGACACGATGAATCGTCGCACATCACATGCCCCAAAACAACTCACTCGATGCAACCGTAGGGAGGCTACAACTCTAAGCATCGGTTGTTAATAAACCCTTGGGCTCGGATTACGGTTACAACACACTCTTCACATAGTGTTCATCATATTCATGCCCATCTATTCAATGAATTCACCTCAACACTTCGCATAATAGATATGTTTAACACCAAACTATATAAATATACTCTATACCAATCTCAACCCTTAATTTCTAGCCTTCTCATCCAATCCATTTCTCTACCAATACATGGTTATTCCTTATTACACAACCAAATGAGTAACCATGCTAAATTACAGTAACTACAGCATTATAAATATATGGGGAGCAAGATAACAAATGAGCAAATCACATCCATTGCAAGAGTGCCAAACATTATAAATTAACAAGTGCATTAACATAGGATAGCCCAATACTAAAACTGGGATTCCCGGAGCTACAGGAATCCGATCACAATGCTCAACCCTCGTTGGAAAGGTATTCGCGAGGGCTACGACTTTCGTGTTGAGTTGATCGCCCAGATCTGGTCGCAACATACCAGAAATTTAACTCGAATACGTACAGGAAACAGTTTCCTGTACAGAATTTTCCCGGACGCAGCGGACTCGAACCAGCTTTCCCGTGGCTACGGGTATCGCATGGAAACGTGCATCCACTCGTTGGAAAGGTAATTTCAAGGGCTACGACTTTCGTGTTGAGTCAATCACCCAGATCTGGCCAAAACACCTCCGAAATTGGCCACGAAGGTCGCCGCGTGCAGAAATCAGATTTCTGCACGCATCTTAAGGCGAGATGAACGGTATCCGTTCATCTTCTTCCTTGCAACGACCTCGCATAAACTTCTCCAGAAATCACACCCAACCTTATTTCTCCTTTCAAAGCCAAACCCTCAACGAAAACCCCTTCATCTCCACTTGAATGATGAGAAGGTTGAAGGAGACTAAGCCTAGAAAACCTAGGCATGGCTTATCCTAAGAACTCTCCTCCTCACCATCAAGACTCTATGGAGTCGATGTCTCTCCTAAAATATCTACAGATCTAGCTCCAAGGGAGAGGGGAGAAAGCTTACCTCAAGTTCAGCGGTACCACCATGGCCGGCCATGAGCCTCGCACTCCTTCGTAGCGGCATTTCGTTTCCGCCAAGGATGGCCCGGCAATCTTCTTCCAAGGATGGCTCCGGCAAGCCTCTTCCTCCTCCAGCCAAGAGAACTCTCTCAGAAATTTCGGGGCAGAAGAAAGGGGATGAAATGCTAGGGTTTCACATCTTTTTTGTTTTTATACACCGCAGACACGGGTAGGCACACGGCCGTGTTCGTACCCGTGTTCAGGCGACACGGCCGTGTCGCCTGCCGTGTTTAGGGCCTTGTTCATCCCAGAATATCTTTCTGCCGTGCTGGGGTTGCGGTACACGGGTAGAGACACGGCCGTGTCTCGACCCGTGTCCTCAGCGCATGGGTAGGGACACGCCCGTGTCCCAATACCCGTGTACCTCTCTGACTGATAAGCCTAATCTTGGCATGAGGCACACGGGTATGGACACGGCCGTGTCCATACCCGTGTCGGCCAAAATTGCCATTTTGCCTTGTTTTCCTCATTTCCCATACGTTCGCACCTGTTCACCACACCCCCATTGGGCTCACCACAGCCCCTTGACTCAAATACGCAATCAAGGGGCCTAGCGCGAATTGGGGCGTTACAGCTTTTATCTCTCCTAATCATCAAGGCCGAATTTGATGACCATTCAAGCCTAATGGCAACCCACTAACCCATATTATTAATTTAAATATTGTTTAGCCCAAGTGGATTGGGCTTGAGCTTGAGTTAGCCCATTTGAGCTAATTTGACCTAACACTAGTGTAGAGTTGACCTTGGTCAATTTGACCATTTGGGTTGCCCCCAATGGGTCCTTAGAGACCCATTGGACTCCCTTAAGGTCTAGGCAGGGTTGGGTATGGTTGGCTTGGCACCTTGGAGGTCACTTGCCCCTTAGTTAGGGCACTTTTACAATTTTACGGATAGGGTTGACTTGGGTCAACTTAGCCACTTGGGTTTCCCCCAATGGGTCCTTGGTGACCCATTGACCTCACTTTAGGTTAGGAAGGCATGTGTATGGTCCACTTAGCTAAGGGAAGGTCAATTGACCCAAAGTAGGCCAGTTTGACCCATTTAGGGTTAGAGTGGACTTAGGTCAACTTGACCACTTTGATTGCCCCCAATGGGTCCTTAGTGACCCTATGGACCAACCAAGGGGTTAGGGGTGTTGTGGTTGGGTCATTGATTCAAGTTGAAGCCCTAAGGTCAAACCCTTGGTCTGGTGGTGAGGCCGTGCTACAGGCAGACAAGGTGATCTTCACCTTGGCCTTTATTCACTTGGTCCTTTGAGCTTCTTATGGTTTTGTCATGACCTAGTCATGAAAAAACCACTCCTAGGGGTCTAGTTATTTGAGGGATGTTACAACTTTACAATTACTTAATGTTATTGCTTTCATTGTGTCGTTTCTTTACTTACAATTTCATATATAAACCTGTAAATATTGTGGTAGATATTATTTGCATATGGTAGCTATGGACACTATCACCTGCTCTTATTTACTATCCATTTTAAATACCTTTCTCTTCATCATCCCCTACATGGTGCCTAGAAATTGCAGGGGGAGGGGAGGGGGGCCAAGACTTAGTCTTTTGACTAACGGCCTGATAGACATACTACTAGGGACTCCAGCTGGGATACAAGATGCAGCTCTAGGGAACCCAACACAACTAGAGTATGGTGCAGGAGGAGGTGAACAAGCCTAACCCAGGAGTTGCAACAGAAACCACAAGATCTGTGAGTGATCAGTAGCTTTTCTCCCACGAGCAAGTTGTAGTGAGGATCTTATGTATTGGGCAGGAGCCCATTTGTGTTGTTCATATTTACCTTTGTGGACTTATTTGTATTTCATTATGATTGTGGACTTGTTTCAATTATATGAATACTTCTATTTCTTTTGCGGTACATTGTTAACAATTTGCGCCAGAATTAGCGATTTATAATTGTAACGCCCCGAAACTTGAAAGAGTGACGGATGGCGTTTTGTGCCAAATCTGGGTTTTGCAAGAGGTGACACGGCCTAGGACACAAGCGTATCCCAGTGCGTGTCCGTGAGCACGGCCTGGGACACGAGTGTATCCTAGGGCATGTCAGTCACTCAGAGCCTTACACTCAACGATCGTTGAGTGAGGGGCACACGGCCTGAGCCCAGGCGTTTTTGGGTCTGACACGGGCGTGTGCAATTCGACACGGGAGTGTCAATTGCCCGTGTCCTTCTCGGGTCGTGCGGTGTTTTTTTCTAAGTAAATTACACGGCCTGGGACACGGGCGTGTCACAGGGCATGTCTAGCACACTGCATGTGACACGGGCATGTCACATGGCCGTATTGTGCTCGATTTGTTTTGGACCTGTGTCGTTGGGGGAACACGCCCAGCGACACGGGCGTTTGTTGGCTTACACGGGCGTGTCAAGCATGGCACGGACATGTAGGGTGCCCGTTTTATTTTCGGGATGCATCGGTTTCGATGGTGAATGGGTGACACGACCCTGAACACGACGGTGTTGCAACCCGTGTTCGGCCCAGGAATTCTAATTTTGGGCTGAATCATGGACGTCCGTTTCCACATTTTGGGATCCAATGGCTGGGGGCTGTTCTTGTTAAGATATACCCGGGAATAGGGCTTGAAAACCCTTATTTCCATTAGGGTTCTCTCTCTCTAAAAGCTGGAGAGAAGGGAGAGCAAGGAGGAAGAAGGAGGGCTAGATTCGGTCACCGGCGGAGCTTCGGAGCTCCAAATCGCGAGCCGACTTCGGATCCACGGAGGCAAGTAGATTGCGGTGCTTTCCATCTGCATAGTTTACCATGGCGCAAAGGAAAAACGCTAGGGTAACGATTCTCATCCTAGGACATGTGAAGTCCTCTTTTCCTTTGCATAGGAAGCCCTCTCACGCAAGTATGTGCTGATAGTTTTACATTCAAGACTACCTAAACACTTAGAGGGGGGGTGAATAGGTACTTTTCCTTAATTTAACTTAATACAGAATATAACTACAGTTCTTTGAATAAATCAGATATTTTTAAGCTAACACAACAGAGCAATCACAAACATACACACATCACAGATTGCACACAGATTTATAGTGGTTCCCCAAGGTCGGGGTACATCCACTTTCCCCCTTCACCTATCTAGCAGTATGCTAGAGTCAGCCTAACTTCTTCCTTTAACTCAGATCCTCAGATCCTACAACTCAGAATCCAGAAGGATTCTTAAAACTCAGGCTAACAAGCCCTACCTCAGCCTTGCCACAAGGCCTACAACTGAGAGAATACCTTCTCCTAAAACTCAGGCTAACAAGCCCTACATCATCCTTGCCACAAGGCCTACAGCTCAGAGAATACCTGAAAGTCCACCTAGTGCCAACTAGCTTCACCTATGGGGGGGAATAGGTGTCTTGCAGCGAATTTGCAGAATTAAAATTGTACCTGCACAAGAAAACAAAACAACACAGCACAGACAGGACACAAGCAATTTATAGTTGTTCCCCGATTTGGGTACGTCCACTTTCCCCCTTCGACCTATCTCCCAACCAGGGACGACTCGGTCACTTCCCCAACAGGATTGAAATCCAATCCTTGCACTAACGGAAGGAACCCTTCCACACGTAGGAGTCATCACTCCCACAACACGGGTTGCACTCAACCCTTACAACTAGAGACCAATCGGTCCTTTACAAAGAATTGAAAATAGCTTGTAAGAAATACAAACAACGTATGGAGACTAAGGTGTCCCTCTTCGTTCGACGACGTGTTCTTGAAGTCAACGAAGAGTCCACAACCCTAGATCTCACTTGGATTGAACCTTCCCGAAACCGACGACGGCTTGGAGCGGCGGCTAGGTTCACGGAATAAGCGGCGGCGACAGAGAGCTGCTGCCGTGCAATCGAGATTCAAACTTCATAGCAAAGGAAGCAAGGTCTTCCAACCGTCACACTAGGATCGGTCGTCTCGATCGATTCGGAAGGGGAAGGTTTTTCCCGATCAACGAATCAAGAGACAAGGGATCTCTAGTTAGACGCGTGAGATGCTATGCTAGCCTAAGCTTCTGTCACCGGAGATCTGGAAGAACTTGAGATCAACAGCGGCGATGAACTGCTCGAGGGCGGAGACGGTCGGCGGAGCAAGATCGCGAACTAGGTCACGTCGGCGGCTGTTCTTTTTGAATTCGCGTATCTGGTTCTTCTCCTGTTCATACATACGGAGGTATATATATATTAGGTCAAGTATATGACCGTTGTGGGTCCCACCAGCGATAAGACCTAAGTCCGGTTCGAAATACCGCAGGTAACGTGGACCGGTCCAGAAAGAATCGAAAAATTGCCCAAGTCAAATTCGGCGAGAATCGTAGGTGATTCTCGACGAATCAGTGAGAATCACCAACGATTCTCGCCGAATCCTACTTAGACGAATTCTGGCTGCGCTGATATAGAAGCCGGGGAGAAACGTCGGGAATCACACTTGATTCTCGCCGAATCGTCGAGAATGCAAAGTCATTCTCGACGAATCGGCGAGAATCACTTAGTGATTCTCGACGATTCTGCCTTAGAGAGATTTTCTGGCGGTGTCGAGACTGCCGGCTTCAATCGGGGAGAATCAGCTAGTGATTCTTGGCGACTCGGCGAGAATCATAAGTGATTCTCGTCGATTTTTACTTAGGCGATTTCTCCTCTTTCTTTTCGTGAGCTGGTCTTTGGCCCAACCTTGCTCCTTGTCTGCTCTTGCTTTATCATAGCCCTGTACTTGAAATTAAGTACACCCCAATAGAGAGAGTACATGTAGGCCAACACACTGATCTGCTCAACGAGGGATTACGTCGCGCAGACCCGTGTATATTGACCCACTGCACCCTGATATTGGTGTGTACTTAGCGTGGAATAACTGCAAGCACAACTTAAAATATTTCATCAAATACATTGTGAATTCATCCTAGCTTGACAGGTGGCTTCCTCAAATCTAGATAATTGTGGATACAATACCCAACAATCTCCCCCTATTTGACGAAGCCAAAATCCTACTAGTTAAGATGAATACCACCATCCAGAGAATAAATAAGACATACAAAAACAAAAGTAAGCAGAACAATACTTGAGTTAAACATGAAATCATATATATATATATATAAATTCACAAGGCTTGTTCATATGATAATATGAGAAAATTGATATGCAATAAGAAGCGGAAAAGGTCCTAAGCCTATTTCTCCTTAGCAAGACTATCCTTAAGCTTTTGAGCCAGGAATTTCTTGCTTTGCCTTTCGAAATATTCCTTAGGCTTTGGATGATATCTGGGAGGAGGGGCTTTATCTGCCACGGTGTTGTTCCTGAAAAATATGTTACGTTAAGCTTCAAATTCTTTATGCCGCTCCCATTCGTACTGACTATATACATCATTTCGATTTATTTGCCCCCTCTGCTGTAACAAAAATGTGTCCAAGATAATACTCTTTGATACAGGACTCCATTTTTCGTTCCTCACATCATCCTCCTTCAATCTGATCTTCTTTTCAGCTTGCGTTTCCCTAGATGTCCCTTCTTGAATTTTTCTCTTGTTCCTGGCTTTTGCTAGGGCTTCTTTGTCAAACATGGCCATCAATTTTGCTTTGGAACTGTCCCTAGTAGCCCCTTGAGTATCAGCTTCACTTAAAGGAACTCCTTCTGCACTTGCTCCCTCATCATTCACATTATTATTCTCAGGAGTCTCAGGAGCAGGATTACCCTCAGGATTTTCAGGGATATCGGTGCCTAATACTTGTTTGAGCAGCCACCGGCAACTGTCATAAACATATACATTAGACTGGTCGAAATTTTTGATGATGATTTGCTGAAGCCCGACCATTTTAGCAGTATATTCTTCCTCCCCTTTTTGGCTTCGACTGCAATGGAGTTTGCATAGGAGTGCAGGGACTCATCTATGTGCTTCAGAGAGTTTGAGAACTCAGTCAGCAAGCCTTTTTGATTTGCATTTAGAAGCACCATGTTGGCATCGAATTTCTGTATGCTATTTGCCACAACATGTGCATTACTATTAACTATTCCCAGAGTATCTGTATTCTTTTTAAGACCTTCCATAAGAAGAGTGACAGCTTTGCCGGCTGCTGTATACTTGTCTTCGAACTTCTTCTCCATTAGATCCAGTTTGTGATTAATTTCCACAACATTCTTGAGCATTAGATTCTCAGACTTCTTAATTCTTTTTAACACTTTCTTTTGAGCTTGCTCAAAAGATACTTTGAGCTCATTCACTATCCCTTGGACAATGTTTACCATGTGATTTGCTATATTTGCTTGAAGTGGAGGAACATCGGGCACGCCCTGGTTTGTCTCCTCAGCAGAAATACTGGGTGAGCTGGACACTAGAATAGATTCCATAGGAGGAATACCGGCATCCACTGTAGGATGTTTCGGAATGTTCACAGAAGGTTGCTGAGAGGGCTCCCCCTCCATTCTTGCATCCAATTTCTCAGGAGCTTGTTCCTCAGATGGAACATCAGCAGCATCCCGAGGAGTCACCACTTCCATCCTCTCATCAGCTACTTCCTCTTCCACCACTTCCTCAGTTTCCATGTTCTCAGTCTTATCGGCCATATGATTCACATCTTCCTCTTCTTCATCTTCCTCCTCCTCATCAGCTACTTCATCTTCCACCACCTCCACCTCCTCACTCTCTTCTTGCACAGTCTCAATCGCATCTCTAGCTATCTGAGAGATGTCAGATATCATATTAGCAGAAGTGGGTAGAGGCTCCCCCTCAGTTCCTGCAGTCAGTACATCAGGAACTTCACTGGGAACTGCCACAGTGTGTGCAGGAGCACTGGTGTCCTCAGCTGGAGACGCATCTTGGTCTCTGTCCATGGCAACTTGCCCTATTCGATGCTCCCACCGGTCGAATATGCTTGAGTCCATCCTTTTCAAATAGTGCAGGGGCACTCCTTTGCTCATGTCAAATTTATCTCCGTCCAGCTGATTAAGATAGAGACTAATTAGTCTACCAATGCTTGGGAATCAGAGATTGTCTTTAATTTTCTCAAAGAGCATGGCTCCCCAGTTGAACCTTTTTCTGCAGACAATCGCTACCAGAAGCTTGAACATATCCCCTAAGATATGGTCGTGTGATCCAGGTTTGCAAATTAGAACCTTCCCAATGATGTTTGACAGTAGTTTCCCCTCTTCGTTCATGTCTTTTCTCTTTATTGACCTTGTCCCCCTGGACAGTCCACAGAACAATAGGGTTCTTGTTCTATCATGTTCCTCTAGGTAATCTTCTTGCTCAGAACAGGATAGCTGCAGGCATTGGGTCAGCTTCCTTGCAGACATCTTAATCTTTGCCCCAGCAATCTTACTCTTGATGCATGTGTCTTCCTTTCGGAGTTTGGCTGTCGTGAAGAACTCCATGACTTCGTTGTCCAGGATTTTACAAGGGTGCTCCAGTACGAAAGTGAGTCCCGCTTCCTCAAGCATAATGATGATATTTCTGAATTCATCCGAGGCATGGGAGAACCCGGTTCGCACCAACTCGCATCCGCTGACCAGGCCGGCAGTGGTTCTTGGAGCCATTGCAAACCGAGGGAGGGATTTCCAAGTCTAAGTCTAATCTGAAACCACGAGAGTGAATACCAAAGCTATATTAAGCTTAAATCACTTATACTGGACAAGAGAAGGTTACCTAATGCGGAGAGGAAGAGAGAGTTCCGGCAGCTTCACCAGAGAGACGACGGACCACCCGAAGAAACTAGCGACAGTGATGCGCGGCGAAGCTTGGACGACCACCCTAGTTACGAGAGGGAAGGCTTACGGGATTCGGAGTTAGGTCAACACCGGCTCACAAAGATGGAAATCGCCGGGAGGTGAGGATCGGTGGGATTCTTGCGGGGAGGTCTCGACGAATATCAGAAGTCGAAGAGTCGGCTGGAATGGAATAGCGAAAGAGTTGTTGGGTCTCGGTGAATTTGGTTTGTCGGGTATATGTATATATAAACCGGGTTTATCTATGTATAACTTCAGTTCGACGGGAATCGCCGGGATTCCTAATTTACGTCTTTGTCAAGGGTTGGAAAGGATTCAAAAAGATTGTTTCTTAATCCAAGTATGTTTCAACATACAACATGGCTTAGGAGGCACATCAACTTTGGTTTGCCTAACCCACTAACATGGGCTAGCAAATTTCAAAAGTTATTTGTAGATCGATAAACGCAAAATTCTTAATGTCAGTTGTCATTCTCAGTGACTCCCAATAACGTATCTTCTTTAGTTTTTAGCTTGTGATTTATGCCCATTGAAGTTCATTCTCGAATCTACCAGTGAATTTACTGGTACATCTTTAATAATGTATCTAAGGGTTATTTTTACAGTTTTAACTTTTCCATAGGTGAACACACATATATGTGTATATATATAAATATATATATGTAAATGTCGACACAATATGACTCAAGCATTGAAGCTGATCAATGGTACCTGGGATTGTAAGATTTATCATTTAATCCCTCTGATTAGAGCATACCAGGTGTTCAATTTGAGTATCCCATTGTAGATAGTACTTCATTTGTTCCAGATACTTGTTCGAATCCATTCTTAGAATAACTTCTGTCTAGCTCCCATCATGTTTACGGGAGCCTAGACTGCACCAAAGAGTGTTACCTTACCTTAGGAGCCCAATATGTATTGGGTCCTAGGTTCTTGTTAGCATAAAAACACGAGTGCCTTCCCTCAAAATTCCTGTCAGGAAGACTACCTCTGCCCAGAGGAGGTGGAAACGCCCTTGCCCTTGACACGGAGGAGTTATGCCAACAATCTATGGCAAAGTGACTCACCTTGCCACATCACCAACATGTGTGAATGTTGTATCTCCGTTTCTGACCTGACCCGGTGACTGAGGTAGTCAAGGACCTAGGTCTAAACGGGATAGAGCCGGATTTACTCTCAAAATTGCCTCTTCCATCGTGACACTTGGAAGGGTAGAAGGAAGGCATGTAGTGAGCGTCATGAGGCCTGGGAGGTGGTGCCTTCCTTTCAGTCAGCACCCTTTCAGAGGCCCCATGAGCACTAACTGCATGACTTCTAACCCCCCCCCCCCTTTTTGTGTCCTAGGGTGGTGAGAGGAGCATTGAGAGCTGATATCAGCAAATTCATGCAGAGTTGGGGCTGTGGCCGAGAATACAAAGGGTTCAGAACGAGCCTTAGGCATTCTCTCAGGGGTGGCCATGACAGCCCTTGCATTATGGGTGTTTCCACATGAGGGCAGATCACCCTTGCAGTGACCACGGTTATTCCTGTGATCATACCTGTAGGCATGATGAGTACCTTTCCTTCCTGGAGTGGGGGGTCTAAATACCGTTTCCCCATTTCTCCATGAATTGATAATTCGGGAGATCCACCCATTTTCTTCCTTTCTTTTGATAGCATCAACCTTGGAAAAGTTGGATACTATCCTCTTCTCATTCTCTAGACTACTCTCTAGATCTGAGATTTTAGAGTCTTTAACCTTATTGGATGCCAACTGGAGAACCAATAAGAATTTCAGCCGAGAAATCTCCTGAGCTTGCTCCTCAACAATAAGGTTGCTTTTTTGAAGGACACTCTTCAGGGCATCAGGATTTTCTGGAGGGCAATCATCCAAAATATTCCTGTCTTCAGGAACATGAGGAAGAGAGGGGCAAGGTGAAGAAGTTACCTGGTCCTGACTTAGCTGATCAGGAATAGTGTTAGGACTGACCGGGGCAGCTGAGTCATCCTCAGTTGAGCAGTCTTCATCAACTTCCTTCTCAGTCTCTGATAAGGACACAGGAGCCCTGATACTGAGAAATTGGTCATCACTTTCTTCTTCAGAAATGCTGACCCCCATATATGCATCATCCTCTTGCTGACGACTTATCCCTGTTCTATCTGATCCCTCCATGAGGTCTGATACAGTTTGCCACAAGGACTTGGCCGTCATACACTTTTCAAGTCTTGATTGGGAAGGTCCAGTCCAGACATCCAGGATGATTTTACGAATCATTTTATCCAAGTTGAAAAGAGAGAATTCAATCTCAGACATTTCAGTAGTCTCCTTGGGGATCTGCATATCCTTTCCAGAGCAGGAGGCCTTCATGGGAATGAACGGACCCTCTTCCAAGATGATTGATGCGCGAGGGTCGATGGCCTCCAAATAAAAGGATACCCTCATCTTCCAGATGGGATAATAGTCCTTTGTGCACATGGGGAGTTTTAGCGGAGAGATCCCATAAACCAGCTCCATGCTTGTGACACTGGTGGCAGGATTCTACCCAAGGTGTGAACCATTTTGATGAGTAACCTCGCTCTGATACCACTTGAAAGTCCACCTAGTGCCAACTAGCTTCACCTATGGGGGGGGGGGGGGAATAGGTGTCTTGCAGCGAATTTGCGGAATTAAAATTGTACCTGCACAAGAAAACAAAACAACACAGCACAGACAGGACACAAGCAATTTATAGTGGTTCCCTGATTTAGGTACGTCCACTTTCCCCCTTCGACCTATCTCCCAACCAGGGATTACTCGGTCACTTCCCCAAAAGGATTGAAATACAATCCTTGCACTAATGGAAGGAACCCTTCCACACGTAGGAGTCACCACTCCCACAACACGGGTTACACTCAACCCTTACAACTAGAGACCAATCGGTCCTTTACAAAGAATTGAAAATAGCTTGTAAGAAATACAAACAACGTATGGAGACTAAGGTGTCCCTCTCCGTTCGACGACGTGTTCTTGAAGTCAACGAAGAGTCCACAACCCTAGATCTCACTTGGATTGAACCTTCCCGAAACCGGCGGCGGCTTGGAGCGGCGGCTAGGTTCACGGAATAAGCGGCGGCGACGGAGAGCTGCTGCCGTGCAATCGAGATTCAAACTTCGTAGCAAAGAAAGCAAGGTCTTCCAACGGTTACACTAGGATCGGTCGTCTCGATCGATTCGGAAGGGGAAGGTTTTCCCGATCAACGAATCAAGAGACAAGGGATCTCTGGTTAGACGCGTGAGACGCTGTGCTAGCCTAAGCTTCTGTCGCCGGAGATCTAGAAGAACTTGAGATCAACAGCGACGACGAACTGCTCGAGGGCAGAGACGGTCGGCGGAGCAAGATCGCGAACTAGGTCACGTCGGCGGCTGTCCTTTTTGAATTCGCGTATCTGGTTCTTCTCCTGTTCATGCATACGGAGGAATATATATTAGGTCAAGTATATGACCGTTGTGGGTCCCACCAGCGATAAGACCTAAGTCTGGTTCGAAATACCGCAGGTAACGTGGACCGGTCCAGAAAGAATCGGAAAATTGCCCAAGTCAAATTCGGCGAGAATCGTAGGTGATTCTCGACGAATCGGCGAGAATCATCAAAGATTCTCGCCGAATCCTACTTAGCCGAATTCTGGCTGCGCTGATATAGAAGCCGGGGAGAAACATCGGGAATCACACTTGATTCTCGCCGAATCGTCGAGAATGCAAAGTCATTCTCGACGAATCGGCGAGAATCACTTAGTGATTCTCGACGATTCTGCCTTAGAGAGATTTCTGGCGGTGTCGAGACTGCCGGCTCCAACCGGCGAGAATCAGCTAGTGATTCTTGGCGACTCGGCGAGAATCATAAGTTATTCTCGCCGATTCGGCGAGAATCACATGGTGATTCTCGTCGATTTTTACTTAGCCGATTTCTCCTCTTTCTTTCCGTGAGCTGGTCTTTGGCCCAACCTTGCTCCTTGTCTGCTCTTGCTTTATCATAGCCATATACTTGAAATTAAGTACACCCTAATAGAGAGAGTACACATAGGCCAACACACTGATCTGCTCAACGAGGGATTACGTCGCCCAGATCCGTGTATATTGACCCACTACACCCTGACATTGGTGTGTACTTAGCGTGGAATAACTGCAAGCACAACTTAAAATATTTCATCAAATACATTGTGAATTCATCCTAGCTTGACAGGTGGCTTCCTCAAATCCAGGTAATTGTGGATACAATACCCAACAATACCTTCTCCTACAACTCAGGCATAAATAGCCCTACCTCAGAGAATAAATCTCCTACACTCAGCCTTTATAAAATAGGCTTACAACTCAGATCTATGAATAGATCCTAAAGAATTTGATAAGGAATTTTTGTAATCTCTTACCCCTGTTGAGAGAGAAGGGATAAGAACTTTCTTGATCAGCTCCTTGAAGAGGCTGATGGCTGAAATCATCTTGATCTTAGCTTTCTTCAAAGCTTCTTGAATCTTAACTTAGTTGGGTTGATTTCCTTTGAATAAAACTGACTGGCAGCTTCCTTCTTAGACTTCAGAAATAGATTTGAATCTTTTTGACATATTAGTTTAGTATCTGCTTCTTGAGAGACCTGTGAATGTCTCCTCCTTGTCTTCAAATAGCCGGATCTCTCTCTATCCAAATCTCTTGAAGATACTTCTAAATTCTTGATTGAATTCCACTTAGACAGAATCTGAATAGTAAACTACTTCAGAACGTCTTCTTAGATCTTCTCACGAAGATCTTCTTCTTTATTACTTGTACTTTCTTGATCAAAGATTAATCTCTAATTGTGTTAGTGGTGACAATACTTCTTCTCTATGTATGTTGTTTTTTTCTTCTTCTGAATCCATCTATTTATAGACTTCATCCTTGGTAACCGGATGATCCGGTTTATAACTAACTTCTGACAAGTCTGATAGCTTCAGTAAACCTGTCATAACCCACAGCTGTCAAGTATTCAAACAGTTCTTTAGCCTTTGACTCTGTCAGCAAAGCGTCGAGTCTGTCTGTCATAAAGTGTCGAGACCATCTGTCAATATGTGTCGACACAAGTGACTTAAGTGTCGACACATCCTTTGGTGATGTCGACAATACTGCCTTGATGTCGACTATAATCTTTTGTGTATCGACACTGCCTCCCGGTGTTGACACAAATTCTCTAAAGTGTCGACACAGCTATTTCCAAGTGTCGACACAATCTTACTAAAGTGTCGACACAGCTTCAGGTGTCGACACATGGACTTAGAATATTTTTCCTGCATTCAAGCACATTCTTAACCTGCACATATAAACTCAAAAAAACATCAAATACACCTTGATGTATATCATTGAGCTAAGTGAGGCTTCTTCAAATAAGGTACACATTTTCCAATGTACCCAACAATCTCCCCCTATTTGGAGAAGTCATAACCCTTTAGCCAATGATATACACCACTTATAAAATAAACATGATGATGTATATAAGCATTATATGACAGGGTACTATATAAACAAAACACATATCATAGTTACATCACAGAATAAAGATGTAAAAGTAAATGATCTCAGAACAATGTTTTGTATATCAACTCAAAAAGTTTGTTACAAAATGTTTACATTGAATTCTTTAACAAACTAACAATTACATAGTTCTTGAACAAAAACTAGTAAAGCTAAGACTAAGGCTGGGCAGGCTCCTTGATGACTATCTCTTTTCCAGATATTATCTGAGCCTGAGCAGGAGGTTTTGTATCTTCCATGGGCTTCTTGCCTTTCAGATCAACTTTCTTCTATGCTTCAGCCTTGATCCTTTGTCTTTCAAAATAATGAAAGGGCTTGGGAAAATACTTTCTAGGCTCTTGAGTATCAGGAGGTAGCTTCCCCATCTTAGCCTTTCTCCTGTGTTGAACTATGGCTTCTTGTCTGGCTTCATACTTTTGCCATTCATGCTCATTGTACCATTTTCCTCTTTCATGTACTTGATCTTTTACAGCCTTCCATGCAGTTAAAATGATATTCCTTGAAGTGGGGCTCCACTGCTCAAAGTCTGGCTTTAATTCTGCTTGCTCTCTAAATCTTTTCTTTGATAATAGAGCATCTTGCTGAGCTTTGATAGCAGTATCTGGCATATCAACCTTTTCATTAATCACATTTGTAATTGGTTGTGGAGGGATGTACATTGACTGAACCTGCTCATGTATCATTCCAATATCTGCAGGAGGGTAAATGACTTGGGCAACCTTAGGTTGATTACCCTAAAGTAGAATTGGTTGCACCCTTGACTCAGCCATATTATCATCATCACACAGGAGTGGATATCAAAGAGTGTCTCTTATGCTGTTAGTTACCCATTTGGCATGATCAGACCCAGCATAGACTTACACACTCTCCCCCTTTATGACTTCTCTAGCCACATTCTCTCTCATGTCATCTTTCTGAAATCTGATTTGTCCATCTAGATAGTTGATTCCATCTTTAAAGAATGGCTTTAATTTTTGAATTTTGTCACTAATCAACTTCTCAGATGAAGTGATGGCAGTTTTAACTGCATCTAGGGAAGCTTGTAGCTTCTGATCTTATTCTTCTTTTTCTTTAGCCCTTGCAGCAGTCATTGCAACAATAGTGTTTATGAACTCAGTGACTATCACATTATGTGATTCAGTCAGATTTTCATTTATTCTTATTTGATTCTCAAGGACATAGCCTTGTTTAACATCCATCTCATTCACTTGCTTCTTAATGTCTGCTTGTTGCTTTGCAAGAAATACCACAGCATTGCCTCCCTTGTGGAAGCAATCTGTCATCTCTCTTTTGTTTTGATTAACTTCAAATCTTATAGATTTTATCTCTTGTGCCAGAACAAATTGAAGAGTCTTTTGGCTTTCATCCACATACTTTTCAAGAAGCAATCTCTGCTCATCCATTTTGACCTGTAAATTTATCATAAATTTAGTGTAATCAAAATCAGTAGTAGCTTGGTGATTTGTTGTCTGAAGAGCTTTCTTATAGCTGTGACTTCTCCTCTTGAAGACCATTAACTTTCTTTTCTTAGCCTCCCTGACCTCTGCATTTTCAGACTCTGAAGTACTTTCAATATGAACTCTTTCTGGAGGAGTGGTAGGAATTTCTTTCTCAGCACCATGTTGCTCCCCCTCAACATGTACTTGCTCCCCCTCAACAGCACCTTGCTCCCCCTCAACCCTATGGGTTTCAACCTTATCAGCTGCCTCTCCAATTTCAGGAAACAACTCTACAAGAGTGAATTCTTGTTGTGTGAGAGCAGGAGATTGTACTTTCTCTGCAGCAGCAGCACCAGAAATATCAAGATCAGCTTGAGAATATTGCTCAATCTTTTCTGAGTCAGCTTGAGTCGTTCTCCATGGACGGTTGATTTGATCTTTAATCTGGTTGAATCCACTGATATAGCGGTATAGAACTCAAATACTTCCTTCTTCCATATCTTACTAGGCTCAGAGACAAGATATTCTAATCCATTGTCTACAAGAAGAGAAATAACCTGTTTGATCTCAGATTCGGCATAGTTGAAGGCATGCCTAACCAACTCATATCCTTCATTAACGTTGTCTTCAACCTTGGGCGTCATTGGAATGAAGAGAAAGCTTGGAAAGAGAGAAGAGAGATTGTTGACACAAGGCTTTTGTCTCTAAACCCTGGTGAGCGTGTCGATAGAATAAGTTCTTGACCTATTTATACCCTTTTAACCAAATAAGATCAAAAGATGGGCAAAAAATGTCTAAAAGTGTCGATACTGTTGGAATGTGTCGACACAAACTTCTATTATCTCGACCACGGCTCTGACTACTATGTGTCGACACCAATTGATGATATGTCGACACAAGAGATACTTAGTAGTTCATCAGAAATTCTTTGTCGACTCTTATTATAAGTGTCGACACAAAATCTGTAAGTGTCGACACCATTACTCTGGTTGTGTCGACACAACATTTCTGGATGTGTCGACTCTTTGTCCCTTAGGTGTCGACACATTTTCTCTGTGTCGACACAATTTCCCTGAATTGTCGACATTAATTCTCTGTGTCGACACCTTATCACTGAATGTGTCGACACCATTTTTCTTAGCCAATTTTTTGTAAACTAACCTATGGTAAGCATTCCTAATTTAATTTTAAATCTATTGAATTTAGTTTCATCCAGAGGCTTTGTAAATACATTTGTAATTTGAAAATCAGTTTTAACAAATTCTAATGAGATGTCTTATTTTTCTACATGTTCTCTAAGAAAATGGTATTTTATCTCTATGTGCTTAGTCCTACTATGTGAAACAGGATTGTTTGCAAAAGAAATAGCACTTTTAGAATCACACAATAAAGGTGTTCTACTTACCTGAATACCATAATCCCTTAGCTGATGCTGAATCCACAATAGTTGTGCACATCAACTTCCAGCTGCCACATATTTAGACTCAGCTGTGGATATTGCCACACTAGTCTGCTTCTTACTGCTCCAAGATATCAATCTTCCTCCCAGGAATTGGCATGTACCTGTAGTACTTTTTCTATCTTCTCTATAGCCTGCAAAATCTGTATCTGAATAACCTGTTAGTAGAAAATCTCCATTCCTAGGGTACCAAAGGCCTAGATTATGTGTGCCCTTTAAGTATCTCAAAATCCTCTTGACTGCAGTATAATGTGATTCTTTAGGGCATGCTTGGTACCTAGCACAGATACATGTTACATATATAATGTCTGGTCTACTAGCAGTTAGATATAATAGATAGCCAATTATTCCTCTATACAAAGACTCATCTACAGGTTTACCTGCATCATCTTTGCATATAAGCATACTTGTTCCCATAGGAGTTCTCATGGTAGAGGATGATTCCATACCATAATTCTTAACTAACTCCTTGGTGAACTTAGACTGGGATATGGACAATCCATCATCAGTCTGTCTTACTTGGAGTCCCAAGAAGAACTTAAGTTCCCCCATACTACTCATTTCAAACTTCTCTTGCATAAATTTGCCAAACTTCTTGCAAAGGTTGTTCTCTATAGATCCAAAGATTATGTCATCTACATAGATTTGAACTAAGATTATCTTACCTTTAGATTCCCTTAGGAATAGAGTTTTATCTATTTTACCTCTTGAGAATTTGTTCTCAATAAGGAAAGTAGACAGGGTTTCATACCAAGCCCTTGAGGCTTGCTTTAACCCATAATGCTTTCCTAAGTCTATAGACATAACCAGGTTTAAGAGAATCTACAAAACCTGATGGCTGCTCTACATAGACTTCTTCTTTCAGATCACCATTCAGGAATGTTGATTTCACATCCATTTGATATACCTTGAAGCCTTGATATGTTGCATAGGCAAGGAACACTCTGATTGCTTCCAGTCTTGCATATGAGGCAAATGTTTAATCAAAGTCTATTCCCTCTTCTTGCCTGTATCCTTTTACAACCAATCTTGCTTTATTCTTCACAATAACTCCATTCTCATCCAACTTGTTCCTAAAAATCCACTTTGTACCAATTATGTTGTGGTCTTTTGGTTTAGGAACCAACTCCCAGACCTTGCATTTTCTAAACTGATTAAGCTCCTCTTGCATAGCATTAATCCAGTGTTGGTCTTGGATAGCTTTTTCAAATTTCTTTGGCTCCAGTTGAGATAGAAAACTTGAGTGCAGGACTGTATTCAGATTTCTACTTCTGGATTGCACTCCATGTCTTGGATCACCAATTATCTGAGTTGCTGGATGATCCTTTAGATGTCTTACAGCCTGAGGTAGAATTCCTTCTGGCTGAACACATCCAGTTTCTTCATTATGCTGCACCTCTTGATTGTCATCAGCTTCTAGAGAGTCTTGTACTCCCCCTGGACAGTAGCCATCATTTTCCAATACTTCATCTGCAGTTGAGCCTTCTGTAATGGAAAGATTCTCCATCCTATTGCTTATACCTATTGGACTGCATGAACTACAAGGCAACTCACTGTTGATTAATCTTGTTTCATCAAATACAACATGTACAGATTCTTCTACAACCTGAGTAATCAAGTTATAGACTCTATAAGCCTTACTATTGTTGTTGTACCCAACAAATATCCCATCTTTGGATTTGGCAGCAAACTTTGTTAGATAATACTTGCCATTGTTAAGGATATAACACTTACAACCAAAGATCCTAAAATAGGATAAATTTGGTTTTCTACCTTTCATAATCTCATAGGGAGTCTTTTTGTGGCACTTAGTGATAGAAGCCCTATTGAGTACATGACATACAGTGTTTACTGCCTCAGCCCAGAAATATTTTGGGAGAGAAGTGTCACTCAATAAAGTTCTACAAGCTTCAATCAATGTCCTATTCTTTCTTTAGCCAATATTATTTTGCTGAGGTGTTCTAGGTGAGGAGAATTCTTGAAAAATCCCAAACTCTTCACACAATCTTGTCATATTTTCAGATTGAAATTCAGTGCCATGGTCACTTCTGATTTTGACCACTGTACTGTCCAGTTCATTCTGAATTTATCTGACAAAACTATGTAAAACACTTAGGGTTTCAGATTTCTGTCTTAGAAAGAACACCCAGGAATATCTAGAATAGTCATCTACAACCACAAAATTGTAGACCTTCCTACCTAAACTATGAACTGGCATAGGACCAAAAAGATCCATATATAAGAGGTATAGATACCTCACTGAATCCTTGTTTTCAAGGCTTTAAAGGAGGATTTTGTCTGCTTGCCCTTTTGACAAGCTGAACATATCCCTTCCTTTATACACTTAACTTGAGGACCATTCCTCACTAACTCTTTACTAAAGAGTTGGCCAATTGTCTTGTAGTTAAGATGATCCAGCCTCTTGTGCCATTTGACACAATGAGATGCTTTCTCATCAGCTATAAGACAAATAGGAGAACCTTTGTTCTCACACCCAAAATCAAGACAATAAACATTTCTCTTTCTATATCCTGTCAATATGATCTTTTGATCACTTGACCTTTTGATATGACATCCATTCTTAACAAATGAAATGTCATATCCTAGATCACTCAGCTTACTTATGCTTATCAGGTTGTGTTTCAAACCTTTTACATAAGCCACTTGAGTGATGGTAATTTGGTTGGAAGAGATGTTACCAAATCCTTTGATGATTCCTCTTTCATATCCACCAAAGATTACTTTAGGCCCATCCTTGATAGATGTGTACTCCTTCAGTAGCCCCTTTATTCCAGTCATGTGCCTGGAACATCCACTGCCCAAGTAATATATAGGGGCATGGCAACTTGGACCTTCCTGCAATATAGAATTACTTTCCCTTAGAACCCAAGTAAGTCTTGGGTCCTTGTTTCAAGTTAGCACCATTCATATAAAAACTACCAGCAGCTCTTCTAACTGGTAGACTGTTGTTCTTCCTGACACTTATGTTATGCCAGCAGTCTAAGGAAAAATGTCCTGTCTTGCCACAGCACCAGCATTCATACTTGTTGTATCTAGGTCTAGATATATTTTTGACAGAAGAATTTCTGTTCTGTGCTGGTGCTGCTGCAGCTACACCCACTGATTTCTTATAACTATGGGGTTTATGAACATGGGCTGACTTATTGGCATTAACAACCCTGTTATTCAGAACATCAGTATTATTATGACCATGAATGTTTTCAAGATCTTACTTGTTAGAAGGCTCAAGCATCTTTCTAAAAACTACAGGGACTTTAAAGTTCAATGGCTGAACAGAGGCTTTGCCCTTTCTCTTGAAATGGGTAGCCCTGGTATTACCTTTAAAGCCTATTCCTGCCTTACCCTTTTGAGCCACAAACTCATCTATTAAGGGTAAGACTGATTTTGGCTTAGAGTAACAAGCCACCAAATCTTTATCTACTTGAAGTCTGACTTCCAGACTTTTAATTAGATCATTTTTATATGTGATTGTACCCATCTGAATAACAGTAATAGTTTTTAGCTTGGCAACTTCATTCATTTGTTGATCCAATTCTTTCTCTAAACCAGATGCAGTCATCTTGAGATCTGTAATTTCCTTAGCCTGATTTTTGGCCAGGTTTTTGCTTTTCTTAAGTGCCTGCAATAAGTCCCCATATTCATTTATCAACTGATGAATATCTCCTTCAGATTATGATCCATCCTCATCACTTGATGAAGATGAATCTGACTCTGAACCAGTACTGTAATGAGAAATTCTAGAATTACTTTGTACCTTATTGGGACCAGGCTGATCCTGGCACTTGTTGTCTTCTGATTCAGCCATCAGTCTCATGCACTAATGGTCTTCTTGTTCATTGATGGAGTCCAGCAATGACATAAACTCGTCTTCTTAACTAGCTGCATACAGTCTAAAGTATGCTTCAGCTTTAGATTCTGACTCTGAGGAGGATTGATCTGTAAGACTCTTCTCCTTCTTAACAACAAAGGATTTCTCCTTCTTGCCCTTTTGTTGAGTCTTCTTTCTATCTGCTGACTCCTTCCTTTTTCTCGACACTCAGCCACCACATGTCCTGTCCTATTGCAGCAATAGCAAACAATTTTTGATGTTGTAGCTTTGCTGGGCTTAGACCCGCTCCTTTCCTTTCTTGATGATTTTCTCTTTTGATAATAGTCATCAACTAGCTATGATGTAGAGGGCCTTGACTTCCACTGCTTCTTATTCAAGAACCTCTGAAACTGCCTTGTAAAGGCAGAAAAATCTGCATCTGAATCACTGCTATCTGAGTTCTGATTATCTGAATTTTCTGAGATAACTTCCGCAACTTCCTTAGGAGGTGATGGAGACATCCTCCTGCTCTTTTTAGTTGCTTCAACCTTGAAGGCCACTGACTTTTCTCTTTGCTCTCCTTTTGTATTTCTTTCTTCCTCCTTCCTAGCCATTAGTTGTATTTCATATGATAGCAACTTTCCAAATAAGGTTGGAGGAGAAATGTCAGCTAGTTTGGCCACTTCTCTAATGGCACAAATCTTGGTATCCCAATCCTTTGTCAAGGATCTTAGGAATTTGTCATTCAGCTCATAAGTACTGAAGACCCTTCCATAGGACATCAGTTCATTCACTATCCTGTAGAATTTATTGTAGCATTCAGATATGCTATCAGACTTCCCTTGTCTGAAACTCTCATATTCATGATTGAGCATAGACTTTCTGTCTTGTCTAACTTCTTCAGAACCCTCCATGTAGACAATCAAAGTGTCCCACATTTCCTTGGAGGTTTTGCAGTGAATCAAATTTTGGAAAGTAGAATCATCTATGGCACTCACTATGATATTCTGAGCTTTCTTATCCATAGTTGCCAATATGATCTCATCCTTGGTCATTTCAGAAAAATCTTTAGGAGTTCTTTGATTTGCATCTAGAGCAGACACATTCATTGGGATATATGACCTTCTTTTACTGTGATATATATCCTTGGGTCAGAGGCCTCCATAAACAATCTAACCCTTTCTTTCCAGAATCCAAAAATCTCTTTCCTGCAGATGGGTAATTTCATTGACCCTAATTCCTTGTGATTCTCTCCAGAACCAATTTTCTTGATTCTTGATTCTACCTTAGGGATCTAACTCAGACTGTTAAGTCCTTCTTTGAGTAACCTCCCTCTGATACTACTTGATAGTTTTACTTTCAAGACTACCTAAACACCTAGAGGGGGGGGGGGTGGGTGAATAGGTAATTTTCTTTGATTTAACTTAAGGCAGAATATAACTACAGTTCTTTGAATAAATAAGATATTTCTAAGCTAACACAGCACAGCAATTACAAACATAAACACATCACAGATTGCACACAGATTTATAGTGGTTCCCCAAGGTCTGGGTACATCCACTTTCCCCCTTCACCAATCTAGCAGTATGCTAGAGTCGGCCTAACTTCTTCCTTTAACTTAGATCCTCAGATCCTACAGCTCAGAATCCAGAAGGATTCCTACAACTCAGGCTAACAAGCCCTACCTCAGCCTTGCCACAAGGCCTACAACTCAGAGAATACCTTCTCCTACAACTTAGGCTAACAAGCCCTACCTCAGCCTTTCCACAAGGCCTACAGCTCAGAGAATACCTTCTCCTACAACTCAGGCATAAACAGCCCTACCTCAGAGAATAAATCTCCTACACTCAGCCTTTATAAAATAGGCTTACAACTCAGATCTATGAATAGATCCTACAGAATTTAATAAGGAATTTTTGTAATCTCTTACCCCTATTGAGAGAGAAGGGATAAGAACTTTCTTGATCAGCTCCTTGAAGAGTCTGATGGCTGAAATCAACTTGATCTTAGCTTTCTTCAAAGCTTCTTGAATCTGAACTTAGTTGGGTTGATTTCCATTGAATAAAACTGACTGGCAGCTTCCTTCTTAGACTTCAGAAATAGATCTGAATCTTCTTGATAGATTAGTTCAGTATCTGCTTCTTGAGAGACCTATGAATGTCTCCTCCTTGTCTTCAAATAGCTGGATCTCTCTCTATCCAAATCTCCTCAAGATACTTCTGAATTCTTGATTGAATTCAACTTAGATAGAATCTGAATAGTAAACTACTTCAGAATGTCTTCTTAGATCTTCTCACGAAGATCTTCTTCTTTGTTACTTGTACTTTCTTGATCAGAGATAAATCTCTAATTATGTTAGTGGTGACAATACTTTTTCTCTATGTATGTTGTTTTTTTATTCTTCTGAATCCATCTATTTATAGACTTTATCCTTGGTAACCGGATGATCCGGTTTATAACTAACTTCTGACAAGTCTGACAGCTTCAGTAAACCTATCATAACCCACAGCTGTAAAGTATTCAAACAGTTCTTGAGCCTTTGACTCTATCAGCAAAGCGTCGAGTCTATCTGTCATAAAATGTCGAGAACATCTATCAATATGTGTCGACACAAGTGACTAAGTGTCGACATTGCCTTTAGTGATGTCCACAAAGCTGCCTTGATGTCGACTATAATCTTCTGTATGTCGACACTGCCTCCTGGTGTCGACACAAATTCTCTGAAGTGTCGACACAGCTATTTACAAGTGTCGACACAATCTTACTGAAGTGTCGACACAGCTTCCTAAGGTGTCGACACATGGACTTAGAATATTTTTCCTGCATTCTAGCACATTCTTAACCTGCACATGTAAACTCAAAATAACATCAAATAAACCTTGATGTATATCATTAAGCTAAGTGAGGCTTCTCCAAATCATGTACACATTTTTCAATGTACCCAATATGTGCGATGAGTTGAGGCGTTCCTTGGGGTAGATATGTAAATTCCCCCTTGTGTAGAGTCCATATGCGAGAACAAACATAGGCATGATGTGTGAAGCCTCTCCGGACAAGTTGTTCTGGATTGGTGATGTTGCATTGCATAATAACCGAAGAAGACTCCGTATGAATGTTTTTTTCGGGTTTTCTACGAGGTAGATTGCAACAGGGAGCCTTGGGGACTAACTCCAAGGTGCACCCGGAAAACTGGGCAAATGTGGGATGTTACCAACATGGTGGTCGGGGAGCCAACTTGAACATAACTGGGTTATGTGAATTGTGTGATGGAAACGGGACTCGGGGAGTCATGACCTGCGCATATGGCTTAAATTGACGTTGCGGTATGAGCACGGGTCAAGCGGAACCGTACCCGATCTATGTTGTTTGGTGGAACTGTTGGCATAGATGTGGGTCTTCGATGTCTATGGCTTAAATTGACGTGACCAATGCCAGGAAGACAAAATGCTCATAAGGTTGGCCGTCCAAGGGACGATGGTGAGACGGGAACGTCTATGGCTTAAATTGACGTGACGTTGGCCGGTTCGCCGTGAATGTGCCCTGAGTGCACGGGGTGTGTGGTCGTGTGTGCCTGCACCTGTGATGAAGTGTGTTTACACTATACCGCTTAATTATGCTAACAAAATGCAGGGAAGAGCATCGCCGCCCCGTGTTGGGGGCGGGGTCGTTATAATTTGGTCAGCATAGCTGACCATTGCTTTTGTTTGCCACCGTGCGGTTGTTTGTTGTTTGCAGGCGCTGCGGAGCTGAGCGGTAAATAGTGGGCTAAAGCCCAAGTTGCTGTGCCGGCCCTCGAAGGCCTAATTTTGAGTGTTTTTCTTATGTACTCGTGTGTGACCGGCCTGCGTGCCGAGGTTTGGAAGACACTTTTATTGAGCAAACTTTTGTAAGGTCATAAGGCCAATATTTGTGTAGTATTCATTCCTATGGGTTTATTGCAGTGGACATTCATGCTTGGTTGGGTTTTTTATCAGTACAACTTAATAATTTGCTTCATCTAGGTGCTCTGTGTAGGACATTGTGATTGGTTGATTGGTTTTAATAAGTAACCAACCGGTCTGTTCGTGGTATATGGCGTCGGGCCCCGGCCGGACCTACTTTTATATGCTATACGACGGATAGGAGTGTTACAATTATGTATCAGACTATCGGTTTTGGTCAAGCTTAAATGAATTCGTGGGAGAATTCACTTTAAGGGGTGGTGAGCACATATGTGTGCGTAATTGTTATAACATGAAAAGAACCCATGAATGTCCACATAGGAATGAAAATACAAAAGTTTGAGGAACCTGCGTGTTCCTATAAATTTTGTTTGCAATATTGTTTGGTCTCTTATCGGTGTTCTGCGTGATTACAGGTGACCAGGAGTCGTGTTGGACCGTCGGAACGGCCAGGTTCTGAGGCAAGCAACGCACCAAATGATACGCCTGCAACACCTCCTTTAGTCGAGGCCATTAGATTGGTGTCAGAAGCTGTATTTACAATGATCAATGCTTAGCCTGCGAGGAAGGTGCAGCTGCCTGCTCCTACTGTGGAGCAAGTACTGCTCCAAGCGATAGAGCCTAGGAGGGTGGAACAGGTGAGGGAGGATCCGGAGTTGCCTCGGAGAGCAACTGTGAAACAACTTAAGCATGTGATGGGTTTCCATCCGCCAGTGTTCTCAGGAACGGGAACCCCGACTCAGGAAGAGGATTGGCTATCGAGAGTCAATAGAGTGCTTACAGCAACGGAGACTGAAGAGTGGCAGAAGACCACGATTACGACATTCTTGCTGGACGGGGACGCGAGGTTATGGTGGGAAGGGATGGAGCTACACCGCCTAAGGGGAAGTAAGTTGGCTAATGTCTCTATGGAGGAATTTTAGAGGTGATTTTTGGCTCGATACCTCCCCTCAGCTCAGAGGATCGCGTTGGAAAATGAGTTTAAAAAGTTGGTGCAAGGAGACAGCATCGTGGACGAGTGTCTCCATGAGTTCACTCGTTTAGGACGATACGCAAGCACTACCTTTGCCGATGAGGAGCGCAAGACGAACCGTTTCTATGAAGGGTTAAGAGATGATTTGAGGTTGTTACTTTCGGGGCCTATGACTCAGTGTTTCATGACCTTGGTCAACTCAGCCCGGTCCTTGGAAAAATACATGAAGAATGTTCAAGCGAAGAAGGAATCCGGTGGAAAGAAATCGGAGTTTAAAGTGCCGACTACTTCGAAGTCTGGATATCGCAGGTTCTACAAGAAGGCTAAGACGTCGGGTCCAACCCCTTCTTCAGGTGCCTCAGGGGCAACCACCAATAGAACCCCGGGCGCTTATTATACTTGTGGAAAGACAGGACATTTTTCCCGCAATTGTTGGAGCGGACGTCCGAAGTCCGAGAGAAAGCAAGTAGCCACTTATGAAGAGAGGACAAGGCGGTGGAGTCAGTGATAAGACCGTGGATTGAGAAGTATTTCTCATTCTACTGCCTTGGCCATTCTCTTTCTAATAAGAGAGAAGGGAGAGCTTGGAGGAGGAAGAAGGAGAAGGGTTCCGACTGCTGGAGGAGCGTAAATGATCCTACTCGAGATCCGAGGCAAGCGTTGTGGAGGCAAGGCCGTCGCGGTGATTTCCATCCGGCTAATTTCTCCATGGCTCTGAAGCGATCGTCAAGGTTAACGATCTCCTTCTTGGACAAGTGAAGTCCTACTTTCTGCATGTGCATGGGATCCTCCACCAAGAGGTGGAGAGCATAAGAGGTTCTAATGGTTGAGTCTGTATTTAAATCCGGAAGTGTGTAGTATGGAATAGGCATGTTGTTTGAAGCACATCTGGATGGATAGTCTAGATTGGTGATGTTGCGAACCGGAGAAGACTCCGTATATAAACCAAATAGCTTGTGGAGAGTTTGAGGACGCTTGTGAATTGTGGTTAGAAATCTTTGCATAGCTCCTTTGGTTGTATGCTCGGCACGAGCTTGATGATAGATGGGAAAGCGGCACTATGTTCGATGCAACACCGATATAAATCGACGCATGCGTCGATAAAAGAACTGATGAGCTTAATCAAAGCTACATCGAATACTAGTCGACGCGACATCAACTTCAGTTGCGCACATAGAATTCTTTCTTTACATGGTTTTTTCGTGCACTGAATAGACACTTTCCAAAAATGTGTAACCATGTACCCTAATATTCGATGTATCTTTTATTTATACAAAAAGTTTTGTTATATTTATTATTTTTTAAAACTCTTCATCTTCCCTACTATCTACTTCCTTGTCTCCATTGTCTCTCTTATTTATTGAGTGTTTTTGTAGGTACATCAATTGTGTGGAAGACCAAATTAGGATTTAGTGTCAAATTGGTTTCTTTAAATGTTGTAGCCAAAATTTTCCAAGGGATTCTTCAATTGTTTAGTACCCTTATGTTAGAAAAATTGATATCCACCCGATGCAGACTTTATGTAGCAAAAGTGATATAATTTGTGTCAAATGTTCAATTTGAGGCATACAGCTCGATGGCAGGAACCATTATTGGAAAGGAAGTAAAGATTAATGTTGAGATGATACAAGATATTTTGAACTCCCTTCAGGAAAAAATGCAATTGAGTTGTCTAATAAATAAATAAATAAGGTACTGAAAATAATAAATTTTTCAAGGGAAAAACAAATTCATTTGAAGAAGATTAATAATTCTCAAGAATACTATTTACTGACTGCCATTGTTGGTAAAGTATTGCAATGCAAAATCTCTACCCATAATGTTATTCCTAAGACCCATTTGCACCTAATGTGGTTGCTTGTCCTGGAAAAGAAGATTAACTAGGGGAGGTGTCTTCTAATGATGATATCCCACAAATATACATTAAAGGAAAATGGATATATGAAATTCAAGAGTCAAATACTAATGCATCACTATCCTGGACTATGTAAATATAAAGGAGTGAATATTCGTCCTGGAAAAATCCTTGCAATTGCTTTATTTTTAAAATGGACCAGGTAGATCACTAAATAGGGGTCTCTAAGAAAATCTTATCCTTCTCTTTTTTCTTAAGGTTATGTTCCATTTTCTCCTATTCCAGATCCATCCACTACTCCATACCTGGTACTTACTTCTTTGCCTATTATGCAGCCACCACCGTCATCTATTCACTTAAAAATATCTTCTAAAAATCTCATTCCTACTTCCTCCATAATGCTTGCCTCCTCTCCTTCTAATCTATATCTAATCATTTTTCAAGAAGTGCATATGACCTCTAGTACCATATCCACTCTCTTGAAGGAGAATAATTCTCAAATAAAAACAACATTTGATCATATGTAATCTCGGCTTGTTGAGGTTACTTCTTTTTTGCAACTGATGCAGGCATTGGTGTCTTCCTCTTTTATGACAAATTCAGTCTTCACCTCCCTTATCAATGAGTTTAAGAAGGGAGGATTAACAAGGAAGATGAAGATTTATAGGTCTCGTCCTTCTTACATGGTCCAGACCCATTCAATATTGCTGGAAATGAAAATGCTTTGATTGAGGTTGATGTTAGTCCATAGGTTGCACTTAGCTAGGGGAGGTTAAAGAGACACTTATAATTAACGATGAAATGGTTACACACAATCTGGGGAGGGAGCTTATGCTTCACCTTAGGGAGGGGGGGCTCAAGCCAAAATAAAATGATGAGGAGGAGACAACAATGGTGTTTTCCAAAAGAGCTATAAAAGCGAGATATTCTAAAAAGGGAAAGCATGCTCAACATTCCAAAAAGTTGTTCTTGTTCAACATTTTAGAAAGAGGAGGTAATATTTCAAGGATATACAGACTCAAAAAGTTGTGATTAAAATAAGCAGAGAAATTTGCCGCATCCCTCCAATAACTCAGCCAAAAGATTCAGTAGATAAAACGAATTAGAAACTAAAGCTATTCACTGCTTCTAAATTCCTAAAGGGTAAAATTATGGATTGTTTTGATGGTGCCGAAGAAGAAATTAGAAGAAATATTGTTGATCAAAATAAATGGAAAAAGCATCTCAATAAGGTATAACCAAGTGCTCTAAGATACTAGGAAAGGTTGGTCGCTATTTTGGATATCCTTTGGGAATGGCCAGAATATTAGAAATTTAAAGACTTATTCAATTACTCTAAAAGAATTAAGGACAAACTATTGGTCAATCTCTATAATTATCTGATTGATACAATTACTTAAGAGAATAATGTTAAAAAAACTGATCCTACAAATAGTACAGTAGTTTTCAGAGATTATCTCACATCAATTCTATTCTGTAAATCTAAGTTGCTCAGTTGCTACAAGTTCAGAGTTTCATGCTCATGCTATTCTTTCCCTTATATGTCAATGTTGTAAGTTGATTGTTTTCTTTATTCTATTATTCTGTAAAATCACATTAAAATCTTGTAAAACTTGTTAAGCTAAATATAGGAGAGACTATTGGGAAAAGCCTATTGATTTATCTTAACAAATTAATTATAAGTTTTTTACTCTCTAGGATTATTATCCATGTGTATGGTGAGGGTAATTTTGTCATAGATATCATCGAAAGTCAGTTAAGTCAAGGGCATGAGAAAGGCAAATAGAATATATGAAGAAAATCAATCAAACCAATAATGCGTCGACTAGAAGTTGACACAATAACATCTGAAAGTAGGTGTAACTTTGATTTTGGATATTAGCATAACTTTAGAAGTCAAGTCAACACACCGCCAAAGCAGAAGATGACACATGCATTGATAAGATATTTGTGCAACATCAAGTATTTGGCCAAGTCGGTAGAGCTGAATTTTATAGGTAGATATCGATGCACCTTCTACTAGAAGTCAATGTAGCGTCAAATTCAATCTCAAATAGAAAATTAAGAAGATTTGCCCAAAGTTAATTGAAGAAGATTATAATGAAATACTTTTGAATCCTTAGAGCTATTAGAAGAAGTATTAAGGGAAAAATTCTCTATAGAAATTTTGAAGTTATATATGGAAGATTTATGAAGTGGTTCGCGTGATTCATGAAGACATAAAAGGATATTATTTTGTTCCATCTGAAGATAATTTTTGGTTAAGGAGAATTCAAAATTGTCTAACGACTGATTTACTCGAATTACAAGAAGAAGAATACACAAAATACAAAATATAGAATACAAAAGAAAACTATGCATGGAGAATTTAGATTGTGAACAACATAGACTTCTTCTTCGATCTTCTCCTCTCTGCTGCAACTACAAATGATCTGAGAACAATCAAAATATAAGTAGATTAAAAGCAAAACAAATCCTTTCACCTTTTTTAACATAGATTCTTTCATCAAAAGGATCTAGTACACTTAGTGTCAATAGTCCTAATATGTTTGTTGAAGGAGGATTAATCATAAAAGACTTTATTCTACTTCTTATCTCTTTACCTCTTCTCATTTTGTAAATTAAGTAAAGAGTTTTAAGAATCTCTCTTCAAAGGATTTGGTCCTTGGTTATGAGAGTCTCCTTTTAAAAAGACACGGTCCTTGGTTCATGATCCCTTTATCAAAAGTTCTAGACTTTGTTCTGAGAGTCTCCTTTATAAAAGACTTAGTTATTGGTTTTGAGAGCCTCCTTATCACAAGATTTAGACACTAGAATAGTGAATTACTATCAAGGTGGTAGAAGAGTGGATGTACCCAGATTTTATGGAACTACTTTAGCTCTATGTCTTCTTTTGCCAATTTTTTGTGTTGTCACTAATTTATTTTCTACCTTTGTTTATTTTATTGTGGTTGTGATTGTGGATGCTAATCTAATATTATTTGAACTTGGTAAATAGTTTATTAGCAAATAAATTTTTAATTATCCATTCACCCCACTCTTGAGAATTCTAGAGGCTTAAGTCAAAGCTTGTCACCCTTTTACCGCGGATGATGTAGACACTCCTGGTGTGAAGCGGTAGAAAAATTCATACAAAAGGTTGCATTTCCCCTCAGAAATCTTTATAGTCCTAGTAGACGACATAGTAAGCTTCTTGAGTATGCTCTTACTTCTACTAGGAGGTGATAAAGGAATGTTCAATTGTTATATTTTATGAGCAAAATGACCTTGGGTAGCTTGAAGGGTGTCACAAATAGTGGCATGTTTCTCTGCGTATAGTGTAATACCCCTATCCGTCACATAATATATAGCAGTAAGTCCGACCGGGGCCCGACTCCATATACCACAGACAGACCGGTTGGTTAGTCAATGAAACCATTCAACCAATACACACGTCCTACACAGAGAATCTAGCAGAAGCAATTTGTTAAGTTGCACAATAAGAACCCAGGCAACAAGCGTGAATGTCCACTAATAAACCAAACAGTAATGAAATACAAAGTACCAAAGAGTACTGGCCTTATGGCCTTACTACAGTTCACTTGAAAAAAAGTGTGTTTTACAAACTTCGGCTCGCAGGACGGCCACACATGAACTAATAAAGTAAACACACAAGGGATTCGAGGGCCGGCTCAGAAACTTGGGCTTTGGTGTAACGCCCCCGATTTTTCTGCGATTATTTTAATCCTCGTTTGGCGTTACGTCGACGCGTTTTCTTGGTTTGTGCCATCTGTGGAGTGTGGTCTTAACTCCTTAGAACTAGGTGCCCTATTTTGTAGCCTGTTGGCAATATCTCCCTAGCAAGCCGAGTCATTTTGGGTGACCCGGTGTGGCCTCTTGGGGGATGCTTGTGTTTTGGCTTCGGGAGGGTATAACTCGAGTTCTGTTCGTCGAAAGTTAATTTCGACTTCGCTGTTGTGTTCATAGCGTGGATATTTAACTACGGTGAGAATTTCGTCGAATTCCGAGGTAGTTTGGTTTTCGCGTCGCTTTGGGTGTGCCATTAGTAAAGACTAGAAGAAATTCTTTTTTTTATTATTGTAAGGAGCAGGCGGTTGGGTTCGGTTTTGCTGAACCGATGCCTTAAAGACTATATAAAAGCCTTATTAAGTAGTGGTGGGCCCACTACTCCTTCCTCCTTCCCGAGACCAGAAGAAACCGTTGCTCCTATTCGCGGAAAATAGAGTAGAACCGCTGGACCTGCTTCCCCTTCGGACGGCGATTCCAGGAGTGTTCGTCGACGGATTTCGATTCCGAAAGCAGCGTTGTCTTGCTCTCGCTCAGATCTTCATTTCAACGGTAAGAGGTTTGATTTTCGTGGAGTTTTAGGAGACTTGGATTCCCGGTTCTTGTGCTTTTCTGCCATTAAAGTGCGGGTTTGCTTGTTAGGTGCTGCTCCTTCTAGTACAGAATGAAGAGGAGGGAAGGCCGACCAAGCTTCGCCGGAAATCGAGGCAAGTGGTATTCTTGCCCTTTCCATTGTCGTTCTTTTGATATTCAAGAATGTTTCCCGGTTAGCCCTAGGGTAGAAACCAAGCATATTCTCTTTTACCTTGCTGAATTTAGGGCTTAGATTCGCCTATGAACCCCCCTCCTTGTGCTATTTTGCTCAACCCGATGGTTGTTTTAACCATTTAGACTCCAGATTTGTAGTTCTAGTTGGGTGCTTTTGTGGGTGGAGCCGAGAGAGAGAGTGAGGGAGGTTGTTGTTGTAGGGCTCTGGTTAGAACAAGTCTTGGTAGACTCTCGGGTTTCTGTGTCGAGTGTGGTGCACACACTCAAAGCCAAAAGCCGCCCGGACTTGGCGTTGAGTGTGGTGGACACACTCAAAGCCATAGTTCGGTTTGTTCTTTGCAGCTGAGTGGTGGTGTGATTGAGTGAAAATTTTCATCTAAGTTAAAATCGACGAGAATCATCCTTGATTCCTGCCGATTTCGACGTGATTCCCACCGATCGGCAAGAATCATCCTTGATTCCCGCCGATTCGGCGAGAATCATCCTTGATTCCTGCCGATTCGGCGAGAATCATCCTTGATTCCCGCTGATCGTCGAGAATCCTTCTGGATTCTCGCCAATTCGGCGAGAATCATCCTGCATTCCTGCCGATTCGGCGAGAATTAGTCGGCATTCCCGCCGACCTCCGTTTGTTGGCGTTGGTTTAGGGTTTTCCTGCGGAAATGAACTTTGGTGTAGAGTGAGTTGACCTCACTCAACGCCAAAGCTGCTTTGGCGTTGAGGGAGGTAGACTCCCTCAACGCCACTGTTGGGATTTGTGGTTTTGGCTGAAGGCGTTGAGAGAGTGGACCTCACTCAACGCCATAGCTATTTTGGCGTTGAGTGAGGATAGCTCACTCAACGCCAGAGCTGTTATTGCGGAGGGCGTTGAGTGAGTGACTCTCACTCAACGCCATGGCTGTTTTGGCGCTGAGTGAGGCTAACTCACTCAACGCCAAGGTCTGGTTAGGCACTGAATGGGTCCCACTCAACGCCGAGCCGTGTTGAGTAACTTCAACACTATTTCTTTTTCCTCGATTTACGTTCCCGAGTGAATTCCTTGTTTATTTTTTTTGTAGTTTCCTTGTCGGCCATGTTTTTTCTTTCCTAGTGGACGAATCATGGGTCTTGGTTAGTAGTGGTGGTTTGAAGCTCTTCATGGGGGAGGTGTTATGTAATTTAGCCAAGGCCACCCTTATTCTTCTATCTTGCTCCAGGTACGGGCTGGGCAAGGGGGTGGAAGGTCCCTTGTGCTTAAATATGTAGACCCTTGAGCTTGTTGGCTTGGAAATGGTGGTTGGGGGACTGAGTTTGCCTCCAACCCAGATCCATGCTGTTTGTTTTAGCTACTACCATCTCCCACAGCTTAGGGTGTTAGAAGTTTCTTCCTTGGTAGATTGCAGCACATTGGGCTCTTGGTAGCCTAGTAGACCCTGCAGGATGTAGTTTCTGGGTAGGGTTGGTGCTATTTCCTCGCACGTAGTGCATTCCTTGTTGTCTTGGCTTAGGTAGTTGTGACTTTTTCTACTGTGTGTTTTCCTCTTTTATTCATTCCTTGGTTGACACTTCCATGCAGTTTTTCCTTGTTTTGCTTGCATAGGTATTCTTTCTTCTTTTGAATGCCTCAGGTTCTGAGCAGTAGCCAGTTTGGTGGCTAGGTTGTGGTGGTGTTGTTGATGGTCTCTTGGACTTTGGAGATCTTGTTGCTTTGTTAGTGAGGTAGTTTTTCAGTACTTTTCTTACAGACAAACATATTTGCCCGTGGGTTTGTGTCAGGTTGTTGGCGCCCACTGGTAGTTTTTACCTTTGTACTAGATATATTACTTTTACTGCAATCATTTTTCTGGAGATAGTCTACTTGCTCTGAGGAGGATTTATGTTAGGTTGCTAGTTATTTTAAAACTATAACTATTATTATTATAAGATTATTGCATGATCGGCATGTTTTATAAAGGTAAATCACTATTTTCCAAATAACGTCTAAAGATCATTTTCTTATATATAATATAAATTAAATGTAGAGTCTTGCATGACATAAGTGGTCCTCTTAGGGCTCTTATGCACTTCTTAGGATGTCAAACGTGAATAAAGTATTTTTCCACAGCGCTTAAGTATAATTTTTAACTGTGGACTAGGTGATCCACTGAGCCGAGGGATACGACCTCTTTTATATAACTGATTTTCTAATCATTAAACTCATAAATTTCTTTCATTAAGTGTAATAGATGGTTTTGCCTGAGCGTCAGCAGTTATCCCGTGCTTGACGTGGCATCATGACGCGCGTTTTATCATACTCTGATAATTCTTTAATTCGGAGAAAATGCGGGTTGTGACATTTGGCCCGCTATTTGTCGCTCGGCTCCGTAGCACCTGCAAGCACAAATCACCGCAACGGTGGAAAACAAGAATAATTGTCAGCGAAAGCTGACCAAATTATAACGATTCTGTCCTCAAACTCGGTGCATCAAAGCTTCTTCCCTGTACTTGTTAGCATAGCAAGTAAAATAGAGAATAAGCACAACATCACAGATGCAGGCTCACACGGCCACACACCCCGTGCTCTCAGGGGACTAACTCGGTGAACCCGGTCATAACTGTGGTCTCACCACCATCCCTTGGACGGCAAATCTTGTGAGCATTTTTAGTATTTTCGTTCAAAGCCTAAGACTCGCACGACCATGCCAATGACCAGTCCCTTTTTCAGGTATATGACACCAAACCACATAGCCCGGGTCCGTTTCCACTTGCAAGTTGCTCACACCGCCTAGTCACTTTAAGATGTACGCGTGGGTCAAGCTTTTCCCGGATCCCAAATTTGATCACACAAGCACATACCCCAGTTATGTTCATGGTTGGCTCCCAGGCCACCAAGATGGCAGAAATGCATTTCCGCCCAGTTTTCCGGGTGCGCCTTGGGGTTAATCCCTGAGGATCCCTGCTGCAATCTGCCCCGTAGAAACCCGAAAACAATCAATGACACATAGTCTTCTCTGGCTACTATGCAATACAACATCACCGATCAAGACCAACTTATCCGGGTAGGCTTCACGCAACATGCCTATGTCCGTACTACAATTCCGGAATCTAACAATGGGGACTTTACATATCTTCCCCAAGGAACACCGCAAACTCAACGTATACTCGCGGGATAGGGTTTTGCGCTGCAAAGGAAGAAGAGCTTCACATGCTCAAGATGAGAATCGTTACCCTAGCATTTTTCCTCGGCTCCATGGAAAACTACGTGGATGAAAAGCACCATGATGACCTCGCCTCTGCAGATCTGGGCTCGGTTTGCGATTTGGCGCTCTGAATCTCCTCCAACGACCAGATCTTCCTCTTCCTCCAAGCTCCTTGCTCTCACTTCTCTCTAGGATAAAGAGAGAGAGGATGAAAATGGAATGAGGGTTTGAACCATATTCCCAGATTAAAACCTACCCAAGAAAGCCCTTAGCCATTAGATCCCAAAGCACGGAAATGAACGGCTGCGATTCAGCCCAAAATTCCAAAACCTGGGCCGAACACAGCTTGCGACACGCCAGTGTCCAAGGCCGTGTCACTCATTCGCCGTCAAAACCGTCGCGTCACGAAAATAACACGGGCACTCGACACGCCCATGTCGGGATTGACATGCCTGTGTCACCCAGTACACGCCCGTGTAGCTAGGCGTGTTGCTCCAACGACACAGGTCCAAAACCACCAGAGCACGACACTGCCATGTGACACACCCATGTCATATGTCGTGTGCTAGACACGCCCTAGGACACGCCCGTGTCCCAGGCCGTGTATAGCTGCCTTAGCACAACTCGTCAAACGACCCGAGGAGGACACGGGTATTCGACATGCCCGTGTCGAATTTCACACACCCGTGTCGGACCTGAACATGCCTGGGCTCAGGCCATGCGTCCTCACTCAACGATCGTTATGTGAAAGGCTTTGAGTGACTGACATGTCATGGGACACGCCTGTATCCCAGGACGTGTTCACCCCCCCCCCCCGACGACCGTTGACTCGAAAATCATCGACCACGCAACCAACGCCGAACTCGAGCACGACACGCCCTAGGACACGCCTATGCCACAGGCCGTGTCACCTCTACCAAACCACAGATTTGGATCAAAATGCCACCCATCACCCTTTTGAGTTTCGGGGCGTTACAACTCTCTCCCTCTTAAAAGACTTTTGTCCATGAAATTACCAAAGGTAAAGAAAACAGAAAACCAAAGTGGTACCTGAGGGAAATAACTCTGGGTACTCCTCAAGCATTGTCTACTCCCGATCCCAAGAGAGCCCCTCACGACCGCAATTGTCCCAATGGACCTTGACCATTCTAATCTCCTTGTTACGAAGTCGCTTGACTTCAAAGTCCTCAATATAAATGGGCTTGACCCTAGTTGTCAACCCTTCGTCCACAGGTACTTGATCAATTGCGATCACCTGCGAAGTCTCTAGCACCACCTTCCGCAACACTGAAATGTGGAATACGTCGTGTAGACCACTTAACTCCATCGATAGCTTCAGATGGTAAGATGCTTCACCGATCCGCTCCAGGACCTCAAATGGTCCAAGGTATCTCGGGCTCAGCTTCTTCAAGCATCACACCCATTACACACCCTTGAATGGCTTAATCTTCAAATACACCCAATCTCCAACCGCGAACTCCACGTTCCGGTGCTTGGCATTATAGTATTTAGCTTGTCTATCCTGAGAGATCAGCAAACGCTCCTGAATGGTTCGTACCACTGAAGTAGCGCTTTCCACATCTTGCTTTTTGTACAACCTTGCCTCACCCGTTTCTAGCCATTACAATGGCGTGCGAAACTTCCTACCATATAGGGCCGCGAAGGGCGCCATTTGTATGCTCGCTTGGTAGCTATTGTTGTACGCAAACTCCACCAAATACAGGTGTTCTTCCCAATGCTTTCCGAAGTCTAGAACGTACATGCGGAGCATGTACTCAATGGTTCTATTGACCCTCTCGGTCTGCCCATCGATCTGCGGATGGAAGGCTGTGCTAAACTTCAACTTAGTTTCAAGCATCTGTTGCACTAACCTCCAATTATTGGACGTAAAACGCCCATCTTGATCACTCACGATGCTGCGGGGTACACCGTGCAGTCTGACTATATTATCCACATATAACTTCGCCTGTTTCTCTACAAAATCATCCTTCCTATGTGGAATGATGTGCAACACTTTTATTAACCGATCTACGATCACCAAGATAGCGTTGTTTCACTTCTGTGACCTTGGCAAGCTATGCACAAAGTCCATCAAAATGTCGTCGAACTTCCACTACGGAATAGACAAAGATTTCAAGAAACCCCCTGGCTTTTGGCACTCTGACTTTACTGAGGCGCAATTATGACATTTAACCACAAACAGTGTCACATCCTTCTTGAGCCCATTCCACCAGAATAACTTCTTTAGGTCCCGGTACATTTTCGTGCTCCCTGGGTGGATTGAGTATTTTGTATGATGAGCGTCGTACATCAACTACGCCCGTAGATTTCCCACGTTTGGGATGCACAAATGATTGTTCTTCCTTAGTATCCCATCTTCAACTGAAAACTGGTAATTTGACCCATCCAATACTGCATCCATAAGCTCCTTCATGTTGCTATCCAATTCCATAGCCTACCGAATGTGATCAGCCAGGTCATATTGTACTTCCTTCCAGTTAAATAACGCTTTGGCTCTAGTCTGCTTGTCCACACAACAGATCTCTAATGCCTCCAACTCCCGAATTAACCTCTCATCATGAACTGACAACAAGTAGGCTTGGGCGAGAGCCCTGCGACTCAACGCATCCGCAACTGCATTGCCTTTCCCAGGCACATAATGGATTTTGAATGTGTAGTCCTCCAGGAACTCCATCCATCTTCGCTGCCTCATGTTCAGATCCTTCTGATCCAACAGGTAATTAAGGCTATTGTGGTCGGTATAAATATCGATCTTTACACCGTACAAGTAGTGCCTCCACAGCTTTAGCGCAAAAATCACGGCCGCCAACTCCAAGTCATGGACTGGATAATTCCTTTCGTGCACTTTCAGCTAACATGATCCATATGCAATAACATTACCATGTTGCAACAGCACGCAGCCGAAACCACTGCCTGAGGCATCGCTGTATATCTCAAAACCTTCGGTCCCACTCGGCGAACTTAGTACTGCCACCATGGTCAAACGACTCTTCAACTCTTTGAACGCTTGCACGCACTTCTATGTCCATACAAACTTCTGATCTTTCCTTGTCATCGTCGTGAGAGGTAACGCTATCAGCTAGAAGTTCTCCACGAAGCGCCTGTAATAGCCGGCAAGCCCCAGAAAACTCCGGACTTCCGCTACCAAAGACAACACAGGACACTCTCGTATCGCAACAATATTCATGGGATCTACCGCAATCCCTTCTCCACTGACTATGTGACAAAGGAACACAACTTAGGATAACCAAAACTTGCACTTAAAGAACTTTGCGTATAGTTCATTCCTCCTCAGCGTCTCCAAAACCAGATGCAGATGCTTGAAGTGATCTTCTTCGCACTACGAGTACACCAATATGTCGTCAATAAAGATGATCACAAAACGGTCTAGGTACTCCCTGAACATTCTATTCATCAGATCTATGAATACGGATGGCGCATTAGTTAGCCCGAACGGCATGATCGTAAACTCGAAATGCCCATACCTTGTGTTGAACGCTGTCTTTGTGATATCACTCTCCCTTATCCTCAGCTGATAGTAACCGAACTTCAGATCCAATTTTGAATATACCAACGACCGACTAACTGACAGAAAAGATCATCAATCTATGGGATCGGTTATTTGTTCTTTTTCGTTAACTTGTTCAGTTCTCTATAGTCGATACACAGCCACAAACTTCCGTCCTTCTTCTTAACAAAGAGGACTGGTGCGCTCCAAGGCGACGAACTTGGATGCATATAACCTTGCTCCATCAAATCCTCTAGTTGAACCTTTAGCTCTGCAATCTCCTTAGGCACCAACCTATAAGGAGAGCGTGACACAGGTTTGGCACCTGGCACAAGCTCGATGGTGAAATCGATCTCTCGCTGCGGTGGGGCTCAGGGAATATAGTCCGGGAACATATCGGGGTACTCGCATACTACTGGGATACCATCCAAAGTGGACTTAGGCTTTACATCCTCCACTAACGTGAATAATAGCTCTGCTCCAGCACGAACCGCCTTCACCACCTGAAGAGCAGACATCAACGTCTTGCTACCCCTTAAATCCCACAAACGTTGTCTCATGCCTAACACCCAACTTGACCTCTTTACGGTTGCAATCAATAAAAGCCTTCTGCTCCGAATGCCAGTCCATACCGAAGATGACGTCGAACTCTACTAGTAGCAACAATGACACTAGTAAGTCGAACTACTGACTTCCAATATGAACCCTTAAGGCACAAACTCTGTCTACATGCATAGAACACCCATTCGGCAGCAACATGTCCAATTTGTCCTTCGCCATCGAAGAAGGGACTCCGATGTGCGATATGAAACCTTAGGATAAAAAGGAGTGCGAAGCTCCCGTATCGAATAGTGCCCTTGCCGGACTATCACAAATCAAAACAAAGCCTATACAAACAGTAATAAGCTAAGAAGCACTAGGTAACAGTATTTAAAGCTAACTTGCTATAAATTAAATCGTACCTATCACCACATCTGCTTGTTTGATGGCCTCCTGCTGGCCCATATTATAGACTCTCGGTTGAGTTGGAGCATAGTGGGACACGGTTGACCACACCGCCTTGCCCTTTTCTTCATAAGTTGCTCCTTGCTTTCTCTCGGACTTTGGACGTCCTCTCCAACAGTCACGGGCAAAATGTCCCATCTTCCCACAAGTAAAACAAGCGCCCAGGGTTCGGTTGGTAGTTGCCCCCGAGGCACCTGAAGAAGGGGCTGGACCCGACGCCCCAGCCTTCTTATTCCATCTTCGAAAACCAGACTTTGAAGTCGGTACCTTGAACTCTGACTTCCTACTACTGGAGTCCTTCTTTGCCTGAACATTCTTCATGTCTTTTTCTAAAGACCGGGCCGTGTTGACCATGGTTAGGAAACTCTACGTCATCGGCCCCGATAGTCGCAGTCTCAAGTCATCCCTTAGACCTTTGTAGAATCAGCTTGTCTTGCGCTCCTCGTCAGCGATGGTAGCGCTTGCATACTGACCTAATAGAGTAAACTCGTGGAGATAGTCATCCACGCTGCTCTAGCCTTGCACTAGCTTCTGGATCTCATTTTCCATTGCTATCCTCTAAGCTGAGGGGAGGTATCGAGCCAAGAAAAATCCCAAAAACTCCTCCATCGAGACGGCAGTCAACTGCCTACCCCTCAGATGGTTTAACTCCAAGCCTTCCCACTATATTCTTGCATCACCATCCAGCAAGAACGTGGCAATTGTTGTCTTCTGCCACTCTTCAGTCTCAGTAGCTATCAGCACTCTCTTAATTCTAGAGAGCCAATCCTCTACTTGAGTTGGGGTTCCCATCTCCGAGAATACAGGAGGATTGAAGCCCATCACGTGCTTAAGCTGCTTCTCCATTGCTCTCCTAGGAAACACTGGCTCCACTACCACCTGTTCCACTCTCCTTGGCTCTGCTGCTTGGAGCGGTACTTGCTCCACAGCAGGAGCAGGCTGCTGCACCTGCCTCGCAGGCTACACATTGATCATCGCAAACACAGCCTCCGCTACTAATCGAATGGTCTAAGCTGAAGGAGGTGTTGCAGGCTCATCATTTGGTGCGCTGCTTGCCTCAGAAATTGGACATTCTGACGGCCCAGCACAACTCCTGGTTACCTATGATCGTACAAAACACCGATAAGTGACCAAATAATATTGGAAAACGCAATTATAGGAATACGCAGGTTCCTCAAACATGTGTATTTTCATTCCTAAGTGGACATTCATGGGTTCTTTTAATGTTATAACGATGACGCACACAGATGTGCTCACCACCCCTTAAAGTGAATTCATCCACGAATTCATTTAATCCTGACCGAAACCGGTAGTCTGATACAAAATTGTAACACCCCTATCTGTCACATAGCATATAGCAGTAGGTCCAGTCGGGGCCCGATGCCATATTCCACGGACAGACCGGTGGGTTACTCAATGAAACTATTCAACCAATACACACGCCCTACACAGAGCATCTAGCGGAAGCAATTTGTTAAGTTACATAATAAGAACCAAGCCAAAATGCGTGAATGTCCACTAATAAACCAAACTAGAATGAAATACATAGTACCAAAGAGTACTGGCCTTATGGCCTTACAAAAATTCAGTTGAATAAAATTGTGTTTTACAAACTTCGGCTCGCAGGTCGGCCACACATGAACTAATAAAGTAACACACAAGGCCTTCGAGGGCCGGCTCAACAACTTGGGCTTATGCCCGCTAATTGTCGCTCGGCTCCACAACACCTGCAAGCATAAATCACCGCAACGATTGCAAACAAGAATAACGGTCAGCAAAAGCTGACCAAATTATCACGATTCCGCCCCAAAACTCGGGGCGACAAAGCTTCTTCCCTGCACTTATTAGCATTGCAAGTAAAATATAGAATAAGCACAACATCACAGGTACAGGCTTACATGGCCACACACCCCATGCTCTCAGGGCACTAACTCGGTTAACCTGGTCATAACTGTGGTCTCACCACCATCCCTTGGATGGCAAATATCGTGAGCATTTTTAGTATTTTCGTTCTAAGCCTAAGACTCGCACGACCATGCCAATGGCTAGTCCCTTTTTCAAGTATCTGACACCAAACCACATAGCTCGGGTCCATTTCCACTTGCCTGTTGCTCACACCGACTAGTACCTTTAAGATGTACGCCCGGGCCAAGCTTTTCCCGGATCCCAAATTCGATCACACAAGCACATAACACAGTTATGTTCATGGTTGGCTCCCAGGCCACCAAGATGGTAGAAATGCTTTTCCGCCAAGTTTTCTGGGTGCGCCTTGGGGTTAATCCCCGAGGATCCCTGCTGCAATCTACCCCGTAGAAACCCGAAAACAATCAATGGCACGGAGTCTTCTCCGACTACTATGCAATGCAACATCACCGATCCAAACCAACTTGTCCGGGTAGGCTTCACACAACCTTCCTATGTCCGTACTATGATTTCAGACTCTAAAAAGGGGGACTTAACATATCTACCGCAAGGAACACCGCAAACTTGCCGCATACTCGTGGGAGAGGGTTTTGCCAGGCAATTGAAGAAGAGCTTCACTTGCTCAAGATGAGAATCATTACCCTAACATTTTTCCTCGGCACCATGGAAAACTATGTGGATGAAAAGTACAGCGATGATCTCGCCTCCGCAGATCTGGGCTCGGTTTGCGATTTGGCGCTCCGAATCTCCTCCGGTGACCGGATCTTCCTCTTCCTCCAAGCTCCTTGCTCTCCCTTCTCTCTAGGAATTAGAGAGAGAGGATGAAAATGGAATGAGGGTTTGAACCCTATTCTTGCGCATAACTGGTATAGTGTAAGAATTATAGTTAGTAAACAATAAACAGGTTTAAATATTAAGATATGACTAGGAAAAATCACGGAAACATTATTTAGTGTGATCATGCAGGCATGGTAGACTCCCCCTATACGTGTGCTCCCCATATATATATAAGCATGCACATAACTCCCCCTATATGTGATCTCCCATAGATAACTAGAACATGACTTACTCATGAACATTTTAATCTCCTCCTTTGATATTTTCGATAGATCTGGGCATGATCGTAAAGATTAAGAAAATAGAGAGATTTAGTTTAATAAGCATGAAAACCAAAAAATAAAGAAAGAGATAAAGAGAAGCATGAAAGATATAGGAGTGACCAAAACAAATCAGAGAATTTAAAATTTCAGGTTAAAAGTACAAACAGAGAACAAAAAAATATTTGATGTATATATTGGCTAAGTATATGAATTTGGACACAACATACAAAACTAAATACATTAGATTTGTCATACAATGTTAAGTGATTTTTAGAGTTAATAAATTGTAACATTGTAAGTGTCATGAATAGCAATCAAGTACTAGTACAATCGTCCTATAAATAGTATATGCAGTTTATGTCAAATTCTTATGCATGGAAGTGTTAGATAGAATAATGACAGGTGTACATGTAGCATTAAAGAGAAACATCAAGTAAAAATAATCATTAATACTTTTTTATCTCAGTAAATCTATATGATAACACGAGTGATAAAGTGAAAAATAATATCACATTTTTTATCTATGCAATATCAAGATTAGAACAAAGGACACTAACTCATTTGTCTGTCTTTGCACAAGATTGAAACGATTCAACAAACTAAGGTGCTCATCCACATAATGCTCATAAAGGCTTATTAGGAGAAATGAGTAGCTCTTAGGGGGTATCCTTGGCACAGATTTGGATAGCATATTTAATATATATTAACTATTAATTTTATAATAATGTTTTTTTATTTGAACCCAAGGTCCCCGAATCAATCGAAATCTACCCACATAGATAGATACACTTTTTAAATTTGTATACAAAAGACCTTTCTAATATAATTTTTTCCCAACGTCCTAAACTCTATATGTGAAAATAAACAACGTGATATTGATTTTTCAAGTCATTCCTTGCATGTTAGACACAACATCACGAGTTATAACTTACATGTTTTGAAATTTCTACAAGAGTGCATTTTCAAGAGATATGTGATAAGTGAGATATCATTATTCTACCTAAATCTTCGCAAATACCTAGATGCATATTAAACATACACTATCCTATTTAGTCGCACTCAGTAGCTACATACTAATAGATTAGACATATCAAGACAAAGACATACACTATTAAACAGATATTAGCAATCATATATCAAACATTGGACATAATCTTTTTTCTTCCAGTTCTAGTCATACATGTCCCACAAATAATGATCGTACCATTTCAATTATAGTTTTTTTTCAATTTAATTTTTTTTACATAAAAGCAAAATAAAAATGACAAACATAAATAGAAGCAAAAAAGCTAAAAAAAACCCAAAAATAGATTAATGGAAGAAGAGAAAAATAATCAAGGTTTTTCATAGAAAAACACCATCATCTGTGATATCACTATCACCCAACAATACCAAACAGAGACTCGATTTTTTGGGAAATTAGCCCAGTTTTTGCTATTTTTTCTTTCAATTTTCCCAAAACTTATTTTAACGGTGTAAGGCTTATCTAATGCGGTGGAAAAAATATAGAGAACTACCAAAAAGGTTGCAAATTTATTCATTTAGCCGATAGATCCAAAACTCCCAATTCTAAGTGGAGCTGAGAGAAGGGTACGTCAGGAAGAGGTTTGGTAAAGATTCCGCAAGTTGGTCATCTATTCTAATGAAATTTACTCTCATGTTTTCCTTCTTAAAGTGATCTTGAATGAAGTGATGTTGTACGTTTATGTGTTTTAAGTGAGAGTTGTGCACCAGATTGTTCGTTAAGTCTATGACACTCTTATTATCGTACCTAAGTTCAACATTATTTAATGAAAGACCAAAGTCCTCTAATGTTTGTGATATCCAAAGTACTTGTGTGTAACAACTCCTTAAGGAAATTTATTCGGCCTCAACCGTGGAGAGGGTAATAGAATTCAATTTCCCAATCGACTATAAAACTAGTGCATGCCATAAGACATGATAAGTACCAATTGTTCTTTTACAATCAAGTGAGCATCTAACATAATTTGAATCGGAATACCCATGGAGCGTAAAGGTGTCTATATGAGGATACCAAAGACTTAGATTTGGTGTGCCTATAAGAAACTAAAAGATGTGTTTAGCCACTTTAAAATGAGATTTCTTACGATTAGTTTGAAACCTAGCACAAAGATACACCATAAACATGATGTCTAGTCTAGATGCACTGAGATACAGTAGTGATTAAATTATACCTTGGTATACTGTTAGATCCACTGAAATGCCATTATCATCTTTTCCTAATTTGAGTGGTATGCTCATAGGAGTTTTAAAGTGTTTCAAATTCTCAAAACCAAATCGTTTAAACATATCTTTTATATATTTTGATTGATAAATAAAAAAACCTTCGTCTCATTGAGAAATTTGAATACTTTAGAAATATGTCTTTTCTCCTACAAAACTAATTTGAAATTCACTTTGCATCACATTAATAATTTCTACACAAAATTTTTCATTAGTGACACCAAAGATTATATCATCGACATATATTTGTATGATCATTAAATCTAAATTACTGTGTTTTACAAACAACATAGTATCAACACTACCCATTCTAAAACCATGTTTGAAAAAAAAAGTTGTTAACCTATCATACTAGGCACGAGGTGCTTGCTTTAATCCATACAAGGCTTTTATAAGTTTAAAGACATGATTTGGATGATTACTATTTTTAATACCGGGTGGTTTCTCTACGTACACATCTTATTTCATTTAACCATTACAAATGCACTTTTGACGTCCATTTGATACAATTTTATTCGTTTGAAACTAGTAAATGCCAAAAACATCCTAATGGACCCAAGGTGAGTTATGGGTGCAATGGAATCTTTAAAATCCATCACTTTGATCTGTGAGTATACCTGTGTAAGACCCCATTTTTTTTCTCTTTTTCAAACCCGGGGTCTTAGGCCCAGAATCGCCGCTTTGTGGTGACACCTTCACGTCCTGAAGGGTCATCACCATAAGGCGCCGATTCTGCCGGCCAATTCGATCGCAGAAAGGTAGCATAATTATAACAGTAAGAGCAATGCAGTCCACAATAATAAAATAACATATATATAATAAAGCTCCACGAAGGGAGTGTCCACAGAAACATCAGAGTGCAGCATAATGTAAAACTAGAAATAAGGGCATAAGCCCTGTACATCAGAGTCCTCACTACAATATCACTCATGCGGAAGCAAACACAAGAAACTACTCAGGGTCGAGACTCACGGTCCCGGCTGTGTGAACTCCGGAGCTAAACTGCCCCATCTCTAGGCGCACCGATCTCTGGGGCTGCTCCTCCATGCTGGGCTCCACGATCCCCTAATTGATGCGGTTCGAAAACCGTTAGTCATAAAGACTAAGCCCTATCATCCCCTACCCCTTCCCCCATGGCTCCTAGGTACCGAGCGGAGAGGAAGAAAGGGAAGGACATGATGGTAGAGATAAATCAAGAAACAGGTGACTATGGACTTAATCTAGCAAGATGTATTCGGTGAGCAGTTAATATGATTGTTATAATAGGTCTAGCAGTAAGGAAAGCAATTATATGAATTTAAACCTTCACTTATGCGAGAACACATAAGCAAAAGGGATCTTTTTCAAGGCTCCCATCGTATTGAGTGTCCCATACCACTTATACGTTGGGGTGTCGGTTATCAAACAGCAATGGTTGTATATATATTGAAATTAACCTTTGATTTATAAACTTGCCCACACAAGCTTATAGACCAAGGGGGCGTTTTGCAGGTCCTAATGTATAAGCGTCCCATACCACTTATACTTTAGGTGTCAGGGTTAAATGAATCGATTATGCTATGACATGCTAGTGGGTATGATGAAACATGCAAGTGCAACGCACACACCCGACTCTGTGCACACAGACCTTTAGTTCCCCCTTTCGGAGCCGTTACCTCCCAGGATACCTCCGTAGTGGTAGACAGAAGCGGTGGGTTGGGCCTCGCCCACCTCCAAAACCAGTAAAAGCACCACTGGTCTGACCTATCGTACGCCTCAACGCTTGGTGCACTAAGCGGACGCCTGCGTACTCTTGCCGGCTGGCGCACCGGACTTCAGTTGGCGGAGTGCTAATCACCTCACCGAGTCAACGATATCGGTGTCGGTGCAATCGAACTCCCCGATATCGAAAGACCCACCACCTTAACTTTTCCTATTTTATGCACATGCAAGTTTAATCGTAAGCACACAAAAACCGAGCCGAAGCTCCCCGGACCAAAACGTCCGTCTCCCAACCAACCGAGCCGAAGCTCCCCGGACCATCCCGTCCGTCTCCAAACCAACCGAGCCGAAGCTCCCCGGACCATCCCGTCCGTCTCTAAACCAACCGAGCCGAAGCTCCCCGGACCAAAACGTCCGTCTCCCAACCAACCGAGCCGAAGCTCCCCGGACCATCCCGTCCGTCTCCAAACCAACCGAGCCGAAGCTCCCCGGACCATCCCGTCCATCTCTAAACCAACCGAGCCGAAGCTCCCCGGACCAAAACGTCCGTCTCCCAACCAACCGAGCCGAAGCTCTCATCAATCTTCCCGTGCTAATAGTGTTTGTGAAAGATGCAACCCTAGTTACTAAGTTACTCTTGCCAGTTTATTATTACAGTTTACGTTAGCCTAGGACTGCCCCCGGTATACCCCGTGAAGGGCTCTCAAGGGGCACTAGGAACCAAGACGGCGGCATTACGGCCCGAAGTTCCCTTTCGCAAGGCACTTAATATTATTGGTTTATTTCCCTTAACTCATTCCTTTCTCACATTACGATAGACTATCCTAGGGTGATTTTTAAACCTTCCACTCTTCGGGGAAGACGATCTTTCGCCAAACCCGAGCACCTCTTAACTCTAGCTATCACTACTACTCTCTACTCTTCATATTTTTCTATTGTAATTTCCTCCACAAATGTCCACCCAGACAAAATGTTTAACTCCAAAAACTTTCTCAGATCAAGTCCTATTGCATTTCTCAAATTGCTATATGCAGACCGACCTATGCTACATGTCGAACCGGTTATGCAATGATCCATTACTCATCCAAATGCCCTAAATTATTTACTGGAGACTTACCATGATATGAATGTCCTAAATCCAGAAAATGGAAATTTTCCTAATTTATTTGGCATTTAATTAAATTCCTCGAAAATCCCAAGGGCTATTGGTTTGAACATGAACTACCCTAATTATTCATGCATGATGTCCAGCAAATTTATGATAAATAGTAGGTTATCTCAGAAGGTTAAATCCTAAGTATCATAATTTTTCAATCATCAAAATGGCATGAAAGCTATTTTAGAAATAATCTCTAACTTCTATTGTTTATGAAGCAAGTACAGAAAATATTCTTCCAAAAATTATAAATAATTCATGACATGCAGATAAAGGCCTAAAATTAGCACTGGTTAAGTTTCATAATTTTCCAGCAAGTATTTTATCCATAATTAATTTTTAAACATAAAAGCCCTTTCTATCATCTGTGAATAAGGTACTAGATTTACTCAACATAAAATTCTATAAAAATCCAGGGATCATTCTGCTACTAATCAAGTTCTAAATCCAGAATTTCAACTGATTATAATTAATTTAAAACCTCCAAATAATTGAAACAATAAATCGGGCAATTATTCCTTTAACACATGAAGTATAACATTTATTAATCATATAATTCCAGAAGATTTACTTTAAGTCTAAAACATCCTAAAACTCCCTCCTCCCGAGTTTCACAATTTTTGGATTAGATTTAGTGCTTAAAATAACTAAATTACATTTTTATCCTAATCCGACATCTCAACTTTCGAGGTACCTAACTACCTCCAATTCCTTCACTATTTCAACCAGAGGGTTTTTATCATATCATCCCCCTCTCCTCCAAATTTCAAGGGCATACAAGAGCTTTTGCTCCTATGTCCTTCACAAACCTCAAACTCCCACCCGTTGGATTTGAGCCAATCTCTTAGGGTAAAATCCACCCTAAGCCACACCATGTTACCCAAGAGGGTAGACATAGACTCAACAAATCAGTGGCCAACAACTTCAGCCTCTTTCGAGGAGATTTGTCCACTCCATCTCCAATCGTACTTTTCCCCAAAGTACCCCTCACCAAGACCTATCTAGGACTTGATACTTCCCTATTCAAAACTCGACCAATCGAGTTGAAATATTGTACAGATCTTAATATTGATGCCAGGGACCACCACCCAAAATTTGGGGGAGTTTGGACTTAATTTCATCTCCTAATTAACTTTATATTGTTTATTAAATTTTTACAAAAACTTTAGGCAAAAGTTCTCCAAAAATTCTCATTTTTGGACCGCCTCTCGATATACATATTATAGACCTCCAGTCCAAATTTCAAGTCATTTGGACATGTTATGAACCGTGGGCAACCATTTTAATTTTTGGTTAGCCTAGGTCTTGATTCCACCAAAATGAGTGTTGTGTTCAAACCACTCACCCAAATTGAATAAAATCAATTTTAAATTAAAGTAGACCCCGAGGGCTACAACTTTTGTGTCTGGTCATTTTTCCTAAAACGGCCTCTACGTGCCTCGTTTCGCAGCCTCAACATATATCCAAATGATCTATTTTTCCATATGTATTATATAATAATCTATATATTATAAAATTATTTCTACTGTTCATCTTCTACATGAACCCGAAAACCAGACACAGAAAAATCATTTTTCCTGTAAGCATTCCGTGATCCGTCGTCGGCCGTTCGGTCACTTCCCTGGCCAGCCACCACCAGCACCACCTCCGTTGAGGCGATGGCTATCGGTCGGCGGTGGTTTGGCCGCCGGAGGTGGCGGTTTCCGGCGAACTCAAAATACCTTTTTCATGGTTTTTCCATGAAAACGAGAGACGGGTCCGGCTCCGCTGAGCGCGAACCTCCTTTCTAAGAATCCTAAGATCTACCCATGAAAGAGAAGGAGCAGAGGAGGACCTTGTTCGCGGTTTGAAGGCGAGAAGAACGTCGGGGTGCCATGGCGCGGTGGTGGCGTTTGCTGAACTTCTCCTACAACAAGAACAAAGGTCTGATCCGATTACTTGAGCGTGTAACCTTCTCCTCTTTCCCCAAGTGGGCTTTTATAAGTCAGATAGTGGGAAGATGAATGGGTAAAGCCATTATGGCCATGAAGGCTCCTCCCCTTAACGCTTCGGTTATGATGCAGGGATAAGAAACGGTGGAAACTGAACAGGTGTGTCCAGCTGGCGATTTTCTATTGGACCACCTTTTCCTCATTTATTATATAATTACAGAAGGAAAATGGCCGGAAGTTACTCCTGGTGTAACTTCCCACACCAGCATTTATTACCACGCGTGTTGGAATAATTTCGGGCCTGAACCGTCGTCTCGGCCAATGTCACGGGCGTGACACATAGGTCACGGGCGTGACAGGCCCGGATAGCCAATTCTGGGTTCGACGATCGTCGAACTGAGATCGACGATCGTCGATGGATGGTCACGGGCGTGACACCTCGGGTCACGGGCGTGACAGGCCCAAACGGCAGATTGTGGGTCGACGATCGTCGAATTGAGATCGACGATCGTTGAAGGCTGGTCACGCCCTAGGTCACGGGCGTGACCTCTAGGTCACGGGCGTGACATGCCCGAACGGCAAATTTCGAGGTCGACGATCGTCGAATTGAGGTCGACGATCGTCGAAGGCTGGTCACGCCCTAGGTCACGGGCGTGACACTCATGTCACGGGCGTGACATGCCCGGGCCGCAAGGTCGACGATCGTCTCACGGCGATCGACGATCGTCGATGGGGTCACGCCCATAGTCACAAGCGTGACATCTTGGTCACGGGCGTGACATGCCCAGACAGCACGTTCGACGATCGTCTCGTGGAGATCGACGATCGTCGAAGTAGTCACGCCCAGGTCACGGGCGTGACGGGTCGGTCACGGGCGTGACTAACCCGTGACCCGAAATATTGATCGCTTTATTTCAATTTTATGTGTTTCCTGGGGTTCCGTCACAACTAACCGACTCCTAGGGGTCAAGCTGGAAATGGGATGTTACAAATCCCAATAAACAAAACAAAAATTTCGTCCCCGAAATTGAGGTTGAACCTACGGGGATTTCTATCGGAATAAATCAAACTTGTAACATCCCATACGATCTTTCTATTGGGTTCAGGCGACTGTTCGTTTGATAACGAAGACAATCTCCCCAATAAACAAAAGATTAGCCCCTACCTTTCTAATTAAGTGCGCATGCCTAGGTCCTGGATTTTCCGTACCTAGTCTTAACATTCCAAAACAAGAAGGCAATCTATAGTATACCGAGAGGTGGTGAGATGTACCTGACTGAACAACTCCGGGTATCTTTGCCTCATTAGATCCTGCGGTTCCCAGGTGTGCTCCTCCTGACCGTGGTTTCTCCACAGAACCTTGACTAAGGGGATCTTCTTGCGGCGCAAGATCCGCACTACTTTGTCGTCGATCCGAACCGGCTCCAAGTGAACCGATCGGTCTAAAGCTACCGGCCCTTCGGTGGTCAAAATCCGCTGCTCCGGGCGTAGTAGAGCCCTTCTCAGCGAAGAGATGTGGAAGAAGTCGTGTAGAGCTGCCAGCTCTGGTGGCAACTCTAGCCTGTAGGCTAGGGGTCCGATCCGCTCCAGGATCCGGTAAGGGCCCATATACCTAGGGCTGAGTTTCTTCCACCGACCGCGCACCCGTGAGACTCCGTGCATGGGTCGGATCTTCAAGAACACTCGATCCCCTACCCGAAACTCCACCTGACGATGCCGGGCGTCATAGTATTTAGCCTGTCTGCTCTGCGCCTCCAACATCCTATCTCTGATCAGTCTCACCTGAGCCTCGGTATCTTCCACAAAATCCGATCCCAACAGCTTCGGATCCTCGTCTTGAACCCAAGAAAGCGGGGTCCTACATTTTCTTCCATACAGGGCTTCATAAGGTGCCATCCTGATGCTGGACTGGTAGCTATTATTATAGGAGAACTCGACCAACGGTAACATCTTCTCCCACGGCTCCCCTCGGTCCAGTATACACAATCGTAGTAGATCCTCCAAGGTCCTGTTGGTGCGCTCGGTCTGCCCGTCCGTCTGAGGGTGGAAGGCCGTGCTAAAAGTCAACCGAGTGCCCAAATATGCCTGCACTGACCGCCACTCCCTGGACGTAAACCGTCCATCGCGGTCCGACACTATCGTCCGGGGCACGCCATGATATCGGACATACTGCTCCACAAACTTCTGTACCAGCACTCCCACCGAGTCATCCTTCCTGATCGGTACAAAGCGGGCCACCTTCGTCAACCGATCGACAATTACCCAAATCGAGTCGTTCCCTGTCCGAGACCGGGGAAGACCATGTATAAAGTCCATCGCTATATCGTCAAACTTCCACTCCGGCACCGGGAGTGGCTGTAACAATCCTGCGGGGTTCCTGCATTCCGCCTTCACCAACTGACATGCCTCGCAATGGGTTACGAAGTACGTAATGTCCTTCTTCATGCCCGGCCAAAACATCGTCCTCTTCAAATCAGCGGTCATCTTTGTGATCCCCGGGTGTACCGAGTACCGGCTGCAATGCGCCTCCATCATAATATCCTCTCGGATTTGGCCTCCTGCGGGTATATATACTCTGCTTCTGAAGTGGAGCAAACCATCTCTCAGGGAATAATCTCTTGTCGAACCTTCCTCCAAAGCTCGGAACATCGGCTCCGCCCACGCATCTGTCCTCTGTCCGTCCCGAATGCGATCCCGAATATCGTCAATGGCCACTATCGATGCCAGATACTCCCTATACAGATCTGGGTCATCCTCGGACACTAGGGATATCTGCATATCTCTGAATGACTGGACTAACTCCATGGACATAACCTGGGGCCCAGCTTCGGAAGTGGCAGCTCTCCGGCTCAACGCGTCGGCCACCACGTTTGCCTTCCCTGGGTGGTAGTGCATCTCATACTGATAATCTGCTAAGAACTCCACCCAACGCCTCTGTCTGATATTCAGCTCCTTCTGCGTGTCCACGTATTTCAGGTTCTTGTGATCGGAGAAGATATCGCAGTGGACTCCATAAAGATAATGGCGCCAGACCTTCAGAGCAAAAACGACCGCTCCCATCTCGAGGTCGTGCACCGGGTAGTTCCTCTCATGGGTCTTCAGCTGGCGGGAGGCATATGCTATGACATGTCCGTTCTGCATCAGCACCGCTCCCATCCCTTGGTATGATGCGTCGGTATACACCTGGAATCCTTCCTTTCCGGATGGAAGGGCCAGAATAGGGGCAGAGATGAGTCGGTCCTTCAGCTCCTGGAAAGCCGCCTGGCACTGCGGGGTCCAAACAAAAGGTGCCTCCTTCTTTGTCAAAGATGTGAGGGGGAGGGCAATCCGAGAGAACCCCTCCACGAACTTCCGGTAGTAACCGGCAAGTCCCAAGAAACTGCGTACATCGGTGGCTGTCCTCAGCTGCGGCCAATCGCAAACTGCCCGAATCTTTGCTGGATCTACTGCTAACCCGGCTCCGCTAATGATGTGGCCTAGGAAGGCCACCTCCTTCAACCAGAACTGACACTTGCTGAATTTTGCATAAAGGCGATGCTCCCGCAACCTCTCCAAGGTCAGTGCCAGATGCCGAGTGTGCTCCTCCTCCGTCCTAGAGTAGATCAGGATGTCGTCTATGAATACTATGACGAACACATCCAAGTAGGCCTCGAAGACCCGGTTCATGAGACTCATGAACGCCGACGGAGCATTCGTGAGCCCAAAGGGCATCACGGTGAACTCATACAGGCCATATCTACTACTAAAGGCCGTCTTCGGGATATCCTCCTCCTGGATTCGCAGCTGGTAGTATCCTGATCTCAAGTCCAGCTTCGAGAAATATTGGGCCCCCTCCAGCTGGTCGAATAATTCGTCTATCCGTGGGAGCGGATAGGTATTCCGGACGGTCAGCCTGTTTAGTGCTCGATAATCGATGCACAGGCAGAGTGTCCCATCCTTCTTCTTCACGAACAGGACCGGTGCTCCCCATGGCGAGGAACTCGGTCTAACAAAACCTGCCTCAACTAATTCCTGCAACTGAGTCCGAAACTCTGCCAACTCCTTTGGGGCCATCCGATAAGGGGCCCTAGACGCCGGCTTGGCTCCCGGCACAAGCTGTATCTGAAAATCCTGCTCTCGGTGTGGAGGTAGTCCTGGCAGTTTCTCTGGAAAGATGTCAGCGAAATCTCGCACCACCGGGATGTCTGTCACCGACTCCTTAACCTCCGTCATCTCAAATAGAATCTGATAGACCTCCTCTCCCTGCAGATGGGCCTTAACGGCCTGTACCGAAGATAAGAGTATACGAGAGACAGGTCTTATACCTTCGATGGTAATGAAAGAGTCCCCGTGTCTCACGGTGATCCTCTTTGCCTGGCAGTCAATCTGGGCATAGTTCCAGTGCAGCCATGCCATGCCCAGGATCAGGTCGTAGTCCGTCAGCTTCAAAATCATCGTTGGAGCCTCGAACGCTTTTCCACCAATTTCTGCCTCCATATTGCAGTGATCCGTGGTAAGGAGCTCAGATCCATCTGGCAGTCGCACCCTCATCCTCGAGCCTGTGAACCGCTCCACACCCTCCAGTCCTTCTACGAACGTCTCCGACACAAAGGAGTGAGTAGCTCCAGTATCGATCAGCGTGCGGGCCGGCTTGCCGCTGATGAAGACTATACCTGGGGTGATTAAATATCTTAGGGTTCTATAAAGAATTTTCTTTCCTTGTTAATCTATCTAGTGCGGTTCTGAGTTTTAACAACTTAAAGGGAAATTCTATGAAAATAAAGAAGCATTGCTGCGTACCTGCTATGACCTGCTCCGGATTTCGAGGCTGCGCAAGGTCCAAAGCATATACCTGCTCTCTTCCTTGTCTACGATCTTCCCCCAGGTATCCTCGACCGCGGCCGCGTCCTCGGCCTCCGTAATGCTGAGCTGGTGGGCCGCCCTGATGTGCTGGAGGTGGTGCCCCCCCTCATGGGGCAGTTCCTCCAAATATGCCCAATCTGATGACAAAGAAAACACTCTGGTGGGGGATACGCCATTCCCCCGGGTCTCGGCATCTCCTGCATCCGAAGAGGTGGAGGGGCCAGTATCACCTATTCCCTCGGCTCCTGCCTCACGTCCCGACGAGGCTGGTCCTCTGTCCTCCTCCCCTCTGGTATAACACCTCGCCGCTGGTCATTCCTACCTCTCCGTCCCTGATCCTCTGCTGGCCGTTTCCGGCCCCGGGTGGCGTGCCAGTCAGCCTCAATCCTTTTGGCCATCTCCAAGATCCGGGAGATGGGCCCGTCAGATACAAACAACAGAGCCTCCCTCAAGTCCTCCCGCAGGCCCTTATAGAACCTCCTGATATACCCTGCCTCGTCCAGCTGGTAGGAATCTGCGTATCGAGCCAGATGGTCAAACTCTCGATGGTACTCCACCACGGTCCGGGTACCCTGCTTCAGCTGTAAGAACCGCTCCTCCAAATCATCCCTAGCCGACTGCGGAATGAAATGCTCCAGCAGTGCGGCCCTGAACTCCTCCCAAGTAACCTCCGCAACCTCCCTATCAACAAAGGTCGTGTCCAACAGCGTCTTCCACCACCTCTTTGCATGGGACTCCAGGCAGGAGACAACCAGAGCCACCCTCTCCTCCCATGGACACCAAATCCCGGTCAACATCTCGTACATGATATCTAGCCACTCTTCTGTCCGAACAGCCGACTCTATCCCCAAATAGGACGGGGGAGCCAGTCCTCGGAAGATGCTTAGCCAGTTGGCCCCCGGATTTGGCTGCGGGGCCGGAACCTGCTGGGCCCTAAAGGCCTCCAGAATGGCAGTCAGGGTCTATCCCATGTCTGACTGAAGGAAAGGAGTGGGGGCCGGTGGGGGTGGTGCAACATCGTGAGCCTGTTGAACTCCACCTTATGGCGTAGTCCGTGCTGGAGGCTGCGTAACAAAAACACACGCTGAGAAAACGTTCAAATATTACATAAAGGTGGACAATTTATATGTGATCCCCATATGGGCACACCACTGCTTCCGCTGCATAGTTTGTCCCCAAACTAAACTCGAGCGGGGGGTGACCTAGGGTTTGTGGACTGTTACTTCCGTCTGATCGATGTTGCCTCTGATACCACTTGTAAGACCCCATTTTTTTTCTCTTTTTCAAACCCGGGGTCTTAGGCCCAGAATCGCCGCTTTGTGGTGACACCTTCACGTCCTGAAGGGTCATCACCACAAGGCGCCGATTCTGCCGGCCAATTCGATCGCAGAAAGGTAGCATAATTATAACAGTAAGAGCAATGCAGTCCACAATAATAAAATCACATATATATAATAAAGCTCCACGAAGGGAGTGTCCACAGAAACATCAGAGTGCAGCATAATGTAAAACTAGAAATAAGGGCATAAGCCCTGTACATCAGAGTCCTCACTACAATATCACTCATGCGGAAGCAAACACAAGAAACTACTCAGGGTCGAGACTCACGGTCCCGGCTGTGTGAACTCCGGAGCTAGACTGCCCCATCTCTAGGCGCACCGATCTCTGGGGCTGCTCCTCCATGCTGGGCTCCACGATCCCCTAATTGATGCGGTTCGAAAACCGTTAGTCATAAAGACTAAGCCCTATCATCCCCTACCCCTTCCCCCATGGCTCCTAGGTACCGAGCGGAGAGGAAGAAAGGGAAGGACATGATGGTAGAGATAAATCAAGAAACAGGTGACTATGGACTTAATCTAGCAAGATGTATTCGGTGAGCAGTTAATATGATTGTTATAATAGGTCTAGCAGTAAGGAAAGCAATTATATGAATTTAAACCTTCACTTATGCGAGAACACAAAAGCAAAAGGGATCTTTTGCAAGGCACCCATCGTATAGAGTGTCCCATACCACTTATACGTTGGGGTGTCGGTTATCAAACAGCAATGGTTGTATATATATTGAAATTAACCTTTGATTTATAAACTTGCCCACACAAGCTTATAGACCAAGGGGGCGTTTTGCAGGTCCTAATGTATAAGCGTCCCATACCACTTATACTTTAGGTGTCAGGGTTAAATGAATCGATTATGCTATGACATGCTAGTGGGTATGATGAAACATGCAAGTGCAACGCACACACCCGACTCTGTGCACACAGACCTTTAGTTCCCCCTTTCGGAGCCGTTACCTCCCAGGATACCTCCGTAGTGGCAGACGGAAGCGGTGGGTTGGGCCTCGCCCACCTCCAAAACCAGTAAAAGCACCACTGGTCTGACCTATCGTACGCCTCAACGCTTGGTGCACTAAGCGGACGCCTGCGTACTCTTGCCGGCTGGCGCACCGGACTTCAGTTGGCGGAGTGCTAATCACCTCACCGAGTCAACGATATCGGTGTCGGTGCAATCGAACTCCCCGATATCGAAAGACCCACCACCTTAACTTTTCCTATTTTATGCACATGCAAGTTTAATCGTAAGCACACAAAAACCGAGCCGAAGCTCCCCGGACCAAAACGTCCGTCTCCCAACCAACCGAGCCGAAGCTCCCCGGACCATCCCGTCCGTCTCCAAACCAACCGAGCCGAAGCTCCCCGGACCATCCCGTCCGTCTCTAAACCAACCGAGCCGAAGCTCCCCGGACCAAAACGTCCGTCTCCCAACCAACCGAGCTGAAGCTCCCCGGACCATCCCGTCCGTCTCCAAACCAACCGAGCCGAAGCTCCCCGGACCATCCCGTCCGTCTCTAAACCAACCGAGCCGAAGCTCCCCGGACCAAAACGTCCGTCTCCCAACCAACCGAGCCGAAGCTCTCATCAATCTTCCCGTGCCAATAGTGTTTGTGAAAGATGCAACCCTAGTTACTAAGTTACTCTTGCCAGTTTATTATTACAGTTTACGTTAGCCTAGGACTGCCCCCGGTATACCCCGTGAAGGGCTCTCAAGGGGCACTAGGAACCAAGACGGCGGCATTACGGCCCGAAGTTCCCTTTCGCAAGGCACTTAATATTATTGGTTTATTTCCCTTAACCCATTCCTTTCTCACATTACGATAGACTATCCTAGGGTGATTTTTAAACCTTCCACTCTTCGGGGAAGACGATCTTTCGCCAAACCCGAGCACCTCTTAACTCTAGCTATCACTACTACTCTCTACTCTTCATATTTTCCTATTGTAATTTCCTCCACAAATGTCCACCCAGACAAAATGTTTAACTCCAAAAACTTCCTCAGATCAAGTCCTATTGCATTTCTCAAATTGCTATATGTAGACCGACCTAGGCTACATGTCGAACCGGTTATGCAATGATCCATTACTCATCCAAATGCCCTAAATTATTTACTGGAGACTTACCATGATATGAATGTCCTAAATCTAGAAAATGGAAATTTTCCTAATTTATTTGGCATTTAATTAAATTCCTCGAAAATCCCAAGGGCTATCGGTTTGAACATGAACTACCCTAATCATTCATGCAAGATGTCCAGCAAATTTATGATAAATAGTAGGTTATCTCAGAAGGTTAAATCCTAAGTATCATAATTTTTCAATCATCAAAATAGCATGAAAGCTATTTTAGAAATAATCTCTAACTTCTATTGTTTATGAAGCCAGTACAGAAAATATTCTTCCAAAAAATATAAATAATTCATGACATGCAGATAAAGGCCTAAAATTAGCACTGGCCAAGTTTCATAATTTTCCAGCAAGTATTTTATCCATAATTAATTTTTAAACATAAAAGCCCTTTCTATCATCTGTGAATAAGGTACTAGATTTACTCAACATAAAATTATATAAAAATCCAGGGATCATTGTGCTACTAATCAAGTTCTAAATCCAGAAATTCAACTAATTATAATTAATTTAAAACCACCAAATAATTGAAACAATAAATCGGGCAATTATTCCTTTAACACATGAAGTATAACATTTATTAATCATATAATTCCAGAAGATTTACTTTAAGTCTAGAACATCCTAAAACTCCCTCCTCCCGAGTTTCACAATTTTTGGATTAGATTTAGTGCTTAAAATAACTAAATTACATTTTTATCCTAATCCGACATCTCAACTTTCGAGGTACCTAACTACTTCCAATTCCTTCACTATTTCAACCAGAGGGTTTTTATCATATCATCCCCCTCTCCTCCAAATTTCAAGGGCATACAAGAGCTTTTGCTCCTATGTCCTTCACAAACCTCAAACTCCCACCCGTTGGATTTGAGCCAATCTCTTAGGGTAAAATCCACCCTAAGCCACACCATGTTACCCAAGAGGGTAGACATAGACTCAACAAATCAGTGGCCAACAACTTCAGCCTCTTTCGAGGAGATTTGTCCACTCCATCTCCAATCGTACTTTTCCCCAAAGTACCCCTCACCAAGACCTATCTAGGACTTGATACTTCCCTATTCAAAACTCGACCAATCGAGTTGAAATATTGTACAGATCTTAATATTGATGCCAGGGACCACCACCCAAAATTTGGGGGAGTTTGGACTTAATTTCATCTCCTAATTAACTTTATATTGTTTATTAAATTTTTACAAAAACTTTAGGCAAAAGTTCTCCAAAAATTCTCATTTTTGGACCGCCTCTCGATATACATATTATAGACCTCCAGTCCAAATTTCAAGTCATTTGGACATGTTATGAACCGTGGGCAACCATTTTAATTTTTGGTTAGCCTAGGTCTTGATTCCACCAAAATGAGTGTTGTGTTCAAACCACTCACCCAAATTGAATAAAATCAATTTTAAATTAAAGTAGACCCCGAGGGCTACAACTTTTGTGTCTGGTCATTTTTCCTAAAACGGCCTCTACGTGCCTCGTTTCGCAGCCTCAACATATATCCAAATGATCTATTTTTCCATATGTATTATATAATAATCTATATATTATAAAATTATTTCTACTGTTCATCTTCTACATGAACCCGAAAACCAGACACAGAAAAATCATTTTTCCTGTAAGCATTCCGTGATCCGTCGTCGGCCGTTCGGTCACTTCCCTGGCCAGCCACCACCAGCACCACCTCCGTTGAGGCGATGGCTATCGGTCGGCGGTGGTTTGGCCGCCGGAGGTGGCGGTTTCCGGCGAACTCAAAATACCTTTTTCATGGTTTTTCCATGAAAACGAGAGACGGGTCCGGCTCCGCTGAGCGCGAACCTCCTTTCTAAGAATCCTAAGATCTACCCATGAAAGAGAAGGAGCAGAGGAGGACCTTGTTCGCGGTTTGAAGGCGAGAAGAACGTCGGGGTGCCATGGCGCGGTGGTGGCGTTTGCTGAACTTCTCCTACAACAAGAACAAAGGTCTGATCCGATTACTTGAGCGTGTAACCTTCTCCTCTTTCCCCAAGTGGGCTTTTATAAGTCAGATAGTGGGAAGATGAATGGGTAAAGCCATTATGGCCATGAAGGCTCCTCCCCTTAACGCTTCGGTTATGATGCAGGGATAAGAAACGGTGGAAACTGAACAGGTGTGTCCAGCTGGCGATTTTCTATTGGACCACCTTTTCCTCATTTATTATATAATTACAGAAGGAAAATGGCCGGAAGTTACTCCTGGTGTAACTTCCCACACCAGCATTTATTACCACGCGTGTTGGAATAATTTCGGGCCTGAACCGTCGTCTCGGCCAATGTCACGGGCGTGACACATAGGTCACGGGCGTGACAGGCCCGGATAGCCAATTCTGGGTTCGACGATCGTCGAACTGAGATCGACGATCGTCGATGGATGGTCACGGGCGTGACACCTCGGGTCACGGGCGTGACAGGCCCAAACGGCAGATTGTGGGTCGACGATCGTCGAATTGAGATCGACGATCGTTGAAGGCTGGTCACGCCCTAGGTCACGGGCGTGACCTCTAGGTCACGGGCGTGACATGCCCGAACGGCAAATTTCGAGGTCGACGATCGTCGAATTGAGGTCGACGATCGTCGAAGGCTGGTCACGCCCTAGGTCACGGGCGTGACACTCATGTCACGGGCGTGACATGCCCGGGCCGCAAGGTCGACGATCGTCTCACGGCGATCGACGATCGTCGATGGGGTCACGCCCATAGTCACAAGCGTGACATCTTGGTCACGGGCGTGACATGCCCAGACAGCACGTTCGACGATCGTCTCGTGGAGATCGACGATCGTCGAAGTAGTCACGCCCAGGTCACGGGCGTGACGGGTCGGTCACGGGCGTGACTAACCCGTGACCCGAAATATTGATCGCTTTATTTCAATTTTATGTGTTTCCTGGGGTTCCGTCACAACTAACCGACTCCTAGGGGTCAAGCTGGAAATGGGATGTTACAAATCCCAATAAACAAAACAAAAATTTCGTCCCCGAAATTGAGGTTGAACCTACGGGGATTTCTATCGGAATAAATCAAACTTGTAACATCCCATACGATCTTTCTATTGGGTTCAGGCGACTGTTCGTTTGATAACGAAGACAATCTCCCCAATAAACAAAAGATTAGCCCCTACCTTTCTAATTAAGTGCGCATGCCTAGGTCCTGGATTTTCCGTACCTAGTCTTAACATTCCAAAACAAGAAGGCAATCTATAGTATACCGAGAGGTGGTGAGATGTACCTGACTGAACAACTCCGGGTATCTTTGCCTCATTAGATCCTGCGGTTCCCAGGTGTGCTCCTCCTGACCGTGGTTTCTCCACAGAACCTTGACTAAGGGGATCTTCTTGCGGCGCAAGATCCGCACTCCTTTGTCGTCGATCCGAACCGGCTCCAAGTGAACCGATCGGTCTAAAGCTACCGGCCCTTCGGTGGTCAAAATCCGCTGCTCCGGGCGTAGTAGAGCCCTTCTCAGCGAAGAGATGTGGAAGAAGTCGTGTAGAGCTGCCAGCTCTGGTGGCAACTCTAGCCTGTAGGCTAGGGGTCCGATCCGCTCCAGGATCCGGTAAGGGCCCATATACCTAGGGCTGAGTTTCTTCCACCGACCGCGCACCCGTGAGACTCCGTGCATGGGTCGGATCTTCAAGAACACTCGATCCCCTACCCGAAACTCCACCTGACGATGCCGGGCGTCATAGTATTTAGCCTGTCTGCTCTGCGCCTCCAACATCCTATCTCTGATCAGTCTCACCTGAGCCTCGGTATCTTCCACAAAATCCGATCCCAACAGCTTCGGATCCTCGTCTTGAACCCAAGAAAGCGGGGTCCTACATTTTCTTCCATACAGGGCTTCATAAGGTGCCATCCTGATGCTGGACTGGTAGCTATTATTATAGGAGAACTCGACCAACGGTAACATCTTCTCCCACGGCTCCCCTCGGTCCAGTATACACAATCGTAGTAGATCCTCCAAGGTCCTGTTGGTGCGCTCGGTCTGCCCGTCCGTCTGAGGGTGGAAGGCCGTGCTAAAAGTCAACCGAGTGCCCAAATATGCCTGCACTGACCGCCACTCCCTGGACGTAAACCGTCCATCGCGGTCCGACACTATCGTCCGGGGCACGCCATGATATCGGACATACTGCTCCACAAACTTCTGTACCAGCACTCCCACCGAGTCATCCTTCCTGATCGGTACAAAGCGGGCCACCTTCGTCAACCGATCGACAATTACCCAAATCGAGTCGTTCCCTGTCCGAGACCGGGGAAGACCATGTATAAAGTCCATCGCTATATCGTCAAACTTCCACTCCGGCACCGGGAGTGGCTGTAACAATCCTGCGGGGTTCCTGCATTCCGCCTTCACCAACTGACATGCCTCGCAATGGGTTACGAAGTACGTAATGTCCTTCTTCATGCCCGGCCAAAACATCGTCCTCTTCAAATCAGCGGTCATCTTTGTGATCCCCGGGTGTACCGAGTACCGGCTGCAATGCGCCTCCATCATAATATCCTCTCGGATTTGGCCTCCTGCGGGTATATATACTCTGCTTCTGAAGTGGAGCAAACCATCTCTCAGGGAATAATCTCTTGTCGAACCTTCCTCCAAAGCTCGGAACATCGGCTCCGCCCACGCATCTGTCCTCTGTCCGTCCCGAATGCGATCCCGAATATCGTCAATGGCCACTATCGATGCCAGATACTCCCTATACAGATCTGGGTCATCCTCGGACACTAGGGATATCTGCATATCTCTGAATGACTGGACTAACTCCATGGACATAACCTGGGGCCCAGCTTCGGAAGTGGCAGCTCTCCGGCTCAACGCGTCGGCCACCACGTTTGCCTTCCCTGGGTGGTAGTGCATCTCATACTGATAATCTGCTAAGAACTCCACCCAACGCCTCTGTCTGATATTCAGCTCCTTCTGCGTGTCCACGTATTTCAGGTTCTTGTGATCGGAGAAGATATCGCAGTGGACTCCATAAAGATAATGGCGCCAGACCTTCAGAGCAAAAACGACCGCTCCCATCTCGAGGTCGTGCACCGGGTAGTTCCTCTCATGGGTCTTCAGCTGGCGGGAGGCATATGCTATGACATGTCCGTTCTGCATCAGCACCGCTCCCATCCCTTGGTATGATGCGTCGGTATACACCTGGAATCCTTCCTTTCCGGATGGAAGGGCCAGAATAGGGGCAGAGATGAGTCGGTCCTTCAGCTCCTGGAAAGCCGCCTGGCACTGCGGGGTCCAAACAAAAGGTGCCTCCTTCTTTGTCAAAGATGTGAGGGGGAGGGCAATCCGAGAGAACCCCTCCACGAACTTCCGGTAGTAACCGGCAAGTCCCAAGAAACTGCGTACATCGGTGGCTGTCCTCAGCTGCGGCCAATCGCGAACTGCCCGAATCTTTGCTGGATCTACTGCTAACCCGGCTCCGCTAATGATGTGGCCTAGGAAGGCCACCTCCTTCAACCAGAACTGACACTTGCTGAATTTTGCATAAAGGCGATGCTCCCGCAACCTCTCCAAGGTCAGTGCCAGATGCCGAGTGTGCTCCTCCTCCGTCCTAGAGTAGATCAGGATGTCGTCTATGAATACTATGACGAACACATCCAAGTAGGCCTCGAAGACCCGGTTCATGAGACTCATGAACGCCGACGGAGCATTCGTGAGCCCAAAGGGCATCACGGTGAACTCATACAGGCCATATCTACTACTAAAGGCCGTCTTCGGGATATCCTCCTCCTGGATTCGCAGCTGGTAGTATCCTGATCTCAAGTCCAGCTTCGAGAAATATTGGGCCCCCTCCAGCTGGTCGAATAATTCGTCTATCCGTGGGAGCGGATAGGTATTCCGGACGGTTAGCCTGTTTAGTGCTCGATAATCGATGCACAGGCAGAGTGTCCCATCCTTCTTCTTCACGAACAGGACCGGTGCTCCCCATGGCGAGGAACTCGGTCTAACAAAACCTGCCTCAACTAATTCCTGCAACTGAGTCCGAAACTCTGCCAACTCCTTTGGGGCCATCCGATAAGGGGCCCTAGACGCCGGCTTGGCTCCCGGCACAAGCTGTATCTGAAAATCCTGCTCTCGGTGTGGAGGTAGTCCTGGCAGTTTCTCTGGAAAGATGTCAGCGAAATCTCGCACCACCGGGATGTCTGTCACCGACTCCTTAACCTCCGTCATCTCAAATAGAATCTGATAGACCTCCTCTCCCTGCAGATGGGCCTTAACGGCCTGTACCGAAGATAAGAGTATACGAGAGACAGGTCTTATACCTTCGATGGTAATGAAAGAGTCCCCGTGTCTCACGGTGATCCTCTTTGCCTGGCAGTCAATCTGGGCATAGTTCCAGTGCAGCCATGCCATGCCCAGGATCAGGTCGTAGTCCGTCAGCTTCAAAATCATCGTTGGAGCCTCGAACGCTTTTCCACCAATTTCTGCCTCCATATTGCAGTGATCCGTGGTAAGGAGCTCAGATCCATCTGGCAGTCGCACCCTCATCCTCGAGCCTGTGAACCGCTCCACACCCTCCAGTCCTTCTACGAACGTCTCCGACACAAAGGAGTGAGTAGCTCCAGTATCGATCAGCGTGCGGGCCGGCTTGCCGCTGATGAAGACTATACCTGGGGTGATTAAATATCTTAGGGTTCTATAAAGAATTTTCTTTCCTTGTTAATCTATCTAGTGCGGTTCTGAGTTTTAACAACTTAAAGGGAAATTCTATGAAAATAAAGAAGCATTGCTGCGTACCTGCTATGACCTGCTCCGGATTTCGAGGCTGCGCAAGGTCCAAAGCATATACCTGCTCTCTTCCTTGTCTACGATCTTCCCCAGGTATCCTCGACCGCGGCCGCGTCCTCGGCCTCCGTAATGCTGAGCTGGTGGGCCGCCCTGATGTGCTGGAGGTGGTGCCCCCCCTCATGGGGCAGTTCCTCCAAATATGCCCAATCTGATGACAAAGAAAACACTCTGGTGGGGGATACGCCATTCCCCCGGGTCTCGGCATCTCCTGCATCCGAAGAGGTGGAGGGGCCAGTATCACCTATTCCCTCGGCTCCTGCCTCACGTCCCGACGAGGCTGGTCCTCTGTCCTCCTCCCCTCTGGTATAACACCTCGCCGCTGGTCATTCCTACCTCTCCGTCCCTGATCCTCTGCTGGCCGTTTCCGGCCCCGGTGGCGTGCCAGTCAGCCTCAATCCTTTTGGCCATCTCCAAGATCCGGGAGATGGGCCCGTCAGATACAAACAACAGAGCCTCCCTCAAGTCCTCCCGCAGGCCCTTATAGAACCTCCTGATATACCCTGCCTCGTCCAGCTGGTAGGAATCTGCGTATCGAGCCAGATGGTCAAACTCTCGATGGTACTCCACCACGGTCCGGGTACCCTGCTTCAGCTGTAAGAACCGCTCCTCCAAATCATCCCTAGCCGACTGCGGAATGAAATGCTCCAGCAGTGCGGCCCTGAACTCCTCCCAAGTAACCTCCGCAACCTCCCTATCAACAAAGGTCGTGTCCAACAGCGTCTTCCACCACCTCTTTGCATGGGACTCCAGGCAGGAGACAACCAGAGCCACCCTCTCCTCCCATGGACACCAAATCCCGGTCAACATCTCGTACATGATATCTAGCCACTCTTCTGTCCGAACAGCCGACTCTATCCCCAAATAGGACGGGGGAGCCAGTCCTCGGAAGATGCTTAGCCAGTTGGCCCCCGGATTTGGCTGCGGGGCCGGAACCTGCTGGGCCCTAAAGGCCTCCAGAATGGCAGTCAGGGTCTATCCCATGTCTGACTGAAGGAAAGGAGTGGGGGCCGGTGGGGGTGGTGCAACATCCTGAGCCTGTTGAACTCCACCTTATGGCGTAGTCCGTGCTGGAGGCTGCGTAACAAAAACACACGCTGAGAAAACGTTCAAATATTACATAAAGGTGGACAATTTATATGTGATCCCCATATGGGCACACCACTGCTTCCGCTGCATAGTTTGTCCCCAAACTAAACTCGAGCGGGGGTGACCTAGGGTTTGTGGACTGTTACTTCCGTCTGATCGATGTTGCCTCTGATACCACTTGTAAGACCCCATTTTTTTTCTCTTTTTCAAACCCGGGGTCTTAGGCCCAGAATCGCCGCTTTGTGGTGACACCTTCACGTCCTGAAGGGTCATCACCACAAGGCGCCGATTCTGCCGGCCAATTCGATCGCAGAAAGGTAGCATAATTATAACAGTAAGAGCAATGCAGTCCACAATAATAAAATCACATATATATAATAAAGCTCCACGAAGGGAGTGTCCACAGAAACATCAGAGTGCAGCATAATGTAAAACTAGAAATAAGGGCATAAGCCCTGTACATCAGAGTCCTCACTACAATATCACTCATGCGGAAGCAAACACAAGAAACTACTCAGGGTCGAGACTCACGGTCCCGGCTGTGTGAACTCCGGAGCTAGACTGCCCCATCTCTAGGCGCACCGATCTCTGGGGCTGCTCCTCCATGCTGGGCTCCACGATCCCCTAATTGATGCGGTTCGAAAACCGTTAGTCATAAAGACTAAGCCCTATCATCCCCTACCCCTTCCCCCATGGCTCCTAGGTACCGAGCGGAGAGGAAGAAAGGGAAGGACATGATGGTAGAGATAAATCAAGAAACAGGTGACTATGGACTTAATCTAGCAAGATGTATTCGGTGAGCAGTTAATATGATTGTTATAATAGGTCTAGCAGTAAGGAAAGCAATTATATGAATTTAAACCTTCACTTATGCGAGAACACAAAAGCAAAAGGGATCTTTTGCAAGGCACCCATCGTATAGAGTGTCCCATACCACTTATACGTTGGGGTGTCGGTTATCAAACAGCAATGGTTGTATATATATTGAAATTAACCTTTGATTTATAAACTTGCCCACACAAGCTTATAGACCAAGGGGGCGTTTTGCAGGTCCTAATGTATAAGCGTCCCATACCACTTATACTTTAGGTGTCAGGGTTAAATGAATCGATTATGCTATGACATGCTAGTGGGTATGATGAAACATGCAAGTGCAACGCACACACCCGACTCTGTGCACACAGACCTTTAGTTCCCCCTTTCGGAGCCGTTACCTCCCAGGATACCTCCGTAGTGGCAGACGGAAGCGGTGGGTTGGGCCTCGCCCACCTCCAAAACCAGTAAAAGCACCACTGGTCTGACCTATCGTACGCCTCAACGCTTGGTGCACTAAGCGGACGCCTGCGTACTCTTGCCGGCTGGCGCACCGGACTTCAGTTGGCGGAGTGCTAATCACCTCACCGAGTCAACGATATCGGTGTCGGTGCAATCGAACTCCCCGATATCGAAAGACCCACCACCTTAACTTTTCCTATTTTATGCACATGCAAGTTTAATCGTAAGCACACAAAAACCGAGCCGAAGCTCCCCGGACCAAAACGTCCGTCTCCCAACCAACCGAGCCGAAGCTCCCCGGACCATCCCGTCCGTCTCCAAACCAACCGAGCCGAAGCTCCCCGGACCATCCCGTCCGTCTCTAAACCAACCGAGCCGAAGCTCCCCGGACCAAAACGTCCGTCTCCCAACCAACCGAGCTGAAGCTCCCCGGACCATCCCGTCCGTCTCCAAACCAACCGAGCCGAAGCTCCCCGGACCATCCCGTCCGTCTCTAAACCAACCGAGCCGAAGCTCCCCGGACCAAAACGTCCGTCTCCCAACCAACCGAGCCGAAGCTCTCATCAATCTTCCCGTGCCAATAGTGTTTGTGAAAGATGCAACCCTAGTTACTAAGTTACTCTTGCCAGTTTATTATTACAGTTTACGTTAGCCTAGGACTGCCCCCGGTATACCCCGTGAAGGGCTCTCAAGGGGCACTAGGAACCAAGACGGCGGCATTACGGCCCGAAGTTCCCTTTCGCAAGGCACTTAATATTATTGGTTTATTTCCCTTAACCCATTCCTTTCTCACATTACGATAGACTATCCTAGGGTGATTTTTAAACCTTCCACTCTTCGGGGAAGACGATCTTTCGCCAAACCCGAGCACCTCTTAACTCTAGCTATCACTACTACTCTCTACTCTTCATATTTTCCTATTGTAATTTCCTCCACAAATGTCCACCCAGACAAAATGTTTAACTCCAAAAACTTCCTCAGATCAAGTCCTATTGCATTTCTCAAATTGCTATATGTAGACCGACCTAGGCTACATGTCGAACCGGTTATGCAATGATCCATTACTCATCCAAATGCCCTAAATTATTTACTGGAGACTTACCATGATATGAATGTCCTAAATCTAGAAAATGGAAATTTTCCTAATTTATTTGGCATTTAATTAAATTCCTCGAAAATCCCAAGGGCTATCGGTTTGAACATGAACTACCCTAATCATTCATGCAAGATGTCCAGCAAATTTATGATAAATAGTAGGTTATCTCAGAAGGTTAAATCCTAAGTATCATAATTTTTCAATCATCAAAATAGCATGAAAGCTATTTTAGAAATAATCTCTAACTTCTATTGTTTATGAAGCCAGTACAGAAAATATTCTTCCAAAAAATATAAATAATTCATGACATGCAGATAAAGGCCTAAAATTAGCACTGGCCAAGTTTCATAATTTTCCAGCAAGTATTTTATCCATAATTAATTTTTAAACATAAAAGCCCTTTCTATCATCTGTGAATAAGGTACTAGATTTACTCAACATAAAATTATATAAAAATCCAGGGATCATTGTGCTACTAATCAAGTTCTAAATCCAGAATTTCAACTAATTATAATTAATTTAAAACCTCCAAATAATTGAAACAATAAATCGGGCAATTATTCCTTTAACACATGAAGTATAACATTTATTAATCATATAATTCCAGAAGATTTACTTTAAGTCTAGAACATCCTAAAACTCCCTCCTCCCGAGTTTCACAATTTTTGGATTAGATTTAGTGCTTAAAATAACTAAATTACATTTTTATCCTAATCCGACATCTCAACTTTCGAGGTACCTAACTACTTCCAATTCCTTCACTATTTCAACCAGAGGGTTTTTATCATATCATCCCCCTCTCCTCCAAATTTCAAGGGCATACAAGAGCTTTTGCTCCTATGTCCTTCACAAACCTCAAACTCCCACCCGTTGGATTTGAGCCAATCTCTTAGGGTAAAATCCACCCTAAGCCACACCATGTTACCCAAGAGGGTAGACATAGACTCAACAAATCAGTGGCCAACAACTTCAGCCTCTTTCGAGGAGATTTGTCCACTCCATCTCCAATCGTACTTTTCCCCAAAGTACCCCTCACCAAGACCTATCTAGGACTTGATACTTCCCTATTCAAAACTCGACCAATCGAGTTGAAATTTTGTACAGATCTTAATATTGATGCCAGGGACCACCACCCAAAATTTTGGGGAGTTTGGACTTAATTTCATCTCCTAATTAACTTTATATTATTTATTAAATTTTTACAAAAACTTTAGGCAAAAGTTCTCCAAAAATTCTCATTTTTGGACCGCCTCTCGATATACATATTATAGACCTCCAGTCCAAATTTCAAGTCATTTGGACATGTTATGAACCGTGGGAAACCATTTTAATTTCTGGTTAGCCTAGGTCTTGATCCCACCAAAATGAGTGCTGTGTTCAAACCACTCACCCAAATTGAATAAAATCAATTTTAAATTAAAGTAGACCCCAAGGGCTACAACTTTTGTGTCTGGTCATTTTTCCTAAAACGGCCTCTACGTGCCTCGTTTCGCAGCCTCAACATATATTCAAATGATCTATTTTTCCATATGTATTATATAATAATCTATATATTATAAAATTATTTCTACTGTTCATCTTCTACATGAACCCGAAAACCAGACACAGAAAAATCATTTTTCCTGTAAGCATTCCGTGATCCGTCGTCGGCCGTTCGGTCACTTCCCTGGCCAGCCACCACCACCACCACCTCCGTTGAGGCGATGGCTATCGGTCGGCGGTGGTTTGGCCGCCGGAGGTGGCGGTTTCCGGCGAACTCAAAATACCTTTTTCATGGTTTTTCCATGAAAACGAGAGACGGGTCCGGCTCCGTTGAGCGCGAACCTCCTTTCTAAGAATCCTAAGATCTACCCATGAAAGAGAAGGAGCAGAGGAGGACCTTGTTCGCGGTTTGAAGGCGAGAAGAACGTTGGGGTGCCATGGCGCGGTGGTGGCGTTTGCTGAACTTCTCCTACAGCAAGAACAAAGGTCTGATCTGATTACTTGAGTATGTAACCTTCTCCTCTTTCCCCAAGTGGGCTTTTATAAGTCAGATAGTGGGAAGATGAATGGGTAAAGCCATTATGGCCATGAAGGCTCCTCCCCTTAACGCTTCGGTTATGATGCAGGGATAAGAAACGGTGGAAACTGAACAGGTGTGTCCAGCTGGCGATTTTCTATTGGACCACCTTTTCCTCATTTATTATATAATTACTAAAGGAAAACCGCCGGAAGTTACTCCTGGTGTAACTTCCCACACCAGCATTTATTACCACGCGTGTTGGAATAATTTCGGGCCTGAACCGTCGTCTCGGCCAATGTCACGGGCGTGACACATAGGTCACGGGCGTGACAGGCCCGGATAGCCAATTCTGGGTTCGACGATCGTCGAACTGAGATCGACGATCGTCGATGGATGGTCACGGGCGTGACACCTCGGGTCACGGGCGTGACAGGCCCAAACGGCAGATTGTGGGTCGACGATCGTCGAATTGAGATCGACGATCGTCGAAGGCTGGTCACGCCCTAGGTCACGAGCGTGACCTCTAGGTCACGGGCGTGACATGCCCGAACGGCAAATTTTGAGGTCGACGATCGTCGAATTGAGGTCGACGATCGTCGAAGGCTGGTCACGCCCTAGGTCACGGGCGTGACACTCATGTCATGGGCGTGACATGCCCGGGCCGCAAGGTCGACGATCGTCTCACGGCGATCGACGATCGTCGATGGGGTCACGCCCATAGTCACGGGCGTGACATCTTGGTCACGGGCGTAACATGCCCAGACAGCACGTTCGATGATCGTCTCGTGGAGATCGACGATCGTCGAAGTAGTCACGCCCAGGTCACGGGCGTGACGGGTCGGTCACGGGCGTGACTAACCCGTGACCCGAAATATTGATCGCTTTATTTCAATTTTATGTGTTTCCTGGGGTTCCGTCACAACTAACCGACTCCTAGGGGTCTAGCCGGAAATGGGATGTTACAACCTGAACAACAAACCTAACCTTGTTTATCATTATCCTAGACTCACCATCAATTTTATTTTTGAAGATCCACTTAACACATTTGATTAGATGGTTACTAGGTCACTCCACTAACTGTTGGATCTTACGACGCCCTTAGAGGGGGGGGGGTGAATAAGGGTTTTATGGAATTTTAATTCTTAAATTATAAATATCAGATTTAATTAATGAAGTTATGAAATATTTTATAGTAAATGATATTTTTCTTTATATTTAAACAAAAATATTATATAAAATATTAGTTTTTAAGAAATTGTGGAATTCAATATTACTTTACTACATATAACTATTTTAAACATTTTATGTATGAAAATAAAATCAAGATAATGAGACAATAAATGACATGATTTTATTTCATAATAAATTGATTACAAAATACAATGTATCTCTATAAAGCTAGAGATAGATTCTATGAAAAATATAAACTCCTTTTGATTTCACCGGTCCTTCTACCAAGAACCGGCCGGCTATAGCGTATCTCTCGCTTAATCTTGCTATTATCATCCCACTATATCTCACCATGATCTAGTCGCTACAAACAAGGTAGAAAAAACTCCCTAAGTCATAAAAGGACCTAGACGCCATGCAGAAGGCGGTGATTTCCTCCTGAGCCACACATGAACCTAGACGCCACACACAAGATGGCAATTTCTCTACCGATTACAAATATGATAAGATAAGTTACAAAATAGAAATTCAGAATAAAAACTAGCTCAAAATGAAGCTCTGAAGACGACGTCGAATCCTTGCAAACATTGCCTGAGATGTTGCGCACGAACCGTCTCTTCTTCTCTCTTGAACATTCTTGGGGAAGTGGGAGTTTTCTGAAGGATGGAGCTCTCTAGATGGAATGCACGGGAAATAATACTCCAGGTATTGAAAATCATAACCTCCTTAGAAAAATGAGCCTCTTTTATATTTTGGCGATATCGCTTGGCAATACTAGATATCGCCTACAAGCGATATCATCTCTGGCTGCCACGTGTCCCATTATTCGAAACTTCTGCGAGATGAATCGGTCATGGCCAATCGTGTGTTATTGCCTAAGAGATATTGATATTGTCGGGCGATATCGAGTTTAACTGCATGCCATGGAGATAATGCTGTAACTATCCATTGAGCTGTTGCCTATTGGCGATAGTGGATATCGCAAGACGATATCACCTTTACTCATCTATTCAAACCCAAATCAAAGACCAAATGATTGTAGTGTTATACCTATGATACTTGCACATCATAAACACCCTATGATCAAGTACAAATGAGATTTGTTATTAGCAAACCAAGAAACGTGGAACGCATGCTCCAACACTAACTTCCACACTCAATTTCTTTCAAATTGATAAAATTCCTCGTTCATGGCCAAAAACTAAGACTCATCATTTAGTTTTTCAGAAATGTTCTTTGGTTAAATTTCAGATATAAAATATAAGTTTGAAAATGAATCGTAAAGGGTTGAACGAGTTCTAATCCCATGTGAAGGCTCCTCAATTACTAATTCTTGAGGATTTTCTTTTAAAAATTTTAGTTTGCATGGAGGTTTATATTCTATAGTATGAACTAATTCATATACTTCTTCCTTTCCCTTCACACTCTACTCTTCTTATGGAATGACATCATCATAGACTTCATTTGATCTAGAGTTTTCTTTTGGAGTATTTTTGTTAAAGTGTATATGAATTGATTATTCAACAACTAGGGTTCTTTTATTATAGACCTTATAGGCACGACTTGTGGAGGAATAACCTAAAAAGATGCCTATGGAAGATTTTTCATCAAATTTCCCTAATTTATACTTGGAGCATGAAATAGGGACAACCGAATACTTTAAAGTAAGATACACTCGACTTCTTTTCAAAATTAAACTCATATGGAGTACGCTTAAGAATTGGGCGAAGCATGGTCCTATTCATTACATAGCATGATGTACCAACCACCTAAGCCCATAGATATTTGAGTAAGCTATAATCGGCAAGCATTGTGCGAGCTAATTATTATAGCTTCTGATTTTTACTTTCCACTACCCCATTTTGTTGTGGAGTGCGTGGAGCAAAAAATTCGTATCGAATGCCTAAGTTATTACAAGAAGAGGTAAAGTTTTAACTCTCAAAATCTGGTCCATGGTCTGACCATATACATTTAATGTTTAATTCCATTTCATTCTAAATTTTAGTGCATAAGATAAAGAATTCAGTGAAAGTGTCAGATTTATTTACAAGAAATATAGTACAACAAAATCATGAGTAATCATCTATTACCACAAATGTCTAACATTTCCCACCTAGACTACAAGTACTAAGAGTACCAACCAAATCTATGTGAATTAGTTGAAGTGGTCTAGAAGTGGTAATATCATTTTTGCTTTTACAAGAAGATTTTGTGAACTTTCCTTTTTGGCAAGGAGCATGTAAAGAAGTCAAACTACCATTTAACTATTAATTTACTCCCGGAATAACCGAGTCTCTTATGACAAAGTTCTAACACTTCATTTTTAATGACAAAGCATTTTAAATTTGAAGATGATAAATCATCAAACAAGATAGTGTAAATATTGTGTTTCTTAGGTCCAGTTAGCAATATATTGTGTGATTTGCATCAATGATATTACACATGTTTGTAGAGGTTTCAAACAAAATGTTCAGGCCTTTATTGCACAGTTGACTAATGGATATTAAATTATACATTAAATCATCTTATAATAGTAAGTTTGAAATATAAAAATGCATGTTACCTACGGTGCTAACACCCAGAATTCTTCCTTTATTGTTGTCTCCAAATGTCACCTTGTCTCCTCTTTTCTTTACAAGGCTAAGGAACTGGTCTTCATCTCTCGTCATGTGCTTGGAGAACCTAAAGTCCAAGTACCACACATTCTTATAGTCCTTAGCCCGCTAATACACCTAAAAAGAGGATGAGGGTATATTTTTGGTCACCCAAATTATTCCACCCATAGTATAAGTAGTCTACTTTGGCATCAAGATTTGTATAATATTAGTTAATCCTTTCTTCAAGCACGAGCCAGAAGCTTGACCAAACAAGTTATATTTTGCATACTTGGTGTAGGTCGTGGACGTTACCTTTTGCGTTCTATTTGGGCTCATGCGGGAAGATGGAAACCAGCTTCGAGTTTTAATATAGATAATTTTATTTTTCTGAAGTTTATTGCTCATATTTGTTGTAGAAGAGCTATAACATCCCAATTCGAACTAGGCCCCTCGAATACGTTGCGGCGTCACTATGGCGGCTTGAGTCGGCAGTTATAACTGTCCTGGGATTACTCGTCGAAATGACTAGAGGGATGGTTGAGAAGACAAGTGAAATTTGTTGGGTGGATTGGTGAAGACTCGATGAGTTCGTTGAGTCAAGTAAAGCAGACTCGTCAAATTCGTCGAGTTAAGGAAATGGTTCGTCGAGAGGACTAGACAAATCCATCGAAAGAAGTGGACTCGGTAATATGTCGCAATGATTCCTCGAGTTGACCCGACAATTCATCGAGATGACTCGGGTGTGGTAGAGGAATCCATCGAAGAAGGACGTAGAATTTGTTGAGTTTTGGCGAATACACTCGACGAATTCGTCGAGTTGTACTCAATGAATTCGTCTGAATGACTCAATAAATTTTCGTCAGAATGACTTGAGAACTTTTCGTTGGGATGGAGGATGGACTCGTTAAGATTACACGTGGAACCGCTGTAATTATTCGAATATATATGACGAATTTAACATAGAGTATTTTCGGTCTAGGCTATGTTTTCTAATTAGTAATACAGGTTGTACCGGTTTCGGGATTTGTGTGAAACGTTGCCTTTTTGTCATGTTTATGAGGTATAATGGGCTGTCCAATGGTAGGATGACAAGTGGCAAGTAATCTGAACACTAAATCTTCCTTTATAAACCAAACCCTAGAAGTCCTTGGTCGGGGAACTTTCTTCCCTCTTCTTGAAGAATGATGAATCGAGAAATTCCAGTGCCGCCATGCATCCAAGAAGAAGAACACGACCCATGGCCAAAAATCAAGTGAGCTTCCTACCCTCTCCCTTGGTGCTAGATCTTTAGATCCAAGGTGTAGGAGAGACATCGGCTCAAGAGAGCTTGATTGAGAGTTTAATGGAGATTTCCTAGGAAGAAACCATTTTAGAAATTTCGTTATAGGGCGTTGATTGCCGCAAGAATGTCTTCAATCATCATCTCTCTTCATTACGAAGATGACGGACTTGATCTCGTGAAGAATCGTGGTCTAATAATGGAGAAGGTGGGTAGGGAAATGTTTGTTGTGCTTTGTATGATGTCTGGAGGAAGAAGATGAACCGATGCCATTCGTTCATCTTTTTGATGCATGCAAGGTGCTGTATAGAAATCTGTTTTCTGTGTGCAGCAGATTTCAAGGCCGTGTTTAGGTACGATCCAGCCTGACTCAAGTCTGGGGCTCAACACAAAAGTGGTAGCCCTCGGAAAGTCCATTCCACCAGATGGTTACACGTTTTCATATGAGCTCTGTAGCTCCGGGAATGTTTAGTCAAAGTTTCTGCACTGTAATAACATGTGTGCAGGCAGCGTTCTATCTAAGTGTACACGTCTGGACTGAAATCCGATTTCCGGTGTGATGGATTTGGATTTAGACCCCAGGATAAATGCGGAAGTTGTATCCCTTAAAGATAACTTTCCAATTTGGGGTTGCTTGTAGCGATTGGTGGATTGCAATTTCTTGAAATCCATTTTTGGTAAATTATGGCGCGTAGTAGCGACGTCTTAATAATTCACGATTACCCTGTTGTATGAATTAAATATCGGGAGATTGGATGGCAAATAACTGATGATAAGGTGATCACATCTTTGCATGATTAATAAATTTGGGAGCAGTATATGTCGTGATGATTTGCATGTTTATGAAATAAGCCCTATTGGAGATGATTTAAACAATATGATTAATGTGCACATGTTTAATCATAGAGAAAGAGTTGGATGAGGTGTATCTCATGTCCATGAGGTGAGTTGAACCTTGATCTCAATATTGAAGGGATGAATGATGTAGTCCACTACTTAGAGTTATGTTAACTTCCTACAGGTAGTATTGATGGACTAGTGTTGTAAATATGGTGAGCCATCACCGGTGAAAAATGGGGACCCATGCGTGCCTCGGTGCACGGCGTTGGTTATAATGCGAAGGGACTCGGTTGGAGCCCGTGAATGTGTGATGGCATGATAAATTTGAACAGCATGGTGTAGGTGTGTGTGTTGACACACGACATAAGATCCTGTGAAGAGGACTTTGTGAAAGCTCTACGGGCTCGCCAGTTGTCACACCAATGGGAGCTGACAGTTAGACCAAAGGATGGTTGGGCTATGTTCTTCGATGATATGCTCCCGAATACCCCTTTTGTGCAAGTTATAGGACAGTTAGGCTGTGTTCTTGGTGCACATCTACCCAAGACCCCTTCTGAGCCATAGTACGCAGGGGCTTCGTTGTTGTGTTCTTAGAATTGAGACGTACGGAGGCCTAGGCTTGGTAGTGTGGATGCCCTCCTAGTAGCGGAGATGCCCTCTCTACTGTCACCGTTTGGACATGACGGTTGATGCTTGAGAGGTTAGCTACATGCTCAAAAAGTAGGAACTAAATGTCTATGTTAGCATAATAATGTGCGTGCGTGTGTGCATGGGTGAGTCATCATATTGCATTCATATCATTGCATTGCACTTATGAGTCCGATTTATATAGGGTTTTTCGAACTCATCTGGGCTAGTTTTAACGCACTTGAACTTCACTTTTAGTATGTTATCGTTGAAATTTAATTTATTCTGCTTATCACGCTAAGTGCACTATTTTGGCCCAAGGGTGTGCAATTGCGCATTCTTTTGTTGGGGGTAAGCACATGGTGCTCCCCATGGTTGTTTTTATTTATTTTATGCTGTGTGTTGTTGCTGGCAGCTTGTGCTCCAGGTTAGTTTTATTGTTGTACAGGTAGTTGGGACGTCCCGAACTCATTTTCCAGTTCTGTGTAAAACGCACGGTCGCATTTCTTCGCGCACGGTTTCAGTGAAATCATGCGTTTCACACAGCTTTTCTGGGGACTTCTGTTTCTACCCGTGCATTTTGTTCTTGCACGGTTTCGGCCAAACCGTGCGAGAAGGAATTGCACGGTCTGCACATTTTCTCTTTATTCCTGCATTCTCGGGTAAATCATGTGTTTCCTTCACGCATGGGCAAACGCGCCCGTGCATAAGTAAAACACACGGTTCCCCTGTTTTACCCTGTTTTCTGCGCTCTGTGTTTACCCGTGCGATTTCATTCACGCACGGGCGATATCTGACTCATTCCATCCACCTCTCAATTGGATGCCCCTTCTGATTCTGATGAAATATTTGCAGTATTACCTTGTCTATGGGGGACTACTGCGGATATACCCATCATACTTTCTTCTGCTCGTTGTGACGACATTGCGGTGTTATCTCTCCATATGCATTCTTCTCCTCTTTTGGATTCACCCACAGAGGAACCTTTTCATATTTTTACTGATGTTGTTGTTCCTCCGCCTTCTTTGCAAGAATTATCTATCCCTATTTTTAGTGATTCGGTTGATGATGTTAGGCCGGATTGTGATTCTAAGCCTGAGGATGTGCCCATGTGTGACGAGGATAATATTCTCATTAATGGAGAGTATTATTTCTTGGAACATGAGGACTCACCGAGGTGTGTTGATGAGGAGATCCTTTTTGATGAGGAAGTTTCCACATCCTCATTGGATGAGGAGGTCAAAACCACCACCAAGGACCTCGAGCTCTTAAATTCCCCATGCTATGACTCATATGACACCGATCGAGATCTATGCTTGGATCCTGATGGGAGTGAGACCGGGACCCCTCACCCTATTTTTGATTATTTTAGTTCTTCCTCTCGTTTTTTTATTGATCCCCCTTCTATATCTGAGTCCGTGCATGTTGAGTCTTTGCAGGTGCCTCAGGAGGAATTGGAGCTTTCTGCTCTAGTCATCGATGATAGCATCCTCTTTTGCGAGGAGGTTGATTCCTCCACTATTGAGGAAGCTCCATTGATTGCTTTCTCCTCCTATAGACCTGATGTGGATGATACCTTGCAGGGCAAGGATTTCTTGTGTGAGATGAGTGAGGACTAGGCCTCCTCCTCATCTTACAGTCTGTTTCCTATACTTACAGTTTGCATGTATTATTATTCAGGTAGAGGGGTAACTGTTCAATCTCCGTATCGGTATCCGCTACCACAACGGATAATGAAACAGTTACCGGTGCATTTTTCTTTTTATAGGCCCATTAGCTAGAACTCTATAGAATTTAATAAGTCGTGCTGGGAGGACAATAACCCCAGTAGTTATCTTATTTTTGCTACATTTTTATTTTCATGTCTATTTTATTTTTAGCATTTCTTTTTGTATATTTTTCTTTTGCTTTTGCGGAGCTCACCCCTGTAGGTATTCATGACAACTTCGTATTGGCGGGGTTGTGATTCTTCATATGGTGGGCCTGCTAGTAGTTTTTCAAGCGTCTTCTGGTATGCTCACTAGCTGAGTATTGGGTAACCTCTTCCCTTAGCTCTATCAGATTTGAATTTCATTATCATATGCTGTGTAGATTAGTTTAAGTCTGGGGGAGAGCCAGTATTTTTTACCTTTTGCACGCGCACATTTCATGTGCATACTAGAAGCTTTTATATTTTTATTTTGATTAGTTCATTGCATCACACACCACTGCACCCGCATGAGCGCGTGATTAGTTGTTAGTGTGTTGCGAGTTAAACTCATTTCTTTGTATGATTTGAGAAAATTTTTGTGCTGACATAGGATTTGTGAGACGGAGTAAAATATTGACTCATGTAGTGCTCCTAGTCGAGTGCTCTCGTCTCACATAGAAATTTGAGTAGATTAAATTTTTCTGTATGCTTATAGTTTTATATTTTTCAATTTGCGTAAATACTTTTTATTCTACTCAAAAATTGGTGAATCCGGTGTAAATCAAACAGTAGTGTAGGGATGTGTGTAGCCGTCACTAGACTCATTTTGCTCGAGTCGGGAGGAAGGATCTTCTTTCTTGGTGGCTAAGATCTTTCCCCAAGCTACTCTCGAAGCATTGGCGCATGGTTAGTCTAGCGTGAGCGTGATGTAGGCCATCATTTTTGCCCGGTTGAGATTTGTACCATTCCTAACGTCTTATCCTCGCTAGCCCCGTTGTGCCTACCCATTCTTTTGATTCAGCTCCACCATTATTTCACCAAAGCCTCATTGTCGATCCTAGTCGCACACCCAAGTCGAGCTTTATTGTTTTATATTATCATTTTGGGGTGTTGATGGGGTGATATCTTTATGAAGAATGTGGATGTGCTCTAAGGTATATTTGCTAAGATGAAAAAGGAAAATGATGAAAAAGAAAAGAAAAAGAAAAAAAAACAATGAAAAGAAAAAGTTTGATTTAAAATCTTATTGGAGATGTAATTGTATTTGGAGAAGGCGGTGCACACACCCATAAGTTAAAAGTTATGTCTGGGGGTGTGGTGTACCCGTATGTATTGTCGTTAGCGTTGGATTTTGTTTATGCTACCTCATTTGGGTTAGGTGCATAGCCTTACTGTTTATCTTTGTTTACCTCACCGTAACCCAAGCCCCATGATTATCCTAAAGTCCTTCAGATTCACGCTTGAGTAAAACTAGTGTCGTGGAGAGAGTGTGTACGGGCAAGCATATGGTCCCCGACATTGGTGGATTCCTTTGGAGGTTATCCTGAGCCCCGGTCTTTGGCAAAGCTCGCCTTAGTGGCCTGCCTACTTTCTTCCTATGCCTGACCGGTAGATTCACCGTGATTCCATTTTTGAGTAGTAATAAAATTTTGATACGCATTGCGAAAAGTATAAACTATTTTGCATATTTAGATATTTCATCTATTTATATTTTTACGCGTACGAGCATGCGACTTCGCATGGTACTCCATATCATAATTTCTATGTCAGCTAAGTAATTTTTTCTATCTACATAGATTTTGTTTGCTCGGGACATGCAAACAGGTAAGTCTGGGGGTATGATGAGTCTGACTTATATAGGGTATTTTGGACTCATCTGGGCTAGTTTTAACATACTTTCACTTCACTTTTAGTATGTTATCGTTGAAATTTCATTTATTCTGCTTATCACGCTAAGTGCACTCTTTTGGCCCAAGGGTGTGCAATTGCGCATTCTTTTGTTGGGGGTAAGCACATGGTGCTCCCCACGGTTCTTTTTATTTATTTTATGTTGTGTGTTGTTATTGGGAACTTGTGCTCCGGGTTGGTTTTATTGCTGTGCAGGTAGTCGGGACGTCCCGGACTCATTTTCCAGTTCTGTGTAAAACGCACGGTCATGCGCATTTCTTCGCGCACGGTTTCAGTGCAATCATGCATTTCACACAGCCTTTCTGGGGACTTCTATTTCTACTATGGCGTTTTTTTCTCGCATGGTTTCAGCCAAACCGTGTGAGAAGGAATTGCACGGTCTGCACATTTTCTCTTTATTCCTGCATTCTGGGGTAAATCGTGTGTTTCCTTCACGCATGGGCAAATGCGCCCGTGCGCGAGTAAAATGCACGGTTCCCCTATTTTACCCTATTTTCTACTCTCTGTGTTTACCCGTGTAATTTTATTCACGCACGGGCGGAAGCGCCCGTGCGCGAGTAAAACGCATGGGTCAACGCATCTTCTTCCGCGATCAAGATCTATAAGTTAATAACGCACGGTTAGCGCACGGTCGTGCGCGGGACCGTGCGTGACCATTTTTCTAATCTTTTTCTATTTAAAGCACAAATTTTCCACCATCAGGAAGGGGGAATCCATTTCCAATCCAGTAGTGCTCCTCCGTAGTTTGAGGGCGAAACTCGGCCGTTTCTCCCCCATTCTTCATCTTCCACCACGGAGAGGAGCTTCGGCCATGCTATTGAAACTTACTTCTTACCGGCGCTTTCTCTCGGCCATCTCCTTCAACCCATAAGATGTATTAAAAGCTTTTGTGCCAAGACAACCAGCGAAGGGAAGCTTGCAACCTTCTTCCGACATCGTGACACGAAGAAGACGGGTCCATTGGAGGGTAGTGACAGCCTTCTCTACCCCGGGCGCAGCTAGGGACCGAGCTTGGACGCGGATTGACAACCCGGTGATTCCTACCGTGATCCTTCGGCAAGACTTCAGATTCGGTCATACTCTTGCCTTGTACTTCCTTTATTGTTGTTTATGTGTACTTAGGACTTTATTTTAGTTGTTGATGTGCTCTTTAGTGTAAACTTTGTTAGGTTTTTGTCTATGTAAATCTTGCCTTGTTTTACCGCTTTAGTAGCTTGTAATGCTCCTACATTTCCATCCGCCATCCACCCGTCCTTGCCGCTCTAGTGGTAGCTAGAGGCGTGCGCAGCAAAGAGGTGTTTGCGACCCTCATTTTATTGTTATATTGGTTCTTACGCTCGCCTACTCGTCCATCTGCCTAGCGATTTGGTGCATAGCGGCCCGTATAGTGTTCCATCCCGCCTGGCAAAGCGATGCATAGCGGTATTTCTTAGGAGTTGCTGTTAGTATTTTATTTTCTGTTTTTGCAATTATACAAAAATCCCCCTTCGTAGTTTAGTTCTGAGGACTTCAATCTCAAGTCCTTCTTTTTAGAAACCTCCACCTTGCAGTGTTCCTTGAAGAGATCGATACTTGGGAAAGCCACCCATTTTATATTACTTGTGCGACCGATACACTTGCCGTCCAACGTATCATGCACCACATAAGATCCTCATCATATAAATTTGTATCGGCATTTTTATATGATGAAAAACATTCTGTTGAACCCGATCCTTAACTTATAAATTTGTATGGGAATTTTTATAAGTTAAGTTAATTTCTATGATTATGATAGACGATGATATTTGTAATATAGATTATTTCTTTTCATGTGCATGTTTACCATTAACACTTGCTTAATATGAACTGTCAATATATATACATGAACTGTTATACAATAACGCTCTTCTATCACTTGTGATTGCATACTACTATTATATTGATCTCCTCCATCATTTCCTCGTCTCGGTGCCTAGGAGTCGCTGGGGTGAGCGGATGTGATAGCCAATTATTATTTATGACTAATGGTTGCTACGTCTACCATTTTAGGAGAATACCACGTAGATGGAGTAGCAACAGTGCCAGTTGCAGGCAGACAGCCAGGCCTGGGAGACAGGGCTTGATACGATGTTGCCCTTACTTCCTTCTATGACTGATGTGTGTTTGAGAGTTATGATGTAGCCTTCAAATTGGGTTTTGTGTACTCTGATATTAAAGAATCTGATATAGCTTCTTATTATTGATATACGCTTTTTGGACATATTCTTACTGTGATATTATGACTTCTGTGTTTTTTTTTGGTTGGGTTAGCATTATGATATCGGATTAGCCAGCAGGATAGGCGATTTGTGGTACAGATTAGCATGTGTGCTGATGCTACCGCAAGGCGGCTGTTTTGTGCATAAGACTCCCCTCGGTTGTGTCGTGTGTTCCGGGAGGGGGGTCTTACAAATGGTATCAGTTTTCATCGATCCTACGATAAAGAAGTCATTGAGTGTGGCATTACCCCCACTTGATTATTCAGTTTGCGGACAAACCGGATTAGCGAAAGTAGTGGTATGCCCATTTGTGATTCACACTAAGTATTTCCACCCGTTACCCTATGTTTAGCCAACCTGATCCAAAAATATGTGTTTTGTGGGTAGATTTCGGTACATATAGAGCTGATGATAGGCATTCCTATTCCTCTGATCCCTACTCCATTCCAACAATCGGTGATGGGGAAGACCTTAACTGTAATCTTGGATGCCTTCAATTCTCATTAGGCTCAGGTGCAGCAACAGGCCTCGGGCTCTAATTGATTGAGAACCATCCGAGCTCTTTCTCCACCCATATTCAACTGGACTGAATCGGCCATTAAAATAGAGGAATGGCTAGATGTTGGGCAAGAATTGATGGAAGAAATCATATTTCCAGCCAGTATGGCTATTACTTTAGTTGTATCTATCTTGGAATCACATGCAAAAAGGTGGTGGATTTCCCTTATGGGCTCAACTTTTCAAGGACGCGTATACACTGACATTAGCTGGAATGAATTTTCTGATGCCTTCTTAGAACATTTTGTTCCCTCTACTACTCGAGATGAGCTCGAAGAAAGATTCCTGTAGTTGTAGCAGGGATCTAAGTTAGTTGTGGATTATCAACGAGAGTTTTAGTACCTTGCTAGGTTCACTGACTCCTACGATTTGGATGATCACGGATATGTGAAATGGTTATACAAAGGTTTGCGAGACCCCCTAAGTCAATCACTTTTGTTTATAGTCGACTCGAGGCTCTCCCACATAATTGACCTGGAAAAAAGATTGGAGGTGGACCATCTTGGGGTCCAGGCTAGTGGTAAGAGACCCGTCGAGGGCGTGATTGAAGCAGGACCATGCTTCAGAAGGAGGAAAAATATTAGAGGTGTAAGAGGAAACCAAAGAGGTGGCTTACATTTCCATCAAAATCTTAGGATGGAGCATACGGCCCCGCAATTAACATTACCCCCCCTGCATTTCCAATCCTATCAACAACCCGAAGGGCCATTAAGACAAGTTTGTTTCCAGTGTCATCAGCTAGGCCACATCCGATATTTTTTCCCGCAATTAGGTGTGAATGTTCCCCCTGTTTATCCTTTGGCAGCTCAGCTAGGACGAGGGCAAGTTCGTTGATGAGGACGAGGACCATGAAGAAGGAATACTATAACTACACTAGACCAAATGTTTGATCTATATATGACTCAAGAGAGGAAACATCATGACAATATTGTAGGTTTTTCGTAGTCAATTAATATGTTATAAGCATTTGTACTTATCCTATCTAAGTTTGTGCTAGTAATCTAGCTTTGAGATTGTTATAATTTGATATTTAAGCTTTGTGAATGTTAGTGGGAGACCAGCCCACACTCTATTTGATACTGGTGCCACTCATTCGTTTGTCTTGCCGGACAATGTAAAAGATCTAGATGGTGTGCAATATTTTACCCGTATCACTAAGAGAGTACGCCTCCTAGTTGGCTCTGAGATTACTTCATCCGTCAAGTGTGACTTGGAGGAGTATATTGGTGGAAAACTTTTTGAAACCCTTGCAACATGGTTGGGGATGCCAGAATCTGACCATATTCTGGGTATAACATGGTAGGATTGGAATCACTCCAGGATTGATTGTGCAACAAAGAAGATCACTTTGAGGCATGGACACTCAGAGATCTTTTTCCAAGGTATTAGGCTTGCACCCCGAATGTTTTTGTCTTCAATTCAGGCCCTTAAGGCCCATATGAAAGTGGATGTGGTGTATATGATATGTTTTGAACTAAAAGAAATGGCGATGAACATGAAAGATGTACCAGTGGTGTGAGATTTTCTTAAGGTTTTCCCGGAAAGTTACCTGGATTGCCCACACTTAGGGAAGTAGATTTCTAAGTTAAGCTAGTACCGAGTGCCAAGCCCATCTCTCAAACCCCTTACCGGATTGATCCAAAGGAACTCACTGAGTTTAGAGTTCAGTTGAAGGAGTTAGTAGAATTAGGGTTTGTTCGTCCCAGTTCATTACCGTGGGGAGCTCCTGTTTTGTTTGTTAAGAAGAAGGAAAGATCATTACGATTATGTATAGATTATCGGGAGCTCAACCAATTAACTGTGAGGAACACCTATCCTTTGCCCTGGATAGACGAATTATTTGACCAGCTGGTGGGAGAGCATTGGTATTCCAAACTTGGTTTGTGCCCGGGGTATTATCAGTTAAGGATACAAGAAGAATATATTAAGAAAATAGCGTTTAGCTCGAGATATGGCTTGTACGAATTCACTGTGATGTTGTTTGGGCTCACAAACACCCCTCTACATTCATGAGTTTGAAGAATAGGGTGTTTGAGCCATATCTGGATGCTTTCATCATCATATTCATTGATGATATTTTTGTCTACTCAAAGACAAAAGAGGTGCATGCTGAGCACTTGGCCTTAGTTTTTATGATATAAAAGGAGCACCGCTTGTTTGCTAAATTCAGCAAGTGTGAGTTTTTGCTCTGAGAAGTTATTTTCTTTTGACACGTTATGAGTGGAGTCGGGTTAGCAATGGATCCAGCCAAGGTGCATGTCGTGAACGAATGGTCTCCTTTGAGTTCAGCAACCGATGTGCGAAGTTTTCTTGAACTTGTTGGATACAATCGTAAAAATGTAGAAGGATTTTCAAAAATCACTCTTCCCCTCACATCTTTGATGAGGAAGGGTGTACCTTTTATGTGGACACCCAAATGTTAAACGACTTTAAGAAGGATAGCGCTTATGACGTGCCTAGAATCTCAATTGATGGTTATGGAGTTAGTTAAGGTACTTGAAGGGATGGAGATTACACTAGTGTCTAAGGCTTGTCCTGAGGTCTATACGAAGCACTTGACTACCCTGAGTATAGTTTGTGACATTCGAGATCGGATTCCGGCAGAGCAAGGGATGGATGCTGCTTTTGCTCCGGTGTTTCAAGCAATTGTGGGAGGATCAATAGAAGGATATATGCTAAAAGAAGACCTAATTCATTTACATGGCATACTTTACATACTCGTAGGTGGTGGGATTCAGGAAGACATTTTGGGAGAGGCACATTACACAAAGTATTCTGTGCACCCAGGAATTACCAAAATGTACTCCGACTTGCAAAGGACCATGTTTTGTCAAGGGATGTAGAGGGATATAACATACTATGTTACACATTGTGAGGCTTATTAGAAGGTAAAGGTGGAGTGCAAGAGCACCGATGTATTGTTGCAATCATTGCCCGTCCCGGATTGGATGTTTGAGGATATCTAAATTGATTTTGTTCACGGTCTTCCCCGATCACGCTCATGGAATGACTCAGGTTGGGTGATTGTTGATTGCTTGACCAAGGTTGCCAAGTTTATTTCGATGAAGAAGGAGGAACATGTATATGTGTTGGTACATCTCTTTGTGGAATAGTTCGTACGGTACTATAGGGTGCCTAAGACGATAGTCTCAGATCATGATGGTCGTTTCACCTCTAAGGAATGGAAGACAGTTCAAGCATATTTAGGATCTCACTTCTTACCTTTAGCATGACCTTCCACCCTCAGACTGATGGTCGGTCTGAGAGAACAATTAGAACAATAGAAAACTTATTGAGGTTATGCATTTTTGATAAGGGAGAGCCATGGGAAAGACTTTTACCGTTGGTGGAATTTTCATATAATAATAGCCACCAGGCAAGCATCAGAGTGGCACCTTATGAAGCACTTTATTATAGGAGGTGTATGACCCCTTTATCATGGGTTCAAGATGATGATCCTAAGGCATTGGGAGTGGAGTATATCGATGAAACCGATGCTATGATTAGATTGATTTGAGATCGCATTATAAAGGCTCGGGGCCGACAGGCGATGTATTATGATGCGAAGCACGGGATGGTGGAATTTTAAGTGGGTGACCAGGTATTTCTAAAGATTAGGCCGATGCATGGAGTATTATGTATTCGTGGAAGGAAAAAAGCTAAGCCCACGATACATGGGACCGTATACTATACTGGAGAGGATTGGTCCCTTAGCTTATAGGCTGGAGCTACCACAAGAATTGGAAAACTTACATGATGTCTTTCATGTGTCTTCCCTTAGGAAAGAACTACTTCGGCATGAGCAGTTTGTCACCACTACATCCGGCCCTGTGGAATCTTATAGATCTGTTCAACTAGAACCTGTGCGGATAATAGATACCGATGTACGAAGGCTGGAGAGGAAAAGTGATCCTCTAGTGAAGGTCTTGTGGTCTAACCATGGAAAAGAGGAGTACACGTGGGAGCCAATGTACCTTATGCGGCAGCACTACCCGAAATTGTTTCCCCAAGGTAAACCTAAAAACATACCTTGTATTATTCATACTTTATTTTCCCCATAGACTTAGCCCGAATTCAGGGACGAAATCTTTTATTTTGTTTATAGGATTTGTAATGTCTGGATTCGAGCTAGGCCCCTCGTATGCATTGTGGCGTCACTGTGGCGGCTTGAGTCAACATTTATAACAAGCCGGGGAATACTCGTCAAAATAACTCACGGGATGGTTGAGAAGACAAGTGAAATTCATCGAGTGGATTGGTGAGGACTCGACGAGTTTGTCGAGTCAAGTCAAGCAAACTCGGTGAATTCGACAAGTTAAGGAAATGGTTCGTCGAGAGGACTCGACGAATCCGTCGAAAGAAGTGGACTTGGTAATCTGTCGTAATGATTCATCGAGTGGACCCGACAATTCGTCGAGATGACTCAGGTGTGGAAGTTGAATCCATCGAAGAAGGAAGTAGAATTCATTGAGTTTTGTCGAAGACACTCGACGAATTGGTCGAGTTGAACTCGGTGAATTTGTCAGAATGACTTGAGAACTTTTCGTCAGAATGACTTGAGAACTTTTCGTCGGGATGGAGGATGGACTCGTTGAGATTACAGATGGAACCACTTCAATTCGTCGAGTATATACGACGAATTTAACTTAGAGAATTTTTTGTCCATTCTGTGTTTTCAGATTAGTAGTAAGTGTTCAACTGGTTTTGACATTTATGTGGAACATCGCCTTTAAGTCATGTTTATGAGATATAATGGGCGGTCCAATAGTAGGATGACAAGTGTCAAGTAATCTTAACGAAATCTTCCTTTATAAACCAAACACAAAAAGACTTGGGTCGGCCAACTTTCTTCCCTCTTCCTGAAGAATGACGAACTGAGAAATGCTAGTGTCACCATGCCTCCAAGAAGAAGAACACGATCCATTGACGGAAACAAGGTGAGCTTCCTACCCTCTACTTGGGTGTTAGATGTAAGACCCCCCCTCCCGAAACACAAAACACGGTCGAGGAGAGTCTTATGCCCAAAACAGCCGCCTTATGGTAGCGTTAGCACACTGGCTAACCTATACTGCAAGACGCCTATCATGCCAACAAAACATATCATCAAAGCCAACCCATCATAAAGAATAAAAAGAAGTAAAAATTGCACACTAGTATATAAGTTCATAAGTACAACAAATAAAATAAGAAACCAAGGCTTCAATAATATCAGAGTACAGAAGGCCAAAAGTCTACAATATGAATCTCTCAAAAATCTCACATCAGTCACTGGCGACAGTAATGGTAACGTCACTTCAGGCCATGTCGCCTTGGCCAGCTGCCCTCCTTCAAAACCTATTGCTACTCTATCTGCAGGGTTTCCTCCTTAAAAGGAAGACATAGCAACCGTTAGTCATAAGACGAAGTGGCTATCAGCTCCGCTCCCCAGATGACTCTTAGGCACTGGGCGAAGAAAGGAAGAGGGTACAATATATATATAAGTAGTAGTACAAACAGGTGGTATAGGATTAATCAATATCAGTGTATATCAAAGTAATTACAACAAATGAGTATATCGATCTACTCTAGCAGTTCTACCATCAACAACAGTATACAAGTATGTATAAACAACAGGAAGTAACTCAACTTATATGAATACTCATACAAACATATAAGTTAAGTAACGGCTTAATAGTAAAGTAACTCATCGTACAAGAGTGCCCATACAAACTTATATGATAAGGATCTTATGTATGTTATGTAATGTGATTATATGGATGCAATGCAATGACTCAGACATGCTCACGCACATACAACTGCTATGTCGACACAAACTTATTGTTCCCACTTTTTTCGCAGGTAGCTAACCTCTCAGGAGTCATCCGTCATGGCCAGACAGTGACAGTGGATCAGGCTCTTCCACTACTAGGCGGGCATCCACACTATTGAGCATAGGCCTTTGTATGCCTCAATGCTAAGAACACAGCAGCGGAGCTCACATGCGTACTACGACTCAGAGGGGGCATGGGTAGTTGTGCACCATGAACACAACCCAAACTTGCCTATAGGTGTGGCACAAAAAGGGCCTCGGAAATGAGTACAAGGACAAAGCCAATCCATCCACTTGTCACAGAGAGGGCCTCGTGAATGAGCACCGAGGACACATCCAAACTGTCCAAAGTCTATCGGTCAACTCCCGTCGGTGTGATGAATGGATAGCCCGTAGTCTTGCCATACTATCCACAACCCATGATTATGAGACCACATGTCAACTCACACGGCATGCATTTCACATATAAGGGCTCCACACAGAGTCCCTATTTATTATTCACATCCCGTGCTCATCAGCACGCAACGGCTCCACACTGAGTCACTTGTAACCACATCATTTCAATGCGGTAAACACACACACACTTCCAAACCTTCCACATTTCCATATCACACTAGTGTTTATTAATTATATAGGAGGCAAGCAACCCAACATAATGTATAAATCCCACACGGCTACACGTAGGGAGACTAAACTCTAAGCAGTTGGCTACTAATTACAATCCTTAACCAATATCCCACATAATCATGCAATAGCTTATCTTGTACTCCCTTAAATTAAGAATTCACAAACCACCATGCTTCCACCAGAAGTTCACAAATTATCACGATACTCCACATGCAAATGTAGTGTTCACTAACTTTTCCATTCAATTGATTACGAAACTCCACCAAGTCAATAATTCAACGTGTCTCACCAAACCATTTGTTGACTTAAGGATCTTTCCAATAAATCTCATCAATCTTTTGTTTAGCTCGATTAATAATAGTTTAAGTTCAGCAAAACCATATGCAAACCTTGACATCTGCCATGACTTTCTCTACCAAGTTCAAACCCAATTCCACACTAACCCGAAAGCAGCCTATAATCAAGACTTGACTGTACAACAACTTTGACTGGACATACCCGAGTAAATAGGACTCGTATGAAGATATGTAACCATCCGTTGGAAAGGTATTTCTATGGACTACAACTTTTGTATATGGTCCATCACCCGGTTATGACCACAATGTACCTCAAATCGGCCTCGAAGTCTGCTACTTACAAAAAATAGATTTCTGCACGTTTAACATATCAATCCAGCAAGATCGATTGGACTTACCTGAGGCTACAAACCTCATATTAAGATGTGTAACCATCTGTTGGAAAGGCCTTTCCAAAGGCTACGACTTTCATGTTTAGTAGAAAGCACAAATCTGACTGTATCATACCTGAAAATGGTCTTGTAGTTCGTTGCGCGTAGAAAACAGATTTCTGCACGCATCTCAAAGCAAGATGAATGACATCAGTTCATCTTCTTCCTTTAGTTATTTCTTCCGAACCATGTACAGATTTTCCTCCTCCCTTATTCACCCCCCATTTGTCCACTTCTCTTCACGAAACCCAGCCCCCATCTTCACATGGAAGGTAGGAGAGGTTGAAGACGTCTAATCTCTAGGACACAAGTCCTAGCATGGCCTCCTCCTTGGAAATCTTCTTCTCACCAATCAAGACACTTTTGAGTCTCACCTTGAAGTAACTAGAAAACTGGAACCAAGGGTGAGGGTAGGAAGCTCACCTCGTCTTCGGTGTTTCCGCCGTTTCCGGCCATTGATCTCGTCACTCTTCTTTGTTGAATCTTTCTCCTTCGCTGGAGGTGGTTCTCCACGGAAATGGAAGGATCTTTCCTTCAGCAATTCAACTCCGATGAATTTGTTTCTCTCCCGATGATTTCGCACAGGTAATGGCTCGGCAAGAAGAAGCGATAATGATGGCTAGGGTTTTCGGTTTGTTCCTTTTATAATGATATATTTGGTCAAGTCACATGCCACATGTCATCGTGCTACTGGACCGCCCATTATTACCAAATTAAGTCTTATTTGAAATAACCAGTCCAATAAAACAAAGCCACACTCATCTCGAAACAAAGTTTAACCCGCCTACACAAGACAACAGATTCTGCCTGGGCCGAAAATGCACTAAGTCAAATTCGGCGATTATCCTCTTGCATACTCGATGAATCGGCAAGTAACCTCTTACATATTCGATGAATCGACGAATGGACGTGTGTATTCTCGACTAATTCCTAACTAGTCTCGTCAAATTGTCCAAGTGATGTTCGACGAATTTGTCGAATATCCATAGTGATATTCGACGAATTCACCTTAGTGATATTCGACTATTTCACCTTAGCCGAGTTTCCAAAGTTTTCTCCCTCCGAATTCTTCTCCACCATATTCGACGAATTCGTCGGATATCATCAGCGATATCCGATGAATTTCACTTAGTTGTTTCTCAAATTCTGGTGTCGAGTGCATCGAGTATCACCCGGCTATACTCGATGAATAGTAACCAAACCCGATGAAATTCACTCGACTAACTTCGCAAACATTCTCGACGAATTCGTCGGATATCCCTGGCAATATCCGACGAATTTCCCTTGGTCAATTTATTCTAAGCCTATTCCCTCATTATTTGTTGAGTATCACTCAACACAAGCCCTTCGGCCAATGCACCCCGAGCATGAGTCAAGTCTCTTGACTCAGAATGGGTGCGAGGGGACTAGCGCAAAACGGGTCGTTACAGATCCTATAACAAAATAAAAGATTTCATCCCCGAAATCAGGATAAGGTTATGGGGAAATAAAGCATGATAAGAAAGTAAACTTTAAAACTTACCTTAGGGAAACAACTTCGGGTAATGCTTTTACATCAAGTACACCAGCTCCAAAGTATACTCCTCCTTCCCATGATTAAACCACAAGACATTTACCAAAGGGACACTCTTCTGCCGCAAGCTCCTTGTCTCGATGTCCACTATCCGCACTGGCTCTTTTCGGACGAATTTATCAGTTACTACTACTCTATCTGTGGTGAGGACATGTTGATCGGGCCGTAACAATGCCTTCCGAAGTGACGACACATGGAATACATCGTGTAAATTCTCTAGCTCTAGTGGTAGCTCCAACCGATAGGCCAAAGGGCCAACACTTTCCAATATAGCAAAGGCCCCACGTATCATGGGCTGAGTTTCTTCATACCACGCACCCGTGACACTCCATGCATCGGCTGGATCTTCAGGAACACCTTGTCACTCACTTAAAATTCCACCATTCGATTTTTTGCATTATATTACTTAGCCTGCCGACTTTGAGCCTCAAGCATGCGGTCCCGTATTAATCAAACAACAGTGTCTGTATTGTCAATATACTCAATTCCCAAAACCTTCGGTTCTTCATCATGCACCCATGACAAGGGAGTTCTACACCTTCTTCCATAAAGGGCTTCATGGAGTGCCATCCCGACACTAGACTGATAATTGTTATTATATGAAATTCTACCAAGGATAGGAGTCTTTCCCATGGCTCTCCTCTATCTAGCACGCACAATATTAATAGATCTTCTAAGTTCTGATGGTCCTCTAGGACTGCCCATTCGTTTGAGGATGAAAGGTCGTGCTAAATGTAAGGCGTGAGCCCAAATATGTTTAAACTGCCTTCCACTCTCTGGAGGTGAAACAACCATCCCGGTTAGAAAAAATTGTCTTTGGCACACCATGGTACCGTACAAACTGCTCCACAATGAGGCACGCTTAAACATCGACATGTGCCTCCTTCTTCATAGTGATAAACCTGGCTACCTTTGTCAGGCGATCCACGATTACCCAAACTGAATCATTCCCAGAGTGTGAGCAAGGCAATCTGTGAACGAAGTCCATTGAAATATCCTTAAACATCCACTCCGGGATGGACAACTGTAATAATCCTCTGGGGCCCTGGCACACCACCTTTACCTTCTGACAGGCCATACAGTGTGTAATAAAATACTTGACAGCTTTCTTCATTCCTGTCAAAAACATGGTCTTCCGTAAGTCGCTATACATCTTAGAAATCCTGATATGCACCGAATACTATGAACAATGTGCCTCTCTCAATATGTCTTCCCCGATTTCCCCGCCCATGGGAATGTAGAGTCGGCCACGGAAATACACAAGGCCATCCTTTAGTGTGTACTGTTCAGTAATTCCATCTTCAATTGACTTAATTACAAGGGACAGAGTAGCATCCTTCTCTTTCTCTGCCAAAATATAATCTCGGATGTCACATACTATACTTATAGCAGATAGATATTCAATATACTACTCAGAATGATCTTTATACACCAACATTATCTCCATCTCCTCTAGCATCCAAGCTAATTCCATACACATCAATCGAGGCTCAGGGCTCGATTCCGGCACACTTCTGCTCAACGCATCAGCTGAGAGAACTAAGTTGTCTACCTAAATCACCTAGAGGGGGGGTGAATAGGTGAAATGCGTGTCAAATGCGGAATAAAAATTAACACAGCACAGATCAAGCAATCACACAGACGACAAGAGATTTACAGTGGTTCCCCAATCTTGGGTACGTCCACTTTCCTCACCGATCTAGCAAACCACTAGACTCGGCTACTCCACTATCTCGGATTGAAAACAATCCTACACCTCGGAACCACGTTCCTACAAAACTCGATCCAAACCGGATCTACACTCGGAAGAGAAAGCCTTCCTACAAATCTCGGAGAAAAACTCCTACAAAGAAATTTGTTTGAAAAGAAAATACAAACAATATATTGCACAGATCTGGATCTTTGATAGTCTTCTTCCTTGAGAACTTTGGCTTGATCAGAATATGTTGAAGATGACTTGAGAGAGATCCACATATCTGAAAAACGGAATCAGCTCGATCGAGAAAATAGATCAGAAATCTTTGAGGCTCGGCGAGATCGAGTGATTATCTTTCGTCTGGATCTCTGGAGAAACAGAGTTGAACGCAGCGATCAGAGATCGTCGATCCAGACCTTCTTCCGTGAACGGCAATGGCGGCGGCGTGAGAAATTAGGGTTCATGGGAACTTTTCTCTTTCTTAAAATAATAATCTCTGTAAGACTTGTTATTAGTCAAATCTGAAAGGACCTATTTATAGGTGGACTCCAACGGTCAGAAATTTAATTAGGGATGACACGTGGACCAATCAGAAATGATTAATTCGAAATACACAGCGAAATTGTACTTTTAGAATTTCAGGAATATTTGAACAGATATACTCGAGACAGAGAAGAGACATACTCGAGTATAAGATGTTATATACTCGAGTGGATAGGAGGAGCATACTCGAGTACAAGAAGAGAAGCTACTCGAGTGATTCAGAGATCAATACTCGAGTGATTTTAGAATTACTCGAGTATGAGAGTATATACTCGAGTAAAAACAATTAGAGAAAATTTCTCAGATAAAATAGGAAGAACTACTCGAGTAGAAGAATTGGAGATACTCGAGTGAGGGGAAAGTGAACAACTCGAGTATCTGGGGAAGATTACTCGGGTAATCACTAAGCTACTCGAGTATGAAGAACTGCTACTCGAGTACAGAGTCACTTACTCGAGTAGGTAGACTTAGAAACTTTCTGAGATGAAAAGTGCAGATCTACTCGAGTATCAACAGAATACTTACTCGAGTAACTAATCAACTACTCGAGTACAAGTTACCACCTACTCGAGTACAATACAGTCTACTCGAGTATGTAATCCAACTTACTCGAGTACAAACTCACTTACTCGAGTGTATAAACGAGGTACTCGAGTATGTGGACTTAGAGAAAATTTCGGATCTAAGGACAGAAGGATCTACTCGAGTATAAAATATGATCTACTCGAGTGACTAACTATCTTACTCGAGTAAGCTTATCTACACGAGTATACAGAGTCTTCTCGAGTATGTCTAGGGATTTACTCGAGTATTAAGTCACTTACTCGAGTATATGAAGGAAGCTACTCGAGTATGTGGACTTAGAGAAATTCTTCTGAGAAAATAAACTTCAATACTTCAGTCCACCAATCCAAGTGCATGTAGGAAGTGTATCCCAATAGAGAGGCTATACATGGGCCAACACTTTGGATCACACAATGAGGGATTACATTGTATGGTCCTGTGTTTGGTGACCCATTATAGACTGATATTGGTCTAGACTTGGCAATAAGAACCTGCACATATACAACTTAAACATAATATAAAATACACCTTAATTCATCTTAGTTCAAGGTCTGACCTCCTACAAATCTGAGGTATTGTGGAGACAAATCCCAACAATCTCCCCCTATTTGTAGATGTCAGCACCCTCTACACTAAGGTGAATTACTTAGAGTAAAAAGAACAACACACATATACTTCAAAAAAAATATAAACTGAAGCAGGATAAATAATAAGATAGCCATAATCAGAATCAAAAATATATATATAGAAATGTTTTTAACAGATCAAAATGTCCATTTCCACATTCTCATTGACTCAAGAAGGGGCTCCTTTGTGCATTCTTTCTCTCTTCAGCTCTTGCCTCTCTAGGTAATTGAATGGTTTAGGAAAATATGTTCTGGGCCTAGGAGGAGCAGCTGGGTTGTTGTATCCCCAATTTCTGTCTTGAAGTCTGATCTTGATCTGGGATGTTTCATAAGCTTTCCATTCTGAATAACTGTAATACTGATCTCTGTGCTCACCAAGATCTGTTACTAGCTTCAGGGTATCAAGGATCAGAGATTTGGAGGCTGGACTCCAAACTTCAGTATGAACAATTTCTGATCTACCTTCAGAAGCTGGGGCAGGCTCTTTTCTAGGTGCAGAATGGCTGGCAGAAGCGTCGTCATCATATTTCCTTTTCTTCTTTGGGACACCTTGAGAACTAGGAGGAAGTTCATCTTGCCAAATATCAGTATAAAAGAGAGGAGGCTCAGTCACATCACCAGCAGGTCTGGGTGAGAAGACTGGCACATCTCCTGGAATGTTTGCCTGAGCTGGAGCATCTGCTGGAGGATGTTCTTCAAGAGGGTCCAAGAACTTGGGAATGATGGTAGGGTTGAGTTGAGAATTTGGGAAGTTCTGATTATTTACCCATACAGCTGTATCATAAATGTAGAATTTGACAGATTGGAGTTGAGATAGAATATCTGCTTTCATATTCTTGACTAGATCATTCACAGTTGTTTGAGCTTGTTCAGATATTTTTTCAACTACTTTTTCAACTTGTTCTTTGACAACTTTCTCCCCCTTGCTGATGTCTACAGATAGTTTTGCAATTGCTTCATCTCTGAAAGTGCCAACTTCTTCACATACTTTCATCACATTTGCTTCAACATTCTTGTCCAATATTATCTGATTATGTGCAACAGTTTCAGCTTGATTCCTTAGTTCACCTATACTTATAATAGTGTAATCTAAAGCTTTTCCACCTAATTGAAACAATCTCTTGAGCTCATCAGTATTGGCTTGAATTTCAGCAAAGCCTCTACTCATCTCCTTTTCAAGAGTAGAGACCTTGTTATTTACTGAGGCTAGAGAGTCATCAAAGTACTTTCTTTGTTCACTGAGTAACTGTCCAATCTTGCTTACCAGATCTGAAGAAATAGAAGAAGTTTGAAGTTAGGGCAGGGACTGAAGGAGCAGGAGCAACCCATGGAGGGATTTCAGTAATTACCACTGAGCTTTCAGCTCTCTTGAAAGATTCTATCTGAGCAGATTCTTCTGTATTAATGAAGGAGGGAATAGAGAAGTCCAAAGTCCTCAGAGGAGCCTCCACTGGTTCTGGAGATACTTCCTCGTCATCAGACAAAAGAATATTTTCAGGCTGGCTTTCCTCTGCAGCGGAGGACTGAGCAGGAGACTGGGCAGGAGACTGTGCTGGAGTCTGAGCAGGAGACTGAGCAGGAATCTGAGCTTCTGGAGTCAGTACAACTGATTCATTTTGAAACAGGGGAGCATCTGAGCTGAGCTCATTAATCAACCTATTGATATCTTCTGCAGTAGACAGTAGGGTTGCTGGATCTGGAATCTCTAAGTGGGGATCTGCTGGAGGAGGAGAAATTAGAGGTAGAGAGTCCCTGACTTCTGCTTGCTGTGAAGGTTCTGATGAAGCTGGGTACTGAGAATGAGATGAGGCAGGCTCCCCCTCAACTGTTGCACCAGAGGTAGCAGCAGTTTGATGTGGAGGAGGAGATGGAATCATGTCATCAGGTACACTGGTTTCTTGGGAATCTACTGAAGGGACAGCAGCTTTGGATGCTTGGGCAGAGTTCAGAATTTTAATTTCATATCGCTGGATGGAGGATATAGAAACCTTTTTCATGTGATGCAGTGGAGTCCCTTTGGATAAGTTAAAGACTGAAGGGTTGATTTCATGAAGAAGGAGGGAAATAATCCTGGCAAAACTTGGATGCTTAATGCTTTCTCTGATTTTATCTAGAAGCAACAGTCCAAACTGGAATTGTTTGCGGCAGATAATGGCTTGCATTATATCAAACATTTCCATAGAAATGTCTCGAATGGAGTAAGTTTTGCATAGCAGTACCTTAGCAATTACATCCATAAGGAACTTTCCTTCTAAGTTGAAATCTGCTCTGCTAAAGGAATGGGCTTGAGGGTTAGCTCCACAGAATAAACTAGTTCTTACTGAATCTTCAGCAATCATTTCGTCATCGTCATCTACTACTGGCAGTTTTAACAGAGCAGCTAATGAGCCTTTGTCCAGTCGGATTTTTATCCCTCTGACCTTGGATTTCAGGAGCTTTCCATTTCGTTTTACCTTCAGATTCTGATAAAACTCTTCAACAGCTGGGATAATAACTCGGCACGGCGTCTGGAGAACGAATGACAGTCCGGCGGTCTCGAACCAAATCAGAAGATTTCGAAAATCATCTGAAAGATCGGCTTTGCCCGCGGGGGCAAGTTCTGAGCCGATGCCGATTTTAGAAGCGGGGGCCATCTGCGATTCTGGAGGACGAGAGAGGCGAAGACGACGATGCTCTGCGGTTTTCCGGAAGATGAAGAGTCGGCGGCTACTCGAGAGAGTGAGAAGTGGAAAGGGATTTTCCGATTTTTCTAGATATATATATGATTCTAATTAGGTTAAAAAAAATAAATTCATACCTGAATGAAGCGGCAAATAGCTCGGTGCGAATAGAAAAATTAGAAATCCATGATATGAATGCCGTATACTCGAGTAGGTAACGTCATACACGAGTATTAGATAGAGCATACTCGAGTAGGTAACATCATACACGAGTATTAGACAGAGCATACTCGAGTAGGGCAAGTTTGTACACGAGTATATTGTCAAGTACCCGAGTATGTAAATCCTTTTACCTGAGTAATTCCCGTCTACTCGAGTATCTGTCTGGATATACTCGAGTATATATTACTTGAAAGACAATTTTCCTTGGGAGATGTAGATTGCCACTGAAATCTTTTACTCTGAGCAGCCAACACCACTGATATCTCCTTGATTTGTGAGTCCATCACTAGTCTTCTTTGTTGAGCAGCCCGAGTTCCGTTTTGAAGAATGAAAACTTGGACTCGTCCAGCGGCTTGGTGAATATATCTGCAACTTTCCTGTCTGTGGAGACATATTGTAGATCTATGTCTCCATTTTCCACATGCTCCCGGATGAAATGATAACGAAGCTCTATGTGCTTGGTCCGGCTGTGGGAGACTGGGTTGTTGGCGATTGCTATAGCGCTGGACGAGTCGCAAAACAAAGGAATGTTCTTGAACTTCATGTTGTAGTCTTCAAACTGATTTTTGACCCAGAGAAGTTATGCACAACAGCTGCCTGCAGAGATGTACTCTGATTCAGCCGTTGAGATGGCAACACAGTTCTGTTTCTTACTACTCCAGGAGATAAGTCTCCGTCCAAGGAATTGGCAAGTCCCGGAAGTACTTTTCCTATCGTCTTTGCTTCCTGCAAAATCTGCATCTGAAAATCCAATTAGTTCACTATCATTACTTCTTGGGTACCATAAGCCAAGATTTGGTGTACCTTTGAGGTATCTCAAGATTCGCTTTGCAGCAATGTAATGAGATTCCTTAGAGTTCACCTGAAATCTAGCACATACACATGTTGAGAACATTATGTCTGGTCTACTTGCTGTAATGTAGAGCAAGGACCCAATTATGCTTCTGTACTTGGTTTCATCAAAAGGTTTCCCTTTCTCATCCTTGTCTAGAGACATAGCTGAGGCCATTGGAGTCCTCATAGAGGTTGCATTCTCCATTCCGAATTTCTTGAGTAGCTCTTTGGTGAACTTAGTCTGTGAGATGAAAATTCCATCCTCAGATTGTTTCACCTGAAGCCCTAAGAAATACTTCAGCTCTCCCATACTACTCATTTCAAACTTCCCTTGCATAAGTTTAGAAAACTTCTTGCAGAGGTTGTTATCTATAGAGCCAAAAATAATGTCATCGACATAGATTTGCACTAGCAAAATCTTGCCTTTTATTTCCCTAAGAAATAATGTCTTGTCTATCTTTCCTCTTGTGAACTTGTTCTCAAGAAGAAAGGTGGACAGCGTCTCATACCAAGCTCGAGGAGCTTGTTTAAGACCATATAAAGCTTTTTGTAATAAGTAAACATAATTAGGATAAGTTGAATCAACGAAACCTGGTGGTTGCTCTACATACACTTCTTCCTTTATGTCACCATTTAGGAAGGCGGACTTAACGTCCATCTGATAGACCGTAAAGCCCTTAAGTGCAGCGTAGGCAAGAAATAACCTGATCGCTTCCAGTCTTGCCACTAGAGCATAAGTCTGGTCGAAGTTAATTCCTTCTTCTTGACGATATCCCTTTGCGACAAGTCTGGCTTTATTCTTTATAATGGTTCCATCTTCGTCCATCTTGTTCCGGTAGACCCATTTTGTCCCAATGACGTTCTTACCCTTGGGTCTAGGAACAAGTGCCCAAACTTTGCATCGTTTGAACTGATTCAGTTCTTCTTCCATGGCTAGGATCCAGGATGCGTCGGAGTTGGCTTCCTCAACTTTTTTTGGTTCAACCTGTGAAAGAAAACTTAAGTGTAAATTCTCGTTAGTTGTACCTCGACGAGTTCTGACGCCATCCCGAGGATCTCCTATGATTTGATCAATGGGATGATCCTTCAAGTGTCTGAACTCTAAAGTCCTTGCATCTGGGATCTCTTCAGCCACCGGAGCTGCATCTTCAGCTGGGATGTGTTCTTCATCTTGATCATCTACCTCTCCAATAGGGGTTGTAGAGGTGATCTTAATGAACGTCTCGTCTTTATCTTTAGTAGTTTCATCCAAGCTGAGTTCCTTCAATTTTGTACCTGCATCTACAATAGGCACACTAGACGAGTTGCTGTGCAGCAGACTCGTCTCATCAAATACAAGGTGTATCGACTCTTCTACCACCAGAGTTTTTCTATTGAATACTCTGTAGGACTTACTATGGCTACTATAACCTACAAAAATACCTTCAAAGCTTTTCTCGCTAAACTTGGTAGTGTGATACTTCCCATTATTAAGTACGAAGCACTTACAGCCAAAGATTCTAAAATATGAAATGGTTGGTTTCCTGCCTTTTAAAAGTTCGTAAGGAGTCTTATCATGGTTCTTGTTGATGAGGGCTCGATTTTGTACGTGACAAGCGGTGTTGACGGCTTCAGCCCAGAAGTACTCTGGAAGTGAGGCATCACTCAACATGGTCTGGCAAGCCTCTATGAGTGTTCTATTCCTTCTCTCTGCTACTCCATTTTGATGTGGAGTGCAAGGAGAGGAAAACTCATGAAAGATACCTTGACTTTCGTAGAATTCTGTCATGGCTCCAGACTTGAATTCCGTTCCATTGTCACTTCTGATTTTGACTACTGAACAGTTGTATTCATTCTGGATTTGCCTAACAAAATTAGTGAAAGTACTGAAGGTGTCTGACTTGTGTTTCAGAAAGAACACCCACGCAAAGCGCGAGTAATCATCCACAATAACCAACGTATATTCCTTACCTCCCAAACTTCTAACTTGCAGTGGACCAAACAAGTCCATATGGAGAAGCTGTAAGCTTCTATTGGAATCCTTGCCTATTATGCTTTTAAACGAACTCCTTGTTTGCTTGCCTTTGATACAAGCGTGACAAGGACTGTCCGTAACGCACTTGACATTAGGCGCATCACGTACTAAGTTTTGAGAGAATAATTTATTAATAGTTTTGAAGTCAATATGTGCTAGTCTCTTGTGCCATTGGTCAGCAAGAGATGCACTACTTTTTGCTAAAAGACACACTGGTGTCGAAGAGTCAATACAGATGAAATTTAAATAGAAAATATTTCTGCTTCGAGTGCCTGATAAAATAGTTTCCATGTTGTTAACCGATTTTATTAAACACTTGTCAGCATGAAATTCAACTACGTATCCTTTATCGCATAGTTGGCTTATGCTGATGAGATTGTGTTCCAATCCTTCAACATAGGCTACATCCGAAAAGGATACGCTACCTTTAGAAATCATACCATAGCCTTTGGTTATCCCTCGATCTGAACCTCCAAAGATGACCTTTGGTCCGTTGCAGACTGAGGTGAAATTTTGGAGTAGGCTTCTTGTCCCGGTCATATGCCAAGAACATCCGCTGTCCAAATACCAGATTGGCATTTTGGTGGCCTTTGGATATACCTGCAATTACAATCACTTAGCCTTAGGAACCCAAACACGTTTGGGTCCTTGGTCTCGAGTTAGAAAACTCCCCCTACGAGTATTAGCCTCATGAGTGGTCATTTTCACGTTGCTAACTTGAGGGGTTGCAGCATTACTAGGATTGAACCAACAATCGATGGCAAAGTGACCAATTCTGCCACAACACCAACAGTCGAACCCGTTGTATCTTTACCTAGTGTATTCCTGCTTGATTTTCTGAAATGATGGTCTAGCGGGAACATCACTCTTGGAGGAGGAGGCTTCATGATGAAGACAGCTACATGAAGTCTTCTCCTTCATAGGCTTTTCCACAATAGGTTTTACCTTTGGTGTCTTCTTGATGTTATGACCATGAGCATAAGGTCCATAGCTTTGAAGTTGGATCTCTTCATAAGGCGCTTTGAAGACACTCTCGCCAAAGTTACGAGGATGAGTCCAACCTTGGTATCTTGACTTAGGCTTCTCAGGGATCGGCCTAGAAAAGTGTCCATAGGTAGACTCATAGTCGAGTTCGTTCGTAGGAAAGATAACTTTCTTGAACAGAACAGGTTCCAAGGGGGCTTTCCCTTTTTCTTCAGCTAGAGCCTTCTGGGCAGCCTTATTCTTTCTCTTGGCCTTGTTTCTCCTAGAGGATTTACTAGAAGAACCAATGTTGCCTAAACCAGCACCCTTGGCCTTTGCTGAGAATTCAGCAACGAGTGGAAGAACTGTCTTAGGCTTTGAGAAACTCTCAACAAGTTTCTTCTCAGCCTCAAGTTGTTGTTCCAATTCTTTGATGATTTCCTCTTTAAGGTCGAGGTGCTTGAGAGCTTGATTGTATTCCTCCATAGCACTATTTAAGTTCTCTTGAAGAGAGTTAGTCTTAGCGACTTCTTCTCTCAAGCTGCTCTCAACGGCCTTTAGAGACTGAATCTCTTTTGCCTGAGTTTTCACGACTCGACGACATTTTTCGTAGGTCATGAGCAACTCTTTGTACTGGGCCATGAGTTCAGATTCATCTTCAGAGGAATAGCCCTCTTGCTCATTATCATCATCAGAATCAGAGAGAGGAGTGTGAGATTTTACCTCCCCAGTGAACTGGGGGACCTGTTCATCATCTGAGTGAGCCATGAGCCCAAATTAAGCTTCCTCTTCTTCACTCGATTCAGATGAGTCGGAGTCGCTGAGAGTTTTGCTCTTCTTGGCTAATAGACTCTTCTCTGTCCTCTTCTTGTGGTATGAGGATTTCTTTTCCTCTCTTCTGCCGCCCTCTTTCTTCTTGTGAGGGCAGTCCGCGATGACGTGACCTAGCTTATTGCAACAATAACAAACGATGTCAGTCGAAATCTGTTTGTTCTGTTTAGAGTTATACCTGTCATGGCTATTTGAGCCTTTCTTTCGCTGATCACCGTCACGTCGTGATCTTCTGAATGAGGCATCTTTGCCTCTCCATTGCTTCTTCTTATTTAAGAATTTCTTGAATTGCCGGGAGAGCAATGAGAACTCTCCTTCAGATAGTTCTGAGCCAGATGAGCTTGGCTCAGATGATTCTTCTTCATCAGCTTCAGGAACTGGGGCAGGAGAGCTAGCCTTTGTCTTCCTTGAGCTATCTGCCTTTAGAGCGACAGACTTCTCCTTGGATGCAGACCTGCTTATCTCTTCTTCAGCTTTACTTGAGTTGATTTGCAGCTCGTAAGACATAAGCTTTCCGAACAGATTCTGCGGGTCCGTCTCAGCTAACCTTCCAAACTCCCGAATGGCACATACCTTATTGTCCCATTCCTTGGTTAGGGATCTTAGGAATTTGTCATTGAGTTCCCCATTGGTGAAGACACGTCCATAAACTCTTAGGCCATTTACTATCTTGAAGAAGTTCTCAAAAGTGTCAGATATGGCTTCCTTATGACCCTGCCTGAAGGCTTCATATTTCTGGTTCAGTAGGGACCTTCGATCATCCCTCACTTCTTCTGTACCTTCCATTAGAGTCACTAGGGATTGCCATATCTCCTTGGCAGATTGGCAATGAATCAGATTCTGCAGCATTGAGTCATCGACTGCACTTGCGATAATATTTTTAGCTTTCTTGTCCAAAGAGACAAGTGCAATCTCGTCCTTATCTAGATCCATTAATTTCTTGGGAACTTGCTTAGATGAATCTATGGTGGAGGTGGTCATAGGAATGTGGGGACCTTCTTCAACAATCATGAAGATCCGGGGATCTACTGCTTCCATAAAGAATTTAACTCTTTTCTTCCACATAGGAAAATTGTTCTTAGTGCAGATAGGGAGCTTAGCAAAATCCTTGGTCTTACTCATGCTTGAAATTTCTCTTGAGACAACTTGGTAAGGATTAGATTAAGGTGTTAACCTTTTAACGATCAACCTGCCTCTGATACCAATTGAGAGAACTAAGTTGTCTACCTAAATCACCTAGAGGGGGGTGAATAGGTGAAATGCGTGTCAAATGCGGAATAAAAATTAACACAGCACAGATCAAGCAATCACACAAACGACAAGAGATTTACAGTGGTTCCCCAATCTTGGGTACGTCCACTTTTCTCACCGATCTAGCAAACCACTAGACTCGGCTACTCCACTATCTCGGATTGAAAACAATCCTACACCTCGGAACCACATTCCTACAAAACTCGATCCAAACCGGATCTACACTCGGAAGAGAAAGCCTTCCTACAAATCTCGGAGAAAAACTCCTACAAAGAAATTTGTTTGAAAAGAAAATACAAACAATATATTGCACAGATCTGGATCTTTGATAGTCTTCTTCCTTGAGAACTTTGGCTTGATCAGAATATGTTGAAGATGACTTGAGAGAGATCCACAGATCTGAAAAACGGAATCACCTCGATCGAGAAAATAGATCAGAAATCTTTGAGGCTCGGTGAGATCGAGTGATTATCTTTCGTCTGGATCTCTGGAGAAACAGAGTTGAACGCAACGATCAGAGATCGTCGATCCAGACCTTCTTCCGTGAACGGCAATGGCGGCGGCGTGAGAAATTAGGGTTTACAGGACCTTTTCTCTTTCTTAAAATAATAATCTCTGTAAGACTTGTTATTAGTCAAATCTGAAAGGACCTATTTATAGGTGGACTCCAACGGTCAGAAATTTAATTATGGATGACACGTGGACCAATCAGAAATGATTAATTCGAAATACACAGCGAAATTGTACTTGGAGAATTTCAGGAATATTTGAACAGATATACTCGAGACAGAGAAGAGACATACTCGAGTATAAGATGTTATATACTCGAGTGGATAGGAGGAGCATACTCGAGTACAAGAAGAGAAACTACTCGAGTGATTCAGAGATCAATACTCGAGTGATTTTAGAATTACTCGAGTATGAGAGTATATACTCGAGTAAAAACACTTAGAGAAAATTTCTCATATAAAATAGGAAGAACTACTCGAGTAGAAGAGTTGGAGATACTCGAGTGAGGGGAAAGTGAACTACTCGAGTATCTGGGGAAGATTACTCGGGTAATCACTAAGCTACTCGAGTATGAAGAACTGCTACTCGAGTACAGAGTCACTTACTCGAGTATATAGGGAACTACTCGAGTAGGTAGACTTAGAAACTTTCTGAGATGAAAAGTGCAGATCTACTCCAGTATCAACAGAATACTTACTCGAGTAACTAACCAACTACTCGAGTACAAGTTATCACCTACTCGAGTACAATACAGTCTACTCGAGTATGTAATCCAACTTACTCGAGTACAGACTCACTTACTTGAGTGTATAAACGAGGTACTCGAGTATGTGGACTTAGAGAAAATTTCGGATCTAAGGACAGAAGGATCTACTCGAGTATAAAATATGATCTACTCGAGTGACTAACTATCTTACTCGAGTAAGCTTATCTACACGAGTATACAGAGTCTTCTCGAGTATGTCTAGGGATTTACTCGAGTATTAAGTCACTTACTCGAGTATATGAAGGAAGCTACTCGAGTATGTGGACTTAGAGAAATTCTTCTGAGAAAATAAACTTCAATACTTCAGTCCACCAATCCAAGTGCATGTAGGAAGTGTACCCCAATAGAGAGGCTATATGTGGGCCAACACTTTGGATCACACAATGAGGGATTACATTGTATGGTCCTGTGTTTGGTGAGCATTATAGACTGACATTGGTCTACACTTGGCAATAAGAACCTGCACATATACAACTTAAACATAATATCAAATACACCTTAATTCATCTTAGTTCAAGGTCTGACCTCCTACAAATCTGAGGTATTGTGGAGACAAATCCCAACATCAGCCACGGAGTTCGCTTTTTTGGGGTGGTAGGTCAAGATAAACTTGTAATCACACAAAAATTCTAACCACCGTCGTTGTCTCAGGTTCAATTCCTTTTGGGTATGAACATACTTTAAATTCTTATGATCTGAAAATATCTTGCAGTGGACGCCATATAGGTAGTGCCTCCAAACTTTCAAGGCAAACACCACTACCCCCAACTCCAAATCATGAACCGGATAATTGACTTCGTGCTTCTTCAGTTGCCTCGAAGCATAAGCAATCACATGCTCGTGCTCCATTAGTACTGCTCCCATCCCTTGATATGACGCATCAGTGTAGACCTGAAATCCTTCCTTTCTAGATGGAAGGGCTAGGATGGGTGTAGAGGTAAGTCTATCTTTCATCTCCTGGAAGGTAACCTCACACTACGGTGTCCATTCGTGTGGAACGCCTTTCTTTGTCATTGCAGTGATACGAAGGGATAACTTTTAGAATCCTTTCACAAACTTGCGATAGTACCCGGCAAGGCCAAGAAAACTCCACACATCAGCCACTAACTTCAAAGGAGACCATTCCTTCATGACATGCACCTTGGCCGGATCTACAGCTAGTCCAGCACCATTGATCAAATGGCCTAAGAAGGCAACTTCTCGAAGCCAAAATTCACACTTGCTGAACTTGGTAAACAAAGTATGCTCCTATAACTTCTTCAGTACCAAGGTCAAGTGTTCAACATGCTCTTCCTCTATTTTTGAATAGACCAAATGTCATCGATGAAGATGATGATGAAGACTTCTAGATATGGCTCAAACACTTTGTTCATCAAACTCATTAAGGCAGCAGGGGCATTCGTGAGCCCAAACGGCATCACGGTGAACTCATATAGGCCATACCTTAAGCTAAATGTCGTTTTGTGGATATCCTCCTCTTGTATCCTCAATTGATAATACCCCGAGCGCAGATACAACATGGAAAACCAATGCGCTCCCACCAACTTATCGAATAACTCATCGATTCAGGGTAGAGGATAGGTGTTCCACACCGTTAAACAATTGAGTTTCCAGTAATCTATACATAATCGCAGTGTTCTATCCTTCTTCTTAACTTATAGAACAGGGGCTCCACAAGGTGATGAACTTGGGCGAACGAACCCTAATTCAACTAATTCTTGCAATTGAACTCTAAACTCCACGAGTTCCTTTGTGTCCATTCTATAAGGGGTTCGAGAGATAATCTTGTCACTCGGTACTAACTTAATTTGAAAGTCCACCTCTCGATGCAGGGGTAATCACGACAGCTTCTCAAGAAATACCTTGGGGAAATCCTGCACCTCCCGCACATCCTTTATATCTGTTGTCATCTCTTTCAACCCGAATCAAATCATGTAAACTTCTTCCCCCTTCATGTGGGCTTTTAAGGCCTGAATTGAAGATAATAACATACGAGGTGCGAATCTAATGCCTTGGAAGATGACCTCAGAGTTTTTATGCCTCATCATGATTTGCTTTGTTGCGCAATCAATCCTAGTGCGGTGCCAATCCAACCATGACATCCCCCAGAATAAGGTCATACTCCGGTATTCCCAACACCGTCGCAGGGGTGTCAAAAGGTTTTCCTTCAATGTATACTTCTAAGTCGCACTTGGCGGACGACGTTATCTCGGATCTGTCCGAGAGGGGTGCTCTCCGAGTAATACCAGTGAAATATTACACTCCTTCTAGGTCTTTAACAAAGTCTGCCGACATAAATGAGTGTCTGGCACCGGTGTCGAATAGGATGTAAGCTGGTTTCCCTCCAACCATTACGGTGCCAAGGTATCATTTACAAAGACTCAAAGCTAGACTCCTAGCATATCCTTGGTAAACAAAAAAGAAATACTTCTAACATATTAATCAATTCACGACATGCCTACAATCACCTCCTGAGGGTCCCTCTCCTGTGCCATGTCCAGCGCAAACACCTGATCCTGAGTAGGTCTGGGATTTCTTCCTCGTTATCCTCATCCTCGACCATGCACATGTCCCCGTCCTTGTGGAGCTGCCGAAGGAAGGGAAGGGAGAGCATTTCCACCTAGCTGTGGGTAAAAGCACTGAATGTTGCCCAGCTGGTTGCACTGGAAGCAGACTCGCTCATATTGCTTTATAGGCTGCATGTATTGTGGTTGAGGTGGAGGTAATGCAGGCTGCGTGGTCAGACGCTCCATCCTAAAATTTTGAGGTAAGCGACCCACTCCTTTGTTATTTCCTCTCCCTATGTTAACCTTCCTCCTTCAATTACTGGGATCGGCCTCCATCACACCCTCAGCGGGTCTATTATTACTAGTATGGACCCCCAAGTGATCCGCTTTTTGTCTATTTGCCAGGTCAATTATCTCTGTTTGGCTCGAATCTGCAATAAACAAAAGCGCTTGCCTCAAGGGATCTCGCAAGCCTTTGTAGAACAGTTTAGTATAACATCGTGCATCCAACTCATAAGATTCAGCAAACCTTATCAGATGTTGAAACTCCCATCGATATTCAGTAACTTACTTGGATCCTGTTTTAACTGCAGGAATCTTTTCTCGAGCTCGTATCTAGCGGTCAAAAGAATGAAATGTTCCAAGAAAGCTAAAGAGAACTCTGTCCAACTGATCTCCGTATATACCCAGCCCTGGAAGGTGGAACCCATGAGGGACTTCCACCACCTCTTCACATGCAGTTCTAGGACTGAGACTGCTAAGGTCACCGCCATATTGGTCGGACAACAGATTCTTGCCAACAGTTCCTGCACTGTGTTGAGCTATTCTTCTGTACGCACGACTGACTCTGTCCCAAGGTAGGTAGGAGGGGAGAGATCTCAGAAAGTGCTCAACCTTTTTGAGCAAGGAGCCTGTTGCTACACTGGGTCTTATTGGGACTTAAAGGCATCTAGAATAGTCATGAGAGTCTTTCCTAGCTTTGATTGCTGAAATTGAGTGGGTACGGAAGGGGCGGGAGTGCCCCCTACAGGCTCTACATGCACTGGGATCTACAGGTAAGGTAGAGACCTAAGGTCAGGTTGGCTAATGGTAGGGTAAAAATTGGACATACTTAGTGTGAATTACATATGGGCACACCACTGCTTCCGCTAAGTCAATTTATCCCCAAACTGAATAGTCGAACTGTGGTGGTACCATTATTTAATGACTTCTTTGGTTAAGGATTGTAGCAAGCTGATACCATTTGTAAGACCCCCCACCCTCCCGAAACACAAAACACGGCCGAGGAGATTCTTATGCCTAAAACAGTCGCCTTGCAGTAGCGTTAGCACACAAGCTAACATGTACTACAAGATGTTTATCCTGCCAGCTAAATACATCATCAAAGCTAACCCATCATAAAGAATAAACAGAAGTCAAAATTACACACTAGTATATAAGTCCATAAGTACAACAAATAAAAGAAGAAACCAAGGCTTCTATAATATAAGAGTACAGAAGGCCAAAAGGCTACAATATGAATCTCTCAAAAATCTCACATCAGTCACTGATGAAAACGATGGTACCGTCACTTCAGACGCTGTCGCCCTGGCCTGGCTGCCCTCCTGCAAAACCTGCTGCTGCTCTATCTGCGTGGTTTAATCCTAAAAAGGGAGATGTAGCAACCGTTGGTCATAAGAGTAAGTGGCTATCACATCCGCTCCCCTGGCGATTCTTAGGCACCGGGCGGAGAAAGGACAAGGGTATAATATATATATATAAACAGTAGTACAAGCAGGTGGTATTGGATTAATCAATATCAGTTTATATCAAAGTAATTAAAACAAATGAGTATATCAATCTACTCTAGAAGTTCTACCATCGATAGCAGTATACAAGTATGAATAAACAACAAGATGTAAATCAACTTATATGAATGCCCATACCGAGATATAAGTTAAGGATCGGCTTAACAGTAAAGTAACTCATCATATAAGAGTGCCCATACACACTTATACAATAAGGATCTTGTGTACGTTATGTAATATGATGATATGAATTCAATGCAATGACTCACCCATGCTCACGCACATGCAAAAACTATGTCGACACAGACTTATAGTTCCCACTTTTCAAGTAGGTAGCTAACCTCTCAGGCATCATCCGTCGTGGACAAACGGTGACGGTGTAGCGGCTTTTACACTACTAGGCGGGCATCGACACTACCATGTCTAGGCCTTCGTATGCCTCAATGCTAAGAACACAGCACCGGAGCTCACATGCGTACTACGAATCAGGTGGTCTTGGGTAAATGTGAACCAAGAACACACAACCCAAACTAGACTACAGGTGTGGCACGAAAAGGGCCTTGGAAATGAGCACAAGGACATGGCCAATACGCCCACTTGGCATGGAGAGGTCCTCAGGAATGATCACCAAGGACACAGCCAAACCGTCGTCTATCTGTCAACTCCTGTCAATGTGACGACTGGCGAGCCCGTAGACTTACCACACTATCCTCAAGCCAGGATTATGACACCGCATGTCAACTCACACCATATGCATTTCATATATAAGGGCTCCACACATAGTCCCTATTTATTATTCACATCCTGTGCTCATCAGCACGCAAGGGCTACACATCGGGTCCCTTATCAACACATCGTTTCAATGTGGCAAACACACACGCACTTCCAACCCTTCCACATTTCCATGTCACACCAGGGTTTATTAATTGCACAGGTGGCAAGACACCCAGCATAACGTATTAATCCCACACGGCTACACGTAGGAAGACTCAACTCTAAGCAGTGGGCTACTAATTACATTCCTTAACCAATATCCCACATAATCATGCAATATCTTATCCAATACTCCCTTAAATTAAGAATTCACAAACCACCATGATTCCACCAGAAGTTCACAAATTATCATGATATTCCACATGCACATGTAGTGTTCACTAACTTTTCCATTCAATTGATTACGAAACTCCACCAAACCAATTATACAATGTGCCTTACCAAACCATTTCTTGAAATAAGGATCTTTTAACTAAATCTCATCAATTTTTGTTTAGCGTGATTACCAATAGTTTAAGTTCAGCAAACCACATGAAAACCTCGACATTAATCTTTCATGACTTTCTCTACCAAGTTCAAACCCAATTCCACACTAACCCAAAAGCAACCTATAATCAAGACTTGATTGCACAACAAATTTGACTGGACATCCCTGAGTCCACACGACTCGTATGAAGATGTGTAACCATTCGTTGGAAAGTTATTTCCGAGGACTACAACTTTTGTATTTGGTCCATCACTCGGTTCAGACCACAAAGTACTTTAAATCGGCCTTGAAGTCTACTGCGTACAAAAAACAGATTTCTGCACATTTACCATATCAGTCCAGCAAGTTCGATTGGACTCAACTGAGGCTACATACCTCATATAAAGACGTGCAACCATCCGTTGGAAATGTATTTCCAACGTCTATGACTTTTGTGTTTATTCTAAAGCCCAGATCTAACCGTATCGTACCCGAACACGGCCTTAAAGTTCGTTGCGCACAGAAAATAGATTTCTCCACGCATCTCAAACAGGATGAACGACATCGGTTCATCTTCTTCCTTTAGGTATTTCTTCCGAACCAAGTATAGATTTCCTCCTCCTTTATTCACCCTCATTTGGCCACTTCTCTTCACGAAACCCAGCCCCCATCTTCACATGGAAGGTAGGAGAGGTTGAAGACGTCTAATCTCTAGGACACAAGTCCTAGCATGGCCTCCTCCTAGGAAAGCTTCTTCTCACCAATAAAGACTCTTTTGAGTCGATATCTCTCCTAGGAGTAACTAGATAACTAACACATAGGGAGAGGGTGGGAAGCTCACCTCGTCTCTTGCATTTCCGCCATTTCTAGCCATGGATCTCGTCACTCTTCTTTGCGGCATCTTTCTTCTTCGCTGGTGGTGGTTCTCCACGAAAATGGAAGGACCTTTCCTTCAGAAATTCAACTCCGACGACTTTGTTTCTCTCCCGACGGTTTCGCACAGGTAATGGCTCGGCAAAAAGAAGAGATAATGACAACTAGGGTTTTCGGTTTGTTCTTTTTATAATGATATATTAGGTCAAGTCATTTGCCACATGTTGCCATGCTAGTACACCGCCCATTATTACCCAAATTAAGTCTTATTTGAAATGATCGGTCCAAGTAAACCAAGCCGCACTCATCCTGAAACCCGGTTCAACCCGCCTACATAAGACTACGGATTCTGCCTGGTCCGAAAATTGCACTAAGTAAAATTCGGCAAGTATTCTCTTGCATCCTCGACAAATCAGTGTGTAACCTCTTCCATATTCTACAAATCGACGAATGGACGTGTGTATTCTCGATGAATTCTTGACTAGACTCGCCAAATTTTCCAAGTTTTGTTCGACGAAATCGTCAAATATCCTTAGTGATATTCGACGAATTCACCTTAGCCGAGTTTCCTATGTTTTCTCCCGCCGAATTCTTCTCCACCATATTGGACGAATTCATCGGATATCATCAGTGATATTCGTCGAATTTCACTTAGCTATTTCTCAAATTTCAATATCGAGTGCGTCGAATATCACCCGGTGATACTCGACGAATAGTAACCATACCCGACTAATTTCACTCGACTAACTTCCCAAACATTCACAACAAATTCGTCGGATATCCCTGGCGATATATGACGAATTTCCCTTAGTCGATTAATTCTAAGCATTTTCCCTCATTATTTGTTGAGTATCACTCAACCCCAACCCTTCATCCAATGCACCCCGAGCCCGAGTCAAGTCTCTTGACTCAGAACGCATGCGAGTGGCCTAGCGCGAAACGGTTCGTTACAATAGATCTTTAGATCCAAGGTGTATGAGTGACATCGGCTCAAGAGAGCTTGATTGGGAGTTTAATGGAGATTTCCTAGGAAGAAACCATGTTATAACTATCGTTCTAAGGCATCGTTCGCCGCTTGAATGTCTTCAATCATCTCCTCTCATCATTACGAAGATGGCGAACTTGATCTCATGAAGAATCGTGGTCTAATGAGTGAGAAAGTGGTAGAGAAATGTTGGTTGTGCTTTGTATGATGTCAGGATGATGAAGATGAACTGATGTCATTCGTTCATCTTATTGATGCATACAAGGTGCTGTACAAAAATCTATTTTTTTGCGATGCAGACTTCAAGATCATTTTTAGGTACGATCCGGCATGATTCCAGTCTTTGGCTCAACATAAACGTGGTAGCCCTCAGAAAGACCTTTCCAACATATGGTTATATGTTTTCATGAAATCTCTGTAGCTCTGGGAATGTTCAGTCAACGTTGTTGCACTATAATAATATGTGTTCAGGCTACGTTCTATCTAAGTGTACATGGCTGGACTGAAATCCGATTTCGGGTGTGATGGATTTGGATTTAGACCCCAGGATCAATGCGGAAGATGTAGCCCTTGAAGATACCTTTCTGATTTGGAGTTGCTCTTGGTCATTGGTGGATTTTAACTTCTTGAAATTCAGTTTTGGTAAATTATGGCGTGGAGTCATGACGTCTTAATAATTGATGATTACCTTGTTGTATGAATTGATTACCGGGAGATTGGATGGCAAATAACTTATGATAATGTGATCACAACTTTGCATGATTAATAAATTTTGGAGCAGTATATGCCGTGATTATTTGAAGGTTTATGAAATAAGCTCTATTTGAGATTATTTAAAGAGTATGATTAATGTGCACATGTTTAATCCTAGAGAAAGAGTTGGATGAGGTATATCCCATGGACATGAGGTGAGTTGAACCTTGATCTCAATATTAAAGGGATGAATGATGTAGTCCTCTTCTTAGATTTATGTTAACTCCCAATGACTTATAGTGAGGGACTAGTGTGGTAAATAAGGTGAGTCGTCACCAGTGAAAACTGCAGTCCCTAGCACGCCTCAGTGCACAGTGTTGGTTATAATGCAAAGGGTCTCAATTATAGCCCATGAATGTGTGATTGCATCATAATTGTTAACATCACGGGTTGGATGCGTGTGTTGACACGCTACATAAGATCCTGTGAAGAGAACTTGGTGGAAGGTCTACGGGCTCACCAGTCGTCACACCAGTAGGAGATCACAGTTAGACCAATGGATGGTTGGACTGTGTTCTTCGGTGATACGGTCTCGAAGACCCCTTCAGTGCAAATTATAGTCCAGTTGGACTGTGTTATTATTACATATCTACCCAAGAACCCCTCTGATCCGTAGTATGCAGGGGCTCCGGTGTTGTATTCTTAGCATTGAGGCATACAGAGGCCTAGGCATGGTAGTGTTGATGGTCGTTTAGTAATGGAGACACCCGCTCTACTTTCACTGTTTGGCCACGACGGTTAACACCTGAGAGGTTAACTATGTAACACCTCCCCGGTAACGATCGTATAATATGGGTCCGACCGGGGCCCCTAAACATACAGAAGCCACAGCTTAAGCATTATAAGATGATATAAACGACCCAACTCAAAAATCACACTAAACACAGTAGAAATAAAAGAACAAAACTAGAAATTATCCACTAACATATGAGTATCAATACGACCTTAAGGACTTACAACAATTAAGTTTCCAAGACTCAAACAATAACATCAAGTGTCAACGTGCATAAGAACTCCTAGGCTACCTCGGCATGCAAGCTGGAAACATAGTGCATAAAGCATCACAATCCATAAAACAGGGTTATCACACAACATGAAATGCTTGATGAGGCTTAGGCCTTTTTGGTCGGCGAGCTTGCTCCTGCTTGCTATCCTTACCCTGTAAAAATTTGTTATAACGTGGGTCAATAAAGGCTGACCTCAACTGTGTAAAAAACACATCTCCTCCCGGACGTCCATAACGGACCCTGGGGCACTCCATCACCCTGCAGGTCAGCACTTCATATGCAAATATACATGAACATGTAAAGATATAAAACAGGTTTGGATGTCTCATATAGCAAACACGTTTCTACGTTGAGCATATAATAAAAGGGGGCCTACAATGCAGCATGTATGCAAACCTAGGCTTCACCCAAGGCACCCTAAAGTGTATGCTTCTAACACATCATCAATCAGGTACTTCCAATTTCCCCATCGGCATTCAAGCCGCAATCACAAGGGTACTTCAAATTTTCCCTTCGGTTTTCAAGCCACAAATATACGGGTACTCTAATTTCCCGTAATGGCATACAAGCCGCCACACAGAACTCTTGTCAAGGCCCCACCGGCTCGTGGGTCTTAAAACTTGGGCTTGCCTACAAGCTCTGACTTCTCTCATCAGGATTCCGCCACAAACACAAAACAACCAATACTAAGAACCCTTGCTAGGCTCCACCCGTTCATGACGACCCAGGCCCGGCTCAAATATCTGGAAAAAGTCCACCGAAGGAGACCCAGCGGGACCCAGCTAGCATCGTCCGAGCTTGTCCAAAGCCTTGTGTTCATGTCAGTTCCACATAAGGGGACTTGTCTCACCGGGATACTCTCCACACATGACTTTGCAATGTCACGGGATAGCCAGCCGACTGTAGAGACAAACCACACCTTAGCACATCATAATCCCAAGCCTTTCCTGCCCAAATACATCGTTCAACCGTCACATACCCGTACCCAAAGGAAACCATCTACCGTCACAACGGAGCTAACCTTGTCCGATTCCAGTTATGCATACTCGCGCGGAATAAGGAGGACATACAACATCATAAATGGCATCTTGCCTCTAATAGATTTCAAACAAAATCCTTAAGGCTCGCTATGCAACATCACTGATTCGGACTAACGGTCGCGACTACGGCTTCACCCAAAATGCCTAATACACTAACGAAGTGGATTTCTAGTGCAAAATCATATCGGGGACGGACACAATCGACTCGGTGGCTCCTCTTGAACCAAGGCAACCCGAATCCCTCTCATTTGAGAGATCCGGTGCCTAGAATGCTTGTAAGAAAGCAAGAAAAGAATAGATGCCATGCACGCATCCTAAAACCGAGAGGAGAAGTGTTGTTACCTCACGACCTGTCTTCCTCACCATGGAATCCTTGCCTTGCACGGATGAAAATGAGTGCCTCCAAGTCCTCTCCATGGATCTGGACTCGGATCAATGATCGGGGCTCCGAAGCTCCGTCAATGGCTGAAGAAAGCTCTCTTCTTGCTCCACCACTCTCCTTCTCAAAAATCCTAACTCCAACTTATAAAATGAGAAAAATAGGGGAAACAACAATTCAGCCCTATAAAAGCACTCTGGAGGGAGAGTCTTGAGCCTTAGGATCAAAACCTAAATGAAATCAGACGGCTAAATAGCCAAACGACGGAAGTGCTTTTGTCCGCTACCGCCAGGAGGTCCTACCTACCGCCGAGCGGTAGTTTCCGGAGTGCTCTGCCAGAAAATAATGTCGTGATAAAGCCGGCGGAAGAACTAACGCTGTGCGGTAGCTCACTCAATGCCACCACTCAACGCCAGCCTCTTAACACACTCAATGCCAAGCTATCGACGCGCTGTAGATAGCTAACACCGCGCGCTAGCACTCAACGCTCTTAACGCACTCAATGAATGTCTTTCGTCGAGCTGACTACACCTGACAAAACAAGGCTACAATTGGGTGATAGTTACTATTGCTGTGCGGTAACTTCCATAGATCCAAGATCTGGAAAATCGGGGTGTTACAACTCCTCCCTCCTTAGAAAAATTTCTTCCTCGAAAGTAAGCATACACTCAAACCAAAAGCATACATGAAGTAAAAAAGTTATGAGAAGTCCTCCCGCATTGCTTTCTCATGCTCCCAAGAGGACTCATCTCGCCCGCAGTTATCCCAACAAACTTTCACGAGCTTAACTTCTTTGTTCCACAACTGCCGAACTTCTACATCCTCTATGCTAACTAGGCAGACTTTAATCCCCAAGTCCTATTCGACCGGTACCGCAACCGACTTGACCACAACACTTGCCTCTACCAAGGCTTTCCTTAAGACGGAGACATGGAAGACATCATGTAATCCACTCAGCTCTGCAGACAATGCTAATTGGTAAGCGGCTTCTCCAATGTGTTCTGTAATTTCGAACGGCCCCAAAAACCTCGGACTCAACTTCTTGAGTCGGAGAATCCGCAAAATGCCTTTGTACAATTCTCTCTGTTTATTTATCCATCGGTTTGAGTATGGAACGCCATACTGAATTTGAGCTTTGTTCCCAAACTCTTCTGTACCAACCTATAGTCTTTGGACGTGAATCGTCCATCGCGATCACTAACGATACTCTTAGGGATCCCATGCAGTCGCATAATGTTACAAACATACAACTCTACCAGCTTCTCCACACTGTCCTCTTTCCGATTTGGGATGAAATGAGCCAGTTTGTTCAAGCGATCCATGATCACCCAAATCGCGTCATTACCCTGCTGCGATCGAGGTAACCTGTAACGCCCCCGATTTTCCTGCGTTTATTTTTATTCTCGTTGGCGTTACGATGACGCGTTTCTGTGGTTTGTGTCATGTGTGGAGTATGGTTTAGCTCCTTAGAACTGAGTGCCCTATTTTGTAGCCTGTTGGCAAGATCTCCCTAGCAAGCCGAGTCGTTTTGGGTGACCCGGTGTGGCCTCTCGGGGGAATGTTTGAGTTTGGCTTTATTTGGGTATAACTCAAGTTCTGTTCGTCGAAAGTTAATTTCGACTTCGCCGTTGTGTTCATAGCATGGATATTTAGCTACGGTGCGAATTTCGTCGAATTCCGAGGTGTTTCGGTTTTTGTGTCGTTTGGTGTGTTAATAGTATTTGTGATCAATTAATTAAATTGATTTGGCTGTCCTATAGCCTTTCGGTTTTGACCGATTGTTAAATTCTGCGGGAGAATTTAATTGGGCAGTTATTGCCTTGCCTTGGTGGCAGCCATATTTTTGGCTTATGCGTATTTTGGTATTTTCTTAATTGTAATTAAGGGATTAGGCGTTTTAGGGTTCGGTTATTGCTGAACCGGCGGTTTAGCTTTAGTATAAAAGCTCTGTTTAAGAAGTGACGGCCCACTTCTTCCTCTTTTCCTGAGAGAGAAACCGTCGGCTTGTTCTCGGAAGAACAGAGGAGAAAACCGCCCGTCCTGTACCTCCTTTGGTCGGCGATTCCGGGCTTGTTCGTGGACGGAATTCGAGTCCGAAAGCGGCGTTGTCTTGCTCTCTCCGAGATCTTCGTTTCGACGGTAAGATATTCGATTTTCGTGTAGTTTTGTTGAGGTTTGGGTTTTCGGTTTTGGAGTTTTCCGCCATTAATGGCCGAGAGTTATGTTCTAGGTGTTGCGGCTGTTTGTTCAGTGTGAAGAGGAGGAAAGCCGTCCAAGCTTCGTTGAAAGTTGAGGCAAGTGGTATTCTTGCCCTTGCCAAGTTTCTTTTTGAACTTTCTTGCTGAATTTGAAATCCCTGTTAGCCCTAGGATAGAGGCCTTGTTGTTCTCTTTTTCTTGTTAACTATAAGATTTAGTTCTTCCTATTGAACTCCCCCCCCCTACTCGTGCTGTTGGAACCCAACCTTGCCGGCGTGATGCCGATTATCCTTGCTCAGATCTTTGCTCTGGTTTGGGTGTAGCCGAGAGGAAGAGTTAGGAGGGGGGGTGATTTGTTCCCCGAATCTGTTAATGTATTACTCGAGTAGTAGCTTTGAGTTACTCGAGTAGTGTTCCTTGTTACTCGAGTAGGAGTTTGGATTACTCGAGTAGTATCTTTGAGTTACTCGAGTAGTAGGTAACTACTCGAGTAGGGGATTTGAGTTACTCGAGTAGTGTTCCTTGTTACTCAAGTAGGAGTTTGTATTACTCGAGTAGTATCCTTGAGTTACTCGAGTAGTAGGTAACTACTCGAGTAGGAGTTTTGGTTTACTCGAGTAGTAGGTAACTACTCGAGTAGGGGATTTGGGTTACTCGAGTAGTGGACTCGAGATACTCGAGTCAGTGGTTTGGTTTACTCGAGTAGTAGGCACCTACTCGAGTGTTGGAGTGGGTATACTCGAGTAGTAGGCATCTACTCGAGTGTTGGATTGTAGGTTCGCGAGTGCTGGTTTTTCTCGCATACTCGAGTAGTGGGCGACTACTCGAGTAGAGGGCTGAGGTACTCGAGTAGTTGGCAACTACTCGAGTGATAGAATTTGAATACACGAGTAGTAGGCAACTACTCGAGTACTGGAAATTCCCTGCCTCTTTTTGGTCTTAGAATCGTTCGACTATTGTCGATGTCTGGATGGAGATCATCGATCGCTGCTTCTGCCTTTTGTCGTTCGACTATCATCGATCTCCGTTCGATGTTTTTCCAGAGGGAAAACGTTGAGCTCCGTTCGACGCTCGATGAGCGTCGAGCTTAGCTCTTGTCTGTTAGCCGATCAGCGCTCGACGATTTCCTGGAGGAAGATCGTCGAGCTTCGCTCGCCTTTTAGCCTTCGACGATCGTCGACCTCCTGGATGATGATCGTCGGGCTTCTTTTGGCCTTCAGCCGATCGACGATCGTCGACCTCCGACTAATGATCGTCGAGCTCCGTTTTACCCTAGTGGAATTATGGTTAGAGTTTGGTTTTGGCTTTAAGTGAGGCTAGCTCACTCAACGCCAAGGTTTAGGTAGGCACTGAGTGGGTCTCACTCAGCGCTTTGTCATGTTGATTCTTTTCAACACTATTCTTTACCTTGTTTTTCGTTCCGAGTGGTTTTCTTGTTATATTTCTGGTATTTCCTTGTCGGCCGTTCCCTTTACTTTCTTAAGGGCCGAATCGTGGGTCGTGGTTAGTAGTGGTGGTTTATAGCTCTTCAGGGTGGTGGAGTTGTGTGACATAGCCAAGGCCACTCTTGTTTTTGTGCTCCAGGTACGGGCTGGGCATGTGTGGGTGGAAGGTCCCTTGTGCTTTCACGTGTAGACCCTCGACCTGGCTGACTTGGACATGGTGGATTGGGGGACTGCGGTTGCCTTCGATCCGGTTCCTCGTTGTTTGTTTTTGCTACTGCCACTCTCCAAAGTTTAGGGTGTTAGAAGTTTCTTCCTTGGTAGCTTGCAGCACTTTTAGCTCTTGGTAGCCTAGTAGGCCCGACAGGATGTTGTTCCTAAGTTGGGTTGTTGCTGTTTTCTTTGCTCGTTGTGCTTTTCTTGTTGTCCTATTTTGGACAATTGTGACTCTTTCTACTGCATGTTTTTCAGTTACTTCTTCCTTTTGGTTGACTCTTACAAGCAGTTATTTTTACCTTGTTGCTTGCTGAGGTATTCTGTTTTCTTTTGGAATACCCTAGGTTCTGAGCCGTAGCCAGTTGGGTGGCTAGTTTGCAGTGGTGGTGTTGGTGGTCTCTTGGACTTTGGAGTTCCGTTTGCCGTGTTAGTGAGATAGTTTTTCTGTACCTTCTTGCAGACATACATATGTGCTAGTGGGTTCGTGTCAGGTTGTTGGCGCCCACTGGTAGTTTTTCTTACCCTTATACTAGATATATTTACTTATGCTGCTACCATTTTCTGGAGATAGTCTACTTGCTCTGAGAAGGTTTTATGCTAGGTTGCTAGTTATTTCCAGCCCTAATTAGTATTATAAATAAAGCTCATGATCAGCATGTTTTATAAGACTTAATCACTATTTTCCAAATAACGTATGAAAACCGTTTTCTTATATATTATATATAAATTAAATGTAGGGTCTTGCTTAGCATAAGTGGTTCTCTTGGGACTCTTATGCGTTCTTTAGGGTGTCAAACCCAATTATAGTACTTTTCCGCAGCGTATAAACATAGTTTTTCTGTTGTGGACTAGGTTATCCACAGAGCCGAGGGATACAGCCTCTAAATATAACTGATTTTCTATTCTTAAAACACAGGATTTTCTTGCATAAAGTTTGTAGATGGTTTTGCCTGAGCGTCAGCGGTTATCCCCTGCTTGACGTGGCATCATGACGGGTGTTTTATCATACTCTGATAATTCTTATATATGGAGAAAATGCGGGTTATGACAGTTTGTATCAGAGGGAGGTTGCTTGACAAGTTAGTTGAGCAACCTTCCTTTGTTGCTTTTAGTGGTTCAGCATCATGTCATTCACACACCGATATGTCATCAGCACGTCTTGGCAAAAGCACGAACACTACACTCATGGCATAACATGAAGTATACGGGGCATATTATGTAGTATGAGATGCATAATATGTGTTCATATATGGATCCACCATAGGGGCTACATGTGAGGGTTATGTAGTATGGGATGCATAACCTCACCACATGACTGCGACTAGCATGTTTTTTTTTCGTTGCATGGGAATGTTATGTAGTATGGGATGCATAACATTTTCATGTGTACGCCGCTCATAGCATGCATTAGGGCCTTTTTTAGAATGCATAGCACAAACATGCATAGCATATCATGGTATAAGCACAATGTGCCAAGCTAAAGATTTGCAGGATGACATACGTACACACATAAGTTTTCAAATTAATTTAAAGTCATGCATTCCCGATCTAGGCACAAGAGTTAGTAAGGTGGTGGTTAACCATCCTAGGTTAAGGCATGTCATCAAATTTTTGTTAAAAAGATAAACTCTCAGAGCTAGTTTAGCAGCTTTAAGTCTATATCTATATATGTATGGTCTGTACTTGTGTTTTGGTTCTAGTCGTTGATTGGGGATTTGATTTGGGGTGGTTATGATTATAGGATGGCTAGGCGACCTGCGATGCGTTCGACTCCCCTGTCTGAAGGTGAGTCGTCTGGAGCTCAGAATGATGCGGTAATCGAGAGTCTACGTCAGAGTAGCGAAGCTATGGGCAGACAGTTGGAGGAGGTGCGGTCCCAGATTCAGTCTTTGGTGGCAGTTGTGGCAGGACAGGCTCAGGGTGCGCAAGTTCCTGCTGGGGGGTTAGCTGTTCCTCCTCCCCCTACGCTCGTGAGACCTCCAGTGGTGGTGCCAGCGGAGATGGCCTTCATCTCGCAGTTTCAGAGGCTGAGCCCTCCCACTTATGACGGGAAGGCAGATTTCATGGTTATAGATGATTGGCTGATCTCCATGGAGGAGATGTTTTCATATTCTGGGATTGCTGGTGACCAGAGGGTGATGTTAGCCACCTATCAGCTCAAAGGTTTGGCGAAGAGTTGGTGGCTGAGAGAAAAGGAGAGCCTAGTAGCTGGATGCTCTTGGGAAATATTTAAAGAGATGCTGTTGAGGAAGTTCTTGCCTTCTGTCGAGCGTGACCGCCTTATGAATGACTTCCTTTATTTGAAGCAAAGGCAACTCACGGTGGGTGAGTATGAGATAGAGTTCAGTAAGTTGAGCCGTTTTGCCCCTAGATTGGTCAGCGTTGAGGCTGATCGGGTTAAGAGATTTCTTGGTGGTTTGAGGAGCGAGGTGCAGCAGTTGACCAGTGCTTATGGGTCAGTGACTTATGCTGGAGTCGTAGAGGCTGCTCTTAAGGTTGAGGCTATTGAAACGGCAAAGAGCAGAGGCCATCAGATGAGAAAGGACAAGAGAAAGTCTGTGGAGTGGAAGAAACCCATGGTACCCGATGCTGTTCCAGGAAAGAGGAGCCGAGTAGTCTGCAGTTTCTGTGGCCGGTCAGGCCACCCTGTTGAGAAATGTTTTAAGAGGTCAGCAGCTCAGAAGAAGGAGCAGGTTCATGCGATCCAGGGTGCTCCTAGGAGAGATGTCTCCTGTTCAGTTTGCAAGCGATCCGGGCATGATGCAGCCCAGTGTTGGACCAAGGACAGAGTCTGCTTTCAGTGTGGGCAGAAGGGTCACATCAAGTCGCGGTGTCCTCAGGTTCAGTCAGTTCTTCATGCAGTTCCGTTACAGGCTTTACCTCCACCTCCGCGTGTGGACAAGGGAAAAGGGAAGCTGAACGTGATTTCTTCCGAAGAGGCTCAGACTTCGACCCAGGTTATTTCAGGTTAGTTGATTGTTGTTTTTCTAGCCTGGTAGTTTTATTTGCTAGAGTGTTGCGGTATTGCTATGGTGGTTCCTTAGTTTGTGTGTTCCTATAGGGAAGTTTAAGGTGAAGAACCGCTGGGCGCGTGTTCTGTTTGACTCCGGCGCTACCCACTCGTTCGTGGCTAGAGCCTTTGTAGAGCGTCATCGATTGACTCTAGATCGTGTTCGGGATTCCTTTCGTGTCAAGTTTCCTTCTGGTGAATCTGTGTTGTCGGATTTGGGCATTTTGGATTGCCCGGTTTTGTTGGGGGACTTTCTTGCGAAGGCGGACCTGAAAATGATTGATCTGGTGGACTTCGATGTCATTTTGGGCATGGACTGGCTCTCTCGGTATGTTGCGGTCATTCAGTGCAAAGGAAAGTGCTTGGACTTCATCAGGGACGACGGTCAGCCCGGCAGCGTGTATACTGCTCTGTGTCAGGATTTTCCTGTCATCTCTGCGGTATGTGCTCAGAGATTGTTTCCTTCTAATTGTTGTGTTTGTTTAGTCTCGGCGGTTGGAGCCGCTGTTAGCGTGCCACGCTTAGAAGAGATTCCTATTGTTCGTGGTTTCGCCGATGTTTTTCCTGATGATCTTCCTGGTCTTCCTCCTGATCGGGATGTTGAGTTTGTGATCGATTTAGAGTCGGGTATACGTCCTATTGCTAAGGCGCCGTACCGGATGGCCCCTGGTGAGTTAGAGGAGTTGCGAGTTCAGTTGGATGAGCTGTTAGCCAATGGGTTTATTAGGCAGAGTCCGTCGCCTTGGGGTGCTCCTGTTTTGTTTGTAAAGAAGAAAGATGGGTCGATGCGGCTTTGCATCGACTATAGAGAGTTGAACAAGGTCACTATCAAGAACAGGTACCCTCTGCTGAGGATCGATGATTTGTTTGACCAGTTGCGTGGTAGCACGGTGTTCTCCAAGATCGATCTTCGTTCTGGTTATCATCAGCTTAGGATCCGTGAGGAGGATATTCCACGGACTGCGTTTAGGTCGAGACATGGACACTTTGAGTTTCTGGTGATGTCGTTTGGTCTGACCAACGCACCTTCAGCCTTCATGGATATGATGAACCGGGTGTTCAAGGATTTTCTCGATAAGTTCGTTGTGGTCTTCATTGATGATGTGTTAGTTTATTCTCGCAGTGCGGAGGAGCATGAGCAGCATTTGCGGTTGGTCCTATCGGAGTTGAGGAATCACAAGTTATTCGCCAAATTGAGCAAGTGCGAATTTTGGTTGCCGCAAGTTTCTTTTCTAGGCCACGTGATAAACAAGGATGGGATCTCGGTCGATCCAGAAAATATTGCAGCAGTGATGGATTGGAGTAGATCGAGTTCGCCTAAAGAGATCAGGAGTTTCTTAGGGTTGGTTGGTTATTACAGGAGATTTGTGGAGGGTTTCTCTTCCCTAGCCGCACCTTTGACCAAGTTGACTCAGAAGAATGTGGCTTTTGTTTGGAGCGAAAAGTGCGAGGAAGCTTTTCTTGAGCTAAAGGAGAGATTGTGCACTGCTCCCGTTCTGACCCTGCCTACTGAGGGAGTAGATTATGATGTCTACGTGGATGCTTCGCATGTAGGTTTGGGGTGCGTATTAATGCAAGATGGAAAGGTAATTGCCTATGGGTCAAGGCAACTGAAGACTCATGAGAAGAATTATCCTACGCATGACCTTGAGTTTGCAGCGGTTATTTATGCTTTGAAGTTGTGGAGGCACCTACTTTATGGGGCTCAGTGCAAGATCTTCACTGACCATAAGATCCTGAAGTACGTGTTCACGCAGAAGGAGTTGAACCTGCGTCAGCGGCGATGGTTGGAATACGTGGCTGATTATGATGTGGAGATCCAGTATCATCCGGGCAAGGCCAATGTGGTGGCTGACGCCCTGAGCCGAAAGATAGGAAAGATCTTTAACCTCTCTGTCGATCGTTTAGTGGAGGAGTTCCTCCTTATGGATATTTCAATGGGATGCTGTAGTTTGCAGAGTACCTTGTCAGTGGCAGAGCCGTCCTGGATTTCTTTGACTAGGCTGCACCAGAAGGACGATCCTGATCTTATGCACCTTTTCACCAGGACTGAGAAGGGAGAGTTGCCCGATTTTGCTATCGATGATGCGGGTACTTTGAAGTACCGTGGCAGGTTTTGCGTTCCCGCTGTTGGGGATATTAGGAGGATGGTTTGCAGTGAGGCTCATGGTTCCAGCGTTTCCTACAATCCAGGATCTACGAAGATGTACCGTGACTTAAGACAAATTGCCTGGTGGTATGGCATGAAAGGAGATATAACCCGATTTGTTGCTGAGTGTCACACTTGCAAGCGTGTGAAGACCGATCATGGAAGGCCTGGTGGTAAGTTGACTCCGCTAGAGATCCCGACTTGGAAGTGGGAGAGTATATCTATATATTTCATTACGGGTTTAACAAAATCCCCGAGAGGATTTGATTCTGTTTGGGTTATAGTAGATAGATTGACGAAGTGCGCTCACTTCGTGCCTTATAAGATTGATTACCCGATGAAGAAGATAGCAGAGTTGTACGTGAATGAAGTCATCCGACTCCACGGTGTGCTAGTTAGCATCATTTCCGATCGAGACTCTCGGTTTACTTCTCGTTTTTGGCAGAGTCTGCAGGAGGGTTTGGGTACGGATCTGAGGTATTCTACTGCCTACCACCCGCAGACCAATGGGCAGACGGAGAGGGTGAACCAAATTGTTGAGGATATGATCTGGTACTATATTTTAGACCACGGTGGGGCGTGGGATGAGCGGCTGCGACTTATGGAATTTGCCTACAACAACAGTTATCAGGAAAGTTTGCAGATGGCTCCATTCGAAGCCTTGTATGGGAGGCACTATAGGACTCCGTTGTTTTGGGCTGAGGCTGGTGAGAGGCCTTTGTTGGGTCCCGATGCGCTTGAGGAAATGGAATTCACTGTGAAGCGTATTCGGGAGAAGCTTCGTATAGCCCAGGAGAGAAATGAAAAGAACGCCAACCGGCGTAGATCTGCTTTGGAGTTTTCCGTCGGGGACCTTGTATTCCTTAAAGTTTCCCCGATGGTAGGTGTTAAGAGATATGGTAAGAATCGGAAGTTAGACCCAAGGTATGTGCGCCCGTTTGAGATTTTGGAATGGGTTGGCGTGTCAGCTTATAGAATGGATTTACCAGCGAACTTTCCAGGTGTGCATAATGTTTTTCATGTTAACCAATTGCGGAAGTGTGTGCGCAGCAGTGGGCAGCTCTTGGATGTTGTGCCCCAGTTGGAGCCCAACCTCTCTTTTGTTGAGGTGCCGGTTCGTATTTTGGATACTCAGGAGCGTTTGCTGCGAAAGAAGTCCATACCGATGGTTAAGGTTCTATGGAAGAATCAGGATTTGGAAAGCGCGACTTGGGAGTTAGAGTCGGCTATGAGGAGGGCTTACCCTCACCTGTTTCGTAGATTTAATCGGTATGTTTTACTTCTTGTAACTCCTATAAGTTGTTTTCCCTTCTTTAGTAGGAGTGTTGTGCATAAAGTTTCGGGACGAAACTTTCTTTTAGGGGGAGTGACTGTAACGCCCCCGATTTTCCTGCGTTTATTTTTATTCTCGTTGGCGTTACGATGACGCGTTTCTGTGGCTTGTGCCATGTGTGGAGTGTGGTTTAGCTCCTTAGAACTGAGTTCCCTATTTTGTAGCCTATTGGCAAGATCTCCCTAGCAAGCCGAGTCATTTTGGGTGACCCGGTGTGGCCTCTCGGGGGAATGTTTGAGTTTGGATTTATTTGGGTATAACTCAAGTTCTGTTCGTCGAAAGTTAATTTCGACTTCGCCGTTGTGTTCGTAGCATGGATATTTAACTACGGTGCGAATTTCGTCGAATTCCGAGGTGTTTCAGTTTTCGTGTCGTTTGGTGTGTTAATAGTATTTGTGATCAATTAATTAAATTGATTTGGCTGTCCTATAGCCTTTCGGTTTTGACCGATTGTTAAATTCTGCGGGAGAATTTAATTGGGCAGTTATGCCTTGCCTTGGTGGCAGCCATATTTTTGGCTTATGCGTATTTTGGTATTTTCTTAATTGTAATTAAGGGATTAGGCGTTTTAGGGTTCGGTTATTGCTGAACCAGCGGTTTAGCTTTAGTATAAAAGCTCTGTATAAGAAGTGACGGCCCACTTCTTCCTCTTTTCCTGAGAGAGAAACCGTCGGCTTGTTCTCGGAAGAACAGAGGAGAAAACCGCCCATCCTGTACCTCCTTTGGTCAGCGATTCCGGGCTTGTTCGTGGACGGAATTCGAGTCCGAAAGCGGCGTTGTCTTGCTCTCTCCGAGATCTTCATTTCGACGGTAAGATATTCGATTTTCGTGTAGTTTTGTTTAGGTTTGGGTTTTCGGTTTTAGAGTTTTCCGCCATTAATGGCCGAGAGTTATGTTCTAGGTGTTGCGGCTATTTGTTCAGTGTGAAGAGGAGGAAAGCCGTCCAAGCTTCGCTGAAAGTTGAGGCAAGTGGTATTCTTGCCCTTGCCAAGTTTCTTTTTGAACTTTCTTGCTGAATTTGAAATCCCTGTTAGCCCTAGGAAAGAGGCCTTGTTGTTCTCTTTTTCTTGTTAACTATAAGATTTAGTTCTTCCTATTGAACTCCCCCCCTACTCGTGCTGTTGGAACCCAACCTTGCCGACGTGATGTCGATTATCCTTGCTCAGATCTTTGCTCTGGTTTGGGTGTAGCCGAGAGGAAGAGTTAGGAGGGGGGTGATTTGTTCCCCAAATCTGTTAATGTATTACTCGAGTAGTAGCTTTGAGTTACTCGAGTAGTGTTCCTTGTTACTCGAGTAGGAGTTTGGATTACTCGAGTAGTAGCTTTGAGTTACTCGAGTAGTAGGTAACTACTCGAGTAGGGGATTTGAGTTACTCGAGTAGTGTTCCTTGTTACTCGAGTAGGAGTTTGTATTACTCGAGTAGTAGCCTTGAGTTACTCGAGTAGTAGGTAACTACTCGAGTAGGAGTTTTGGTTTACTCCAGTAGTAGGTAACTACTCGAGTAGGGGATTTGGGTTACTCGAGTAGTGGACTCGAGATACTCGAGTCAGTGGTTTGGTTTACTGGAGTAGTAGGCACCTACTCGAGTGCTGGAGTGGGTATACTCGAGTAGTAGGCATCTACTCGAGTGCTGGATTGTAGGTTCGCGAGTGCTGGTTTTTCTCGCATACTCGAGTAGTGGGCGACTACTTGAGTAGAGGGCTGAGGTACTCGAGTAGTTGGCAACTACTCGAGTGCTGGAATTTGAATACACGAGTAGTAGGCAACTACTCGAGTACTGGAAATTCCCTGCCTCTTTTTGGTCTTAGAATCGTTCGACTATCGTCGATGTCTGGATGGAGATCATCGATCGCTGCTTCTACCTTTTGTCGTTCGACTATCGTTGATCTCCGTTCGACGTTTTTCCAGAGGGAAAACGTCGAGCTCCGTTCGACGCTCGATGAGCGTCGAGCTAAGCTCTTGTCTGTTAGCCGATCAGCGCTCGACGATTTCCTGTAGGAAGATAGTCGAGCTTCGCTCGCCTTTTAGCCTTCGACGATCGTCGACCTCCAGGATGATGATCGTCGGGCTTCTTTTGGCCTTCAGCCGATCGACGATCGTCGACCTCTGACTAACGATCGTCGAGCTCCGTTTTACCCTAGTGGAATTATGGTTAGAGTTTGGTTTTGGCTTTAAGTGAGGCTAGCTCACTCAACGCCAAGGTTTAGGTAGGCACTGAGTGGGTCTCACTCAGCGCGTTGTCATGTTGATTCTTTTCAACAATATTCTTTACCTTGTTTTTCGTTCCCGAGTGGTTTTCTTGTTATATTTCTGGTATTTCCTTGTCGGCCGTTCCCTTTACTTTCTTAAGGGCCGAATCGTGGGTCGTGGTTAGTAGTGGTGGTTTATAGCTCTTCAGGGGGGTGGAGTTGTGTGACATAGCCAAGGCCACTCTTGTTTTCGTGCTCCAGGTACGGGCTGGGCATGTGTGGGTGGAAGGTCCCTTGTGCTTTCACGTGTAGACCCTCGAGCTGGCTGACTTGGACATGGTGGATTGGGGGACTGCGGTTGCCTTCGATCCGGTTCCTCGTTGTTTGTTTTTGCTACTGCCACTCTCCACAGTTTAGGGTGTTAGAAGTTTCTTCCTTAGTAGCTTGCAGCACTTTTAGCTCTTGGTAGCCTAGTAGGCCCGGCAGGATGTTGTTCCTAAGTTAGGTTGTTGCTGTTTTCTTTGCTCGTTGTGCTTTTCTTGTTGTCCTATTTTGGACAATTGTGACTCTTTCTACTGCATGTTTTTCAGTTACTTCTTCCTTTTGGTTGACTCTTACAAGCAGTTGTTTTTACCTTGTTGCTTGCTGAGGTATTCTGTTTTCTTTTGGAATACCCCAGGTTCTGAGCCGTAGCCAGTTGGGTGGCTAGTTTGCAGTGGTGGTGTTGGTGGTCTCTTGGACTTTGGAGTTCCGTTTGCCGTGTTAGTGAGATAGTTTTTCTGTACCTTCTTGCAGACATACATATGTGCCAGTGGGTTCGTGTCAGGTTGTTGGCGCCCACTGGTAGTTTTTCTTACCCTTGTACTGAATATATTTACTTATGCTGCTACCATTTTCTGGAGATAGTCTACTTGCTCTGAGAAGGTTTTATGCTAGGTTGCTAGTTATTTCCAGCCCTAATTAGTATTATAAATAAAGCTCATGATCAGCATGTTTTATAAGACTTAATCACTATTTTCCAAATCACGTATGAAAACCGTTTTCTTATATATTATATATAAATTAAATGTAGGGTCTTGCTTAGCATAAGTGGTTCTCTTGGGACTCTTATGCGTTCTTTAGGGTGTCAAACCCAATTATAGTACTTTTCCGCAGCGTATAAACATAGTTTTTCTGTTGTGGACTAGGTGATCCACTGAGCCGAGGGATACGGCCTCTAAATATAACTGATTTTCTATTCTTAAAACACAGGATTTTCTTGCATAAAGTTTGTAGATGGTTTTGCCTGAGCGTCAGCGGTTATCCCCTGCTTGACGTGGCATCATGACGCGTGTTTTCTCATACTCTAATAATTCTTATATACGGAGAAAATGCGGGTTGTGACATAACCCATGCACAAAATCCATGGAGATGTCATCGAATTTCCACGTAGGGATAGGAAGAGGCATCAAGAACCCGCCTGGCTTCTAACACTCAGCCTTCACTAACGAATAAGTTTTGCACTGACTCACGTACAAAACTACATCCCTCTTCAAACCAGGCCACCAAAAGAATTTCTTCATATCAAAGTACATCTTTGTACTGCTTGGGTGAATGGAGTACTTCGTAAAAAGAGCCTAAAAAATCAATTCCACGCGGAGCTTGCCAAACTGCGGTACACATACCCTTCTGCCCTTCCTCAGGATCCCATCAATCATTACCCAGGTGAAGACACGAACCCTTCTGCCCTTCCTCAGGATCCCATCAATCAAAATTTACTTATCAAGCTAAATTTACGTTGTTCAGCGGATAAGTTTGCCAAACTTAGATCGCTCTTTATAAAATTTTATTTTTAACTTAGTTGTTTTTTTAAAAAAACGGAAAATACACACAAATACAAACACAAAAAAAGACTTAAAACATGAAAATAACAAAAAATAAGGTTTTATATAAAACAGGTTTTATAATAAAAAACAGTTTTATTATAAACTAGTTTTATAAAAAGAAGAGTTTTATATAAAATAAGTTGAAATTGTATGTTAGGTTTTTGTTAGAATTCGTTAGTGATTAATAAAATTGTTAATAAAAAGTTAGGTTTTATGAAAACAAAGTTTTAAATTCAGTGAATTTTATGTTGTTTTATTTTTATAAAAAACTAAGGTTTTTAAATAACAAGAAAAGAAAAGATAAAATTAATAGCGTTCTTTTATTTTCAAATATTAAAACATATAAACGAATCCCCGGCAACGGTGCCAAAAAGCTTGATAAGTAAATTTTGATTTAACGAGGATAGATTTGGTGTTATATAATTTTTTACGTATATAAGTCTATCTCATTTTTTTACTTACTTATATCCAATGGATTAAGGCAAGAGTACATATCGCATAAGAGTATAGTATTTTGTTGAAAATATCAAGGTCATATTTTTCCTAGGATCGGTGTTAATTATTCTACTTTTTAGAACGTACTGTTATCTTATCGAAAGAATGGAGTGGAGTTTATATTAAAAACAAAAAAAATATAAAAGATAGAAAATATAAATACGTGGTTTTATCAAGATAAGAACTGAGAAGGTAGTCCTTGATTTCAGAATTACTATGTGAGAATATTAATTCACTTATTAAAGAACAACTCTATTTTTTGATTACCTAACTTAACGAGAGGGTCCCTTTGGTAGCATCATTGACTCGAAAGTACGATCGGGGAGGCTTGTGTTTTAAACGGGTTAACGTTAAACGTAGTGTCTCTTCACCTGGTATATGATCAATTAATAGTAAACCCTAGTTAGAATAACTAGAACGTAGTGTTGAAACAGTTGAAAATAATATCCAGCCCAGAGCTCATCTTGACTAAGTGCTAAGGGTTCTTAGCCTCTCATCAGGATGGGGGCATTATAAAGTGCAGAAAATAATATCTACCTATCTATCTTAATCCAGGACTTAAGTTTTTTGCTTCGCCTTTCATTCGGGATAGGGTAGTAAAATATAAACTATTGAAAAGCTTTCACACTATCTTAATCCAGGTCATAGGCTTTCGCCTTGCCTTTCATTCAGGATAGTATGAAATAATAAGGTTTTGAAAAATAGTTTTGAAAGCAGTTTCATGCTATCTTAATCCAGGACATAAGCAGAGTTTCGCCTTTCATTCAGGATAGTATGAGAAAATAAAGTAAAGTAAAACAGAAAAAAAAACTGTAAAGTACCCAAAATTGAAATTGAAACATTCTATTTTATAAAATCAAAAGTTATTACAACTTCTTACAAAGCTGAAAAGGAAGCTGAAAAAAATTACAACTTACAGAACTTGGAAAACTTGAAAGCTACTACCAGTTCTTTGTCAGAGAGCTGGGGAATCCTAAAAATTCTTAAAGAATTTGCTGGTGTTCAAATAATTTTGCAAAGCTCTGGCCCTCTATTTATAGAAAAAAAAATGCTTTTAAAAAAGCACTTTTGGAAAAGTTGTCAAACACCTTATGGAAAAGCTGCCAAACAGCTTTTGCAAAAGCTGAAAATCAGCTTGTGGGACAGCTGGCTATTGGATAGCTTGACACGTGGCGGCTTGGATAAGGATGGAGCTTACTTGGCAACTGAGTTGGCTGGCTAGATAAGCAGCTGATGGATAAGCAGCTGATGGATAAGCTTGACAGTTAGCTGATTGAAAAGCTGGCGGGCTGGCGGGTTGCGGGTCTAGGTAGCAGGTTGGAAAGTGGGTTTGCGGGTTACGGGTTGCAGGTTGCAGGTCCTGGCGGGTTGCGGGCTTTAGCGGGTTGCAAGCTGGAATAAATCCAAAAAAATAATTTGTTGTCCTGGTCTCGATCCCAAGCAACCAGAGAGAACAACTAGATACCATTCCACCAAGTCAATTGATAATTTCTATCAAACAAAGAAACATATTATTTATATTATGAATTTCCAGATTTATACATATAAAATAATTATCTTAATTATTTATTTATTTTGTTATAAAATTACTTTATATATATTATTATACATATAATATATATATTGATATGATAAAATTATTTCGTCATAGTTTTTAATTTTAATTTTTTTATTTACATATATATATATAGTTCTATATAGTATATATTTTTATATATACCTAAATTAAATTATTTAATATATGATATATTAAATATATATAGTATTATTATTATAAGTTATGATTATCATTATTATTAAATAATATAATTATTATTATCTAGTAAAAACTATAGTTATTTTATTATTATATATATATATATATATTATATTATATACTATATGAAAGTAGTATTTAAATTATCATTATAACTATACAATTATATTTAATATTTATTATAATAGTTATAATCTACTTTTATTTTTATTATTATATATATATATTATAAATACAATAATTATATATTTTATTTAACTTATATCTAAAAAACTTATATTTGTATAATAAAGTATTTAATATATAATTAAATTTATTTAGAGAATAAAAAAACAAACTATTTATGCAATAATTTACATAAAATATTAGAAAATATATTTAGAAATTAAACTAAAACGTGTAGTAAAATGTTTATAAATAACTACTCATCACAAGGCGCTATCTTCGCCCTTTTGAGCTTCCGCCACAAAAGGCTAGAACTCTACGTCCAAACTAGTGGCTTCCCGAAAACGATCAGATAAGTTAATTTGCAACTCAATCTAGTTCAACTGAGCCATGCTAGACTCGCCTCTTGCTACACAAATGATGTCGAGGGACTAAAAGAATCGCACCAACTGTTAATCATGAGCTTCAATCCAATTCCCTTGTCTAGAGTATTTCCTATTCAAGGCATCCTCCACCACGTTGGATTTTCCTTGCGTATACTGAATCACCACGTCGTAGTCCCCAAGGAACTCAACCCATCTACGATGTCACAGGTTCAAATCCTTTTGATCCAGAAGATACTTCAGGCTTTTGTGGTCCGTGAAGATCTCCACTTTCGCACCATACATATAGTTTCGCCATAATTTCAACGCAAAAATTACCGCCGCCAACTCCAAGTCATGGACAGGGTAATTCCTCTCACGAGGTTTTGACTGTCTAGACCCAAAGGCAATCACATTGCCATGTTGCACTAACACGCAACCTAAATCGCATCCTGATGCGTCACTGAAGATCTGAAATCCTTCGGTCCCTTTAGGAAGACTTAGTATCGAAGCTGTCATCAGCCTTTCCTTCAAGGTGTCAAACGCTTGACTACACTCTTGAGTCCATACGAACTTTTGGTCCTTGCGAATAAGGGAAGTGAGGGGTAGAGCTATCTGCGAAAAGTTTTTCACGAACCTTCTATAATACCCTGCTAGTCCAAGGAAACTTCGGAACTTCGCCATGTTTCTCAAAATCAGCCAATCCCTGATGGCTTAAACTTTTGCCGGATCCACCGCCACCCCATCACCACTAATCACATGACCCAAAAATACAACCTTTTCTAACCAGAACTCGCATTTCGAGAACTTTGCATAAAGCTAATTCTCTCTCAACACCTGCAAGACTACCCTCGAGTGAGTCTCATGCTCCGCCTCTGATTTGGAGTATACCAAAAATATTGTCAATAAAGACAACTATAAAAGAGTCTAAGTATTCCTGAAATACTCGATTCATCAAATCCATTAATACTGATGGCGTGTTTGTCAACCCGAACGGCATCACTGAGAACTCGAAGTGACCATACCTCGTACTAAAAGCTATCTTGGGTATGACCTCATCTTGAATCTGCAACTGGTAGTATCCTGATTTCGAGTCCAACTTAGAGTACACCACTGACCCCACCAACTGATCGAACAGGTCATCTATCCGTGGAATCAGATACTTATTCTTGATGGTCAGTTTATTCAACTCTCGGTAGTATATGCACATCCGCATACTACCATCTTTGTTCTTCACAAATAGCACTAGCGCGCTCTATGGCAAAGAACTGGGTCTAATAAACCCCTGCTCCAACAGTTCCTGCAGTTTTACCTTGAGTTCGGCTAACTCCTTTGGTGCAATCCTAAAAGGAGGACGTGACACCGGCCAAGCCTCCGACACTAAATCAATCGAGAAATCAATCTCACGTCGAGAAGGTGCTCCAAGAAGCTCCTCAGGAAACATATCCTCGAATTCTGTGACTACCGTCACTTCTCCAAGTGATAACTTGGAAAGGCAAACTTCCAACAATGCTACAAGAGCTACTCCTCCCTAGTTGACTGCCCGCAATAACTGCATGACCGAATCAGCGAACAAGCCACTCCATTAAGGACCTCAAATATAACTTTGGCCTTTCCCTCGCTTCTTAGGGTCACTACCTTTGACAAACAGTCAATACTGGCACGCTTCTCTGCAAGCAAGTCCATCCCCAAGATCACATCAAATTCGGCCAATGGCAGAACCGCTGCTTCCAATCCGAAATCAACTCTGCCTAGACTCCAACCAATGTGCCCTATTATCCTGGTGGTCATGAAGGACGCATTGGGCATGTGCACCCTAAGCTCTGCGCCCGTCGAAGAGAGTTTGACTCCAATTCTCCAAATAAATCTTTCCACAAGAAAAAAGTGTGACGCGCCCGTATCGAACAATACACTAGCGGGGTAACTAGAAACTACCACAAAGCATATAACACCGGTGACATACATAAAATTTCTCGAAAGTCTAAAGTAAATAAATGAACTTAAACTTTCCCATACCTGTCACCACATCGGGTTGGCGGATTGCTTCCTGTTGCCCAAGGTTGTACACCCTTGGATGCATGGGTTGGAAACGAGAAGCGTTCCAATCCTCCATCTTTTCCTTCTCCGTCGCGCTAGGCCCAGAGCGCATCGACTGCTCTTGCCTTGGCTCCTGCTCAACGCCACTTTCAGTGCAAAAACGAGCTATGTGCCCTGTCTTACAATACTTGTAGCATGATGATGGTCCCTTAGAGCGAGACCCCCCCCCCCACAATGTACTACTCTTCTCCCAAGTCTTGTAGGGATGGGGTTTCTTTTTCCACCTACTCCCTTCAAATTTTCCTTGTGATTGAGAAGGCTTTCCTTCTCCCTATTTGGCTGTAAAACCCTTCAAATATTGGGTTTGCTTTATATCGCTCTCCAACTTCTTAGAGGCCTCGATTAACTCATTGAAGCCCGCTTTCTTCAAAGCTATGAGGGGTTATATCAGATTCTCGCGCAATCCATAATAAAATAGGTTGTCCCTCTCCACATCGTCTGCTATGGTCGTTCTAGCATATCGACCCAAATGAGGGAAGTCCTGTACGTACTCATCTACCGTCTTTACCTGCTACAGCAAGTGCAGAAATTATCTCCGAAGGGTTAATCTTGTCGACAAAGGGATATACTTATTCAAGAAGGCATTCCCGAACTTATCTTTTCGCAATACTAGACACTAGGACACTCATGATCCCGCGATACTCCTATGTGGATAACTTCTTAACGTGATCTGATTATGACATTCGACCACGAATCCTATCCTTGGACACTAACCTCCCTCTGATACCAAATTATAACACCTCCCCTGTAATGACCGTATAATATGGGTCCAGTCGGGGCCCCACAACATATAGGCGCCACAGCTTAAACATTATAAGATGATATAAACTACCCAACTCAAAACTCAGACCAAACACAGCAGGATCAAAAAAATAAGACTAGAATTTATCCACTAACATATGAGTATCCATATGGCCTTAAGGCCTTACAACAATTAAGAGTCCAAGACTCAAACAATAACATCAAGTGTCAACGTGCATAAGCACTCCTAGGCTACCTCGGCTTGCAAGCCGGAAACATAGTTCATAAAGCATCACAATTCACAAAACAAAATATCACACAACATGAAACACTTCATGAGGATTAGGCCTTTTTGGCCAGCGAGCTTGTTCCTGCTTGCGATCCTTACCCTGTAAAATTGGTTGTAACGTGGGTCAGTAAAAGCTGACCTTAACTGTGTAATCAACACATCTCCTCCCGGTCGTCCCTAGCGGACCCCGGGGCACTCCATCACCCTGCAAGTCAACACTTTATATGCAAATATACATGAACATGTAAAGCTATAAAATAGGTTTGGATGTCTCTTATAGCAAAAACATTTTTACGTTGAGCATATAATAAAAGGGGGTCTACAATGCAGTATGTATGCAAACCTGGGCTTCACCCAAGGCACCCTAAAGCGTATGCTTCTAACACATCATCAATCAGGTATTTCCAATTTCCTCATCGGCGTTCAAGCCAAAATCACAAGGGTAGTTCCAATTTCCCCTTCGGCATTAAAGCCACAAACATATGGGTACTCTAATTTCCCCTAACGACATACAAGCCGCCACATGAAACTCTTGCCAAGGGCAAACTTGCTAGTGGTATTAAAACCTGAGCTTGCTGCAAGCTCTGACTTTTCTTGTCAGGATTCCGCACAAACACAAAACAACTAATTCTAAGAACCCTTGTTAGACTCCACCCATTCTTGAGGACCCAGGCCTGGCTCCAATATCGGGACCAAGTCTACCGAAGGAGACCCAGTGGGACCCAGCTGGTATCGTCCAAGCTTTTCCAAAGCTTGGCATTCTTGTCATTTCCACATAAGGGGACTTGTCTCGCAGGGACACTCTCCACACATGACTTTGTATTGTCACGGGCTAGCCAGCCGACCGTAGAGACAAACCACGCCTTAGCATATCACAATCCCAAGCCTTTCCTGCCCAAATCCATCGTTCATACCGTAATGTCCCCGTGCCTTAAGGAAATCATCTACCGTCACAATGGAGAAAACCTTATTCGGTTCCGATTACGTATACTCATGCGGAATAAGGAGGACATACAACATCACAAACGGCGTCTTGTATCTAACGGATTTCTAACAAAATCCTTAAGGCTCGCTTTGCAACATCACTGATTCGGACAAACGGTCGCGACTACAGCTTCACCCAAAATGCCTAATACACTAACGAAGTGGATTTCTAGTGCAAAATCATGTAGGGGATGGACACAATCGACCCGGTGGCTCCTCTTGAACCAAGGCAACCCGAATCCCTCTCATTTGAGAGATCTAATGCCTAGAATGCTTGTAAGAAAGAAAGAAAAGAATAGATGACATGCACGCATCCTAAAATCGAGAGGAGAAGTGTCGTTACCTTACGACCCGTCTTCCTCGCCATGGAATCCTTGCCTTGCACGGATGATAATGAGCGCCTCCAAGACCTATCCACAAATCTGGACTCGGATCAACGATCGGGGCTCCAAAGCTCCGTCAATGGTGGAAGAAAGCTCTCTTCTTGCTCCTCCACTCTCCTTCTCAAAAACCCTAACTCCAACTTCTAAAATGAGAAAAAGAGGGGAAACAACCATTCAGCCATATAAAAGCACTCTGGAGGGAGAGTCTTGGGCCTTAGGATCAAAACCTAAATGAAATCGGACGGCTAAAAAGCCAAACGATGGAACTGCTTTTGTCCGCTACTGCCGGGCGGTAACTACCTACCGTCGAGCGGTAGTTTCCCGAGTGCTCTATCAGAAAATAATATCGCGAAAAGCCGGCGGTAGAACTAATGTTGTGCGGTATCTCACTCAATGCCACCACTCAATGCCAGCCTCTCAACGCACTCAACGGCAAGCTATCGCCGCGTGGAAGATAGCTAACACTCCGCGCTAGCACTCAACGCACTCAATGAATGAATTTCTTCAAGCTAACTACACCCGAAGAAACAAGGCTACCACCGGGCGATAGCTACTACCGCCGCACGGTAACTTCCATTGATCCAAGATCTGGAAAATCAGGGTGTTACAACTCCTCCCCTCTTAGAAAAATTTCTTACTCGAAACTAAGCATGCACTCAAACCAAAAGAATATAAGAAGTAAAAAAGTTATTGGATGTCCTCCTACATTGCTTTTCTCATGCTCCCAAGAGAACTCATCTCTCCCGCAGTTATCCCAACGGACTTTCACGAGCTTAACTTCTTTATTCTGCAATTGCCGAACTTCTATATCCTCTATGATAACTGGGCGGACTTTCGTCTCCAAGTACTCTTCGACTAGCACCGCTGCCGACTCGACCACCACACTTGCCTCTACCAAGGCTTTCCTCAAGATAGAGACATGGAATACATCATGTAATCCACTCAGCTCTGTAAACAACGCTAACCGGTAAGCGGCTTCTCCAGTGCATTCTGTAATTTCGAACGGCCCCAAAAACATCATACTCAACTTCTTGAGTTGGCGAATCTTCGAAACGCTTTTGAATGGCTTAATATTTAGATACACCCAGTCGCCTACCGTGAACTCCACGTTCCTATGGCAAGAATTGAAATACTTCGCTTGACAATACTGAGCAACCTTCATGCACTCCTGAATGGTCCTCACCAACTCACAAGCATCAGTCACCACCTCTTTTCCCAAAAGTTTGGTGTCTCCCTCCTCTGCCCAAGACATTAGTGTTCGACAGCGCCTTCCATACAAAGCTCTATATGGCGCCATCTTTATACTTGCCTGATAACAATTGTTATAGGCAAACTCTACCATGAATAGGTAATTTTCCCACTTCTTTCCAAAATCGAGGGTACACATCCTCAGCATATCCTCCGTTGTACGATTCGCTCTTTCTGTTTATCCATCGGTTTAAGGATGGAATGTTGTACTGAATTTGAGCATCATGCCCAGACTCTTCTATACCAACCTCCAATCTTTTGACATGAATCATCTATCGCGATCACTAATGATACTCTTAGGGATCCCATGCAGTCGCATAATATTGCGAACATACAACTATACCAGCTTCTCCGCGCTATCCTCTTTCTGATTTGGGATGAAATGAGCCATTTTGGTCAAGCGATCCATGATCACCAGAATCGCGTCATTACCCTGCTGCGATCGAGGTAACCCATGCACAAAGTCCATGGAGATGTCATCGAATTTCCACTCGGGGAAAGGAAGAGGCTTCAGGAACCCGCCTGGCTTCTATCACACAGCCTTCACTAAGGCATAAGTTTGGCACCGACTCATGTACAAAACTACATCCCGCTTCAAACCAGGCCACCAAAAGGATTTCTTCATATCCAAGTACATCTTTGTACTACCCGGGTGAATGGAGTACTTCGTAAAATGAGCCTCAAAAATAAATTCCTCGTGGAGCTTGTCGAACTGCGGTACACATACCCTTTTGCCCTTCCTCAGGATCCCATCAATCATTACCCAGGTGCTACCTTCGCCCTTTTGAGCTTCCGCCACAAAAGGCTGGAACTCTACGTCCAAACTAGTCGCTTCCTGAACACAATCGGATAAGTAATTTTGCAAATCAATCTAGTTAAACCAAGCCATGCTAGACTCGCATCTTGTTACACAAATGATGACGAGGGACTCAAAGTCTCGCACCAACTGCTCATCATGAGCTTCAATCCAATTCCCTTGTTTTCAGAGTATTTACTATTCAAGGCATCCTCCACCATGTTAGCTTTGTCTGGCATATACTGAATCACCACGTCGTAGTCCCCGAGGAACTCAACCCATCTACGATGTCGCATGTTCAAATCCTTTTGATCCAGAAGATACTTCAGGCTTTTGTGGTCCGTGAAGATCTCCACTTTCGCACCATACATATAGTGTCGCCATACTTTCAACGCAAAAATTACCGCCGCCAACTCCAAGTCATGGGCAGGGTAATTCCTCTTATGAGGTTTCGACTGTCTAGACCCAAAGGCTATCACACTGCCATGTTACACTAACCCATAACCTAAATCGCATACTGATGTGTCACTGAAGATCTGAAATCCTTCGGTCCATTTAGGAAGACTTAGGATCCAAGCTGTCATCAGCCTTCCTTCAAGGTGTCAAACACTTGACAATACACTTGAGTCCATACGAACATCTGGTCCTTACGAGTAAGGGAAGTGAGGGGTAGAGCTATCCGCGAAAAGTTTTCCACGAACCTTCTATTATACCCAGCTAGTCCAAAGAAACTTCGAAACTCTGCCACGTTTCTCAAAATCAGCCAATCCCAGATGGCTTCAACTTTTGCCGGATCCACCGCCACCTCATCACCACTAATCACAAGCCCCAAAAATGCCACCTTTTCAAACCAGAACTCGCATTTCGAGAACTTTGCATAAAGCTGGTTCTCTCTCAACACCTGCAAGACTACCCTCGAGTGAGTCTCATTCTCCGCCTCCTATTTGGAGTATACGAAAATATCGTCAATAAAGACAACTATAAAAGAGTCTAAGTATTCCTAAAACACTCGATTCATCAAATCCATGAATACTGATGGCGTGTTCGTCAACCCGAACGGCTTCACCGAGAACTCGAAGTGACCATACCTCGTACTAATAGCTTTCTTGGGTATGTCCTCATCTTGAATCTGCAACTGGTAGTATCCTAATTTAAAGTCCAACTTAGAGTACACCATTGACCCCACCAACTGATCGAACAGGTCATCTATCCATGGAATCAGATACTTATTCTTGACGGTCAGTTTATTCAACTCTCGGTAGTCTATGCACAGTCGCATACTACCATCTTTCTTCTTCACAAATAGCACTGGCGTGTTCCATATCGAAGAACTGGGTCTAATAAACCCCAGCTCCAACAGTTCCTGCAGCTGTACCTTGATTTCGGCTAACTCCTTTGGTGCAATCCTTAAAGGAGGACGTGGCACCGGCATCGCCTTCGACACTAACTCAATCGAGAAATCAATCTCCCATCGAGGAGGTACTCCAGGAAGCTCCTTAGGAAACATATCCTCGAATTCTTCCAATACCGGCACTTCTCCAAGTGATAACTTGGAAAGGCAAAACTTCCAACAATGCTACAAGAGCTACTCCTCCCTGCTTGACTGCCCGCAACAACTGCATGGCCGAAATCAGGGAACAAGCCACTCCATTAAGTCCCTCAAATATAACTTCGGCCTTTCCCTCGCTTCTTAGGGTCACTACCTTTGACAAATAGTCAATACTAATACGCTGCTCTACAAGCAAGTCCATCCCCAAGATAACATCAAATTCAGCCAATGGCAGAACCGCTGCCACCAATCCCAAATCAACTCTGCCTAGACTCCAACCAATGTGCCCTTTTATCCTGGTGGTCATGAAGTATGCATTGGGCATGCACACCCTAAGCTTTGCACCCGTAAAAGAGGGTTCGAATCAAATTCTCCGAATAAAGCTTTCGGCAAGAAAAGAGTGTGATGCACCCGTATTGAACAATACCCTAACGGGGTAACGGGAAACTAGCACAAAGCCTACAACACCGGTGACAAACATAAAAGTTCTCGAAAGTCTAAAGTAAATAAATGAACTTAAACTTTTCCATACCTGTCACCACATCGGGTTGGCGAATCGCTTCCTGTTGCCCAAGGTTGTACACCCTTGGATGTATGGGTTGGAAATGAGAAGCGATCCACTCCTCCATCTTTTACTTCAACGCCGCGCTGGGCCCGAAGCGCACCGACTGTTCTTGTCTTGGCTCCTTCTCAGTGCCACCTTCAGTGCAAAAATGAGTTATGTGTCCTGGCTTGCCACACTTGTAGCACGATGGTGGTCCCTTGAAGCGAGACCCTCCCTAACATTGTACTACTCTACTCCCAAGTCTTGTAGGTATGGGGTTTCTTTTTCCACCTACTTCCTTCAGATTTTCTTTGTGATTGAGAAGGCTTTCTTTTTACCTGTTTGGCTACAAAACCCTTCTAACATTGGGTTCGCTACATATCGCTCTCCAATGTTCTAGCGGCCTCGATTAACTCATTGAAGCCCGCTTTCTTCATAGCAATGAGGGGTTGTCTCAGATTCTCCTATAATCCATGATAAAAGAGGTTGTCCCTCTCCACATCATCCGTTATGGTCGTTCTAGCATATCGAAACAAACGAGGGAACTCTTGGACGTACTCATCTACCATCTTTACCCGCTGTAGCAAGTGCAAAAATTTTATCTGAAGGGCTAATCTTGTCGACGAAGGGATATACCTCATCAAGAAGGCATTCCCGAACTTCTCTTTTCACAAGACATAGACACTAGGACACTCACGGTCCAATAATACTCCTATGAGGATAACTTCTTAATGGGATCCGATTATGACATTCGACCACGAATCCTATCCTTGGACACTAACCTCCCTCTAATAGCAAATTGTAACACCTCCCTTTTAATGACCGTATAATATGGGTCCGGTCGGGGCCCCACAACATATAGACGCCACAACTTAAACATTATTAGATGATATAAACTACCCTACTCAAAACTCAGACCAAATACAGCGGAAACAAAAGAACAAGACTAGAATTTATCCACTAACATATGAGGAGCCATATGGCCTTAAGGCCTTACAACAATTAAGATTCCAAGACTCAAACAATAATATCAAGTGTCAACGTGCATAAGCACTCCTAGGCTACCTCGGTATGCAAGCCGGAAACATAGTGCATAAAGCATCACAATCCACAAAAAAGAGTTATCACACAACATGAAACACTTCATGAGGCTTAGGCCTTTTTTGTCAGCGAGCTTGCTCTTACTTGCGATCCTTTTTCCTGTAAAATTGGTTGTAATGTGGGTCAGCAAAGGCTGACCTCAACTGTGTAACCAACACATCTCCTCCCGGCCGTCCCGAGCAGACCCCAGGGCACTCCATCACCCTGCAGGTCAGCACTTCATATGCAAATATACATAAACATCTAAAGCTATAAAACTGGTTTGGATGTCTCCTATAGAAAACACGTTTTTACTTTGAGCATATAATAAAAGGAGACCTACAATGCAGCATGTATGCAAACCTTGGCTTCTCCCAAGGCACCCTAAAGTGTATGCTTCTAACACATCATCAATCAGATACTTCCAATTTCCTCATCGGCGTTCAACCCGCAATCACAAGGGTACTTCCAATTTCCCCTTCGACATTCAAGCCACAAACATACGGGTACTCTAATTTCCCATAATGGCATACAAGCCGTCACATGAAACTCTTGCCAAGAGCCAACTCGCTTGTGGGTCTTAAAACCTAGGCTTTCCTGCAAGCTATTACTTCTCTCGTCAGGATTCCGCACAAACATAAAACAACTAATATTAAGAACCCTTGTTAGACTCCACCCGTTTGTGAGGACCCAGGACAGGCTCCAATATCGGGACCAAGTCCACTAAAGGAGACCCAGCGGGACCCAGCTTGTATCATCCGAGCTTGTCAAAAGCTTGGCATTCTTGTAAATTCCACAGAAGGGGACTTGTCTCGCCGGGACACTCTCCACGTGTGACTTTGCAATGTCACGGGTTAGCCAGCCGATCGCATAGACAACCCACGCCTTAGCACATCACAATCCCAAGCCTTTCCAGCCCAAATCCACTGTTTACATCGTAACGTCCTTGTGCCTTAAGGAAATCATCTACCATCACAACGGAGCTAACCTTGTTCAGTTCCGATTACGTATACTCGGCCAGAATAAGGAGGACATACAACATCACAAACGGTGTCTTGTCGCTAATGGATTTCTAACAAAATCATTAAGGCTCGCTATGCAACATAACCGAGTCGGACTAACGGTCGTGACTACTACTTCACCAAAAATGCCTAATCCACTAACGAAGCGGATTTCTAGTGCAAAATCATGTCGGAGACAAACACAATCGACTCGGTGGCTCCTCTTGAACCAAGGCAACCCGAATCCCTCTCATTTGAGAGATCCGGTGCTTGGAATGCTTGAAATAAAGAAAGAAAAGAATATATGCCATGCACGCATCCTAAAACTGAGATGAGAAGTGTCGTTACATTATGATGTGTCTTCCTCGCCATAGAATCCTTGCCTTGCACGGATGAAAATGAGCGCCTCCAAGTCTTCTCCACGGATCTGGACTCAGATCAACTATCAGTGCTCCGAAGCTCCGTCAATGGAGGAAGAAATCTCTCTTCTTTCTCCTCAACTCTCCTTCTCAAAAACCCAAACTCCCACTTCTCAAATGAGAAAAAGAGGAGAAACAACCATTCAGCCCTATAAAAGCACTCTGGAGGGAGAGTCTTGGGCCTTAGGATAAAAACATATATGAAATCGGACGGCTAAAAAACCAAACGACAGAACTTCTTCTGTCTGCTACCTCCCGGCGGTAACTACCTACCGCCAAGCGGTAGTTTCCTGAGCGCTCTTCCAGAAAAAAAATGTCGTGCTAACGCTGGCAGTAGAACTAACGCTGTGCGGTAGCTCACTCAATGCCACTACTCAATGCCAAGTTATCGCCGCACGGTAGATATCTAACGCTGCACGCTAGCAATCAATGCTCTCAACACACTAAACCAATGGCTTTCGTCGAATTAACTACACCCGATGAAATAAGGCCACCGCCGAGCAATTACTATTACCGTCGCACGGTAACTTCCAGAGATCCAAGATCTGGAAAACCGGGGTATTACAAACTACCTGCTCGAAAGGGAACTAAATGTCTATGTCATCATAACAGTGTGCGTGCGTGTGTGCATGGGTGAGTCATCATATTGCATTTATATAATTACATTGCACCATATAAGATCCTCATCATAGAAATTTTTATGGGAACTTTTATATGATGAGTTACTTTCTGTTGAACCTGATCCTTAACTTATAAATTTGAATGAGCATTTTTTAAGTTTAGTTAATTTCTGTAATTATGATAAATGCTGATATTTGTAGTATAGATTACTTTTTCATGTGCATGTTTACCATTGACACACGCTTAATATGAACTGTCGATATATATACATGAACCGCTATACAATAATGCTCTTTTGTCACTTGTGATTGTATACTACTGTTATATTGATCTCCTCCATCATTTCCTCCGCCCGATGCGTAAGAGTCGATGGGGTGAGCGGGTGTTATAGCCACTTAGTCTTTATGACTAATTATTGCTACGCCTGCCATTTTAGGAGGATACCCCACAGATGGAGCAGCAGCAGTGCCAGGTGCAGGAGGACAGCTAGGCTAGGGAGACAGGGCTTGATACGACGTTGCCCTAACTTCCTTCTGTGATCGATATGAGTTTGAGTGTTATGATGTAGCCTTCGTGCGATGTTTTGTGTACTCTGATATTAAAGAAGTTGATGTAGCTTCTTATTATTGATGTACTCTTTTTGAACATATTCTTACTATGATATTATGACTTCTGTGTTCTTCTTTTTTGTTGGGTTGGCATTATGATATCGGATTAGTCAGCAGGATAGGCAGCTTGTGGTACAAATTAGCCTGCGGGTTGATGCTACCGCAAGGTGGTTATTATGGGCATAAGACTCCCCTCAACCATGTTGTGTGTTCCAGGGGGTCGTACAAGAGCAATCGCCAGTGATAGTGATCTCGTCGAGTGATAGCATCATATGTTTGTATCCCAGCCGGAACTTTCCAGATTCCTTGCACTGATAGCCCAACAACATATTCAGTAGCTTTTGGCCTATTCAAAACTATTGGATTACATAGTTCAGGTTATTGATCTTTAACTTCAACTGAGTGTTTTTCCTAACAAGTATCTCACACAGCTTTGTGAATTACTTCTTTTCATTCTCAATATGGCTAAGAGAATTATGTAGCCTCTTCTCCTAGGCCTTCCTCTTTTTAGTAAGAGTTTCATTTTTGGAGGAAGTCTCGGAGAGGTTGTCTTTCAGTTCATTTATCATGCTTAAGGAGTTAAAACATTCTTAGCACTCAACTTTCACTTTTCCACATTTGATTAGTTCATTTAAGAAGTTAATTTTGACATGCAAATTATCTAATTTATCACATAGTTTTTCAAATAAATCATTAAGTTCTTCATAAGTGGGAGGGTTTACCTCAATGTCATTTTTTACACTGGATTTGCCGTCAGACTCGTCTCGGTACTTCACCATGAGGCACAAATTTGCCTCTTCTTCACTACTCGAGCTCGAGGTATCTCACTTGTCTGTTGATGTATCATTATAGTTTGACGACTTTAACACCTCTTTCTTCTCATTCCCACGAGACTTTCTTTCCCATTTCTCCTTCAAAAGCTTTGGATAGTCACGCTTGAAGTGTCCAGATTTATGTCAGTGAAAGCACTCCGGGATAGAATTTTCTACATCACTCTTTACAACTTTCGATGGCTTGCCCCATCCCTTTTTCGCTTCTGTGTTGTTCATCGTGAATCTTAAAAATTTGTCTCACCTCTTTGGGTTCCTCATGAACTTTTTGAAGTCATTGGCATAAGGTGCTCCTTGTCATCTATCTCCTTTGTCACCTCCTTTTCCTTGCCTGCCTTCAGTGCTAATTCCTTCTTTTTTTTCCCTAGGATACTCCTCTGCTTGAAATTTTAGTTTGGGCGCATGGGTCTTCAGGTTCCTAATGAAACTCTTTATCTCCAAGGTACTGATGTCATGAGATTCAGCAATAGCACTTACATTTAGATTGAAATGTTGAGGCAAGGATCGCAAGATCTTCTTTACCATTCCCCATTTGAATAGGTCTTTCTGAGAGATCTGGAGGCTTTGACGATCTTTGTGAATCGAGTGTACATGTTATCCACCTCCTCATCAATCTCCATCTGAAACTGTTCATATTATGACTCATGTCAAAACAACTTCGACTGCTTTACCTGCGAGGTCCCTTCTTAAGTTAATTCAAGTAAAAACCCAATATCATAAGCAATCATACAATTACAAATTCAATTAAATTCAGTCTTATCTAAAGAACAGAATAAAGAGTTCATGACTTTGACATTATTGTTCACTTCAACTTATCCACATCATCCTACTTATCACAAGGTTTTTCCACAATATGATGAGATATAACAATAGTGAGTGTATTGTATTTCATTTCGACTATGGCTCATATGGCCATGATTTGTGTCATCAAGAATATTTTCATTCGAGTTCTCTAGTGGCTGTAATCATTCCCCATAAACAATAAAGGTGTTGGAACCCTTGTTTGATTTGGGACAGGTCCACTTTAGGATGTTGACCAATATGTATAGTCAGGGTCAAGGGCTAGGTTAAGTTAGTCTCTACAGGTCAGACTTCTCAAGACCAGCTTTGGATTTCTCTCAAAGATCTCAGACTCAGAATAAATCTGTAGATTTCATATCAGTTCGACTTTTGTCGAACTCAGCTCGACGATCGTCGATCTCCGATCGACGATCTCAAAGATTAGTCTCTGAACTGAGCTCGACAATCTACGAGCTCAGGTTGACTTTTCTCTTTTGTTCTCCAAAGTCTCAGATCGCAGATAGTTGATCTCAGCTCGACGATCTTCCAGCCCAGATCAACGATCATTCTCTGTGTCTGATTCCTTTTGTTTTCAACAGTTGTCTTGAAAATTTATTTCCAAATTCATTGATTCTATTTATGTCAAATAATCTCTGGTAGTTAATGCTAACATTTCCAAGGCATATAGACATTTCTTCACAGCATTAACTATTGTATTTCACAGAGTTATTATTCTGACTTATTTGCCAAGACAGTTGGGGAGAAAATGAATTGCCATAATTTGTAGTCGTTTCTCTCCTCGTTTTTTGCAGTAATTTAAGGAATGTTTTTGAATCTCAAAATGATATATTCAGACTGGTTAATAGACAGACAAGCAGATTAAGAAACTCTCTCTCACTCTCAGAGAATACAAGCATTTTTTCTGAAATAACTCTCAGAATTCTCCATTCTTCTCTCAGAAAACAAAAGAAGAACAACAAATTTTCATCTTGAGTCTTCTTCTTCAGTTCTATCTTCAGGAATATACAGAGACAAAAAATCAACATCATTCTACAGATTTTGAAGAACAAAAACACCAGTCTATTGAATACCTACACCCTCGACAAAGCTTCCATCTTCCTGAATCTACTCAATATCTTAGGGGGAGCTTTGGCATCATCAAATCCACATAGTCTTCTCATTTGCTTTGAGAAAGAGAAGACTGCCATCTATTTTCTTTAACCTCTCTTATACAGGGTTATTACTTCCTTAAAAAATTAACTCTTTGGTGATAGGGCACCTAAACAAAAACCTATTTGTTTTTGGCACCTGATCAAAACCCTGAAGGGATATCTAGATCTACTTGAAGCAGATCTTGTGGTGATAGGGCACCTGATCAAAAACCTAAGTGTATTCCTACCAGGGTGATAGAAGAGTGGATGTACCAAGATTTGGGGAACCACTATAATTTTCTTGTGTCATCTGGTTGCTCATCTTTCTTTATTCCTGCTGTGCTGTGTTTGCTTTTGTTTTTAATTCTCTTATACTTATAAGTAACACCTATTTTAATTTCGCTATAAAAATTAATTAAAAGTTTTTTATACTCTATTCACCCCCCCCCCCTCTAGAGTAGATTTGATCTATCCCCTCTCTCTCAATTGGTATCTGAGGTAGGTTTCTATTGGTTGTACAGGCTAACACCTGAATATCCGTGATAGATCCTCTTCTCTCCTTCTTTCTTTTTTATATACCATGGCACAAAATAAAGATTATGCAAGCACCAGACCTCCTGTATATAACCTGAATAAGTTCGCTCTCTAGAAGGCAAGAATCAAATTGTATATGAATTCTATTGATGAGGATATCTTCAACTCCATTTTGACAGGACCACCAGCTCCAGTGGCAATAACCTCAACAGCATCAACAAGCTTAAATGTTGTTCCTCCTCCAGACTATAATGATGCTCAGAAAAAGGCTAAGATTTCTGATGTCAGAGCCATGAACATTCTGGCCAAAACAATGTCAGATGAAATCTTCTAGAAAGTTACTAAATGCAACTCAGCAAAAGCCATTTGGGACTCACTAAACTAAATGGTTACTGGATCTGCAGATGAGAGAAAGGATACAAGAGCCCATCTTCTATCTCTTTATGAAAACTTCAAGAAGGTGGAAATTGAACTAGTAACTGAGATGTATAATAGACTCAGCAACATTGTTAATGAGCTGAAAACATTAGACAAAGACATCTCACTGACTGAGCTAAATGACAAGATACTCAGGTGCTTTCCCAAGTCATGGGATTCAAGAATCTGGCCTATCATAGAAGGAAGAAGAAACAATGAGATCACCACTGAATCTCTGTTGGGCAAGCTCAAGAGCTATGAGCAGCTCCTCAAGACAAGTGAAGAAGAAGAACATAAGATTTCTACCCCTCCAAGGAAGGATCAAAATATAGCATTCAAAGCCTCTGAAGAATAGGAAGCAACTCCTTCCAATGAAGAACTGATGAGTCGCTTTGCAAAGAGATTCTTCAAGATGGGAAGAAAAGATTTCAGAAGGAAGTCTTCAAGAAATGAAGATAAACCAAGCTATGACAAAACTCCAACTAAGGAGATTATTTGCTTTTGTTGCAGGAAACCTGGACACATCCTACCAGAATGTCCAGAGAATAAACACAAAGAAAAAAGAAAGGAGAAGGACTCTAGGAAACACCATAACAAACCATCCTCTCACAAGCACAAGAGGAAAGATAAAGGTTTCATTGCTGAAACCTGGAGTGAAACTGAAGAATCATCCTCCTCTAACTCTAGTGAAGATGATGAAGAAGCAAATGCCAAAGAAATATGCCTAATGGCTATCAATGCTTCAGGTCATGTATTAGAAGTAAAAGAATCTGAAGAATATTCAGACTGTGATCAGATATTAAAATCTTTTGATATTACCTCTGAAGATTTTAAAAATGATTTTAAATCTATGTGTAATTATCTTATAAGATCTGAGAAGGAAATAAAACTTCTCAGAGATAGACAACTTGAATATAATAACTTAGTATCGGAAAATATCAAATTAAATATTGAATTGAATATGTCTAGTGAATAAATCACATTTCTGAAAACTGAACAAAGTAAAGCAAAACAATTAGAAGAAACTTTAAATGGCAGAAGCTTACAGATGGTAGAAATCACTAGCACCCTAAATGTTAGGTTGAACAAAATTAAACTAGGATTAGGTGAATCACCTAGTGAACCTCCTCTAATTCAGAAAAATATCTTATCTAAACCTGTAAATTTCATTTCAGAAAAAGGTAAGAAAAACACTGAACACATTGAAAAAGTGAACAAAGTATTACAGCAAGTTGAACTTAACAAAAAGAAACAAGATCAGAAAAATAAGTCTAAACAGAAATCGTCGAACCAAGATCGACAATCTCAGTACTTCTCGTCGAACGCCGAGTGACGATCTCTAAACCCAGAGATTGTGTTTAATTACTCAGGAAAGGGAGATCGGCGATATCATCAAACATCATTGATCAGATATCGGCGATCGTGGAACACAGATAGTAGCAACTATTATTCTATGAACTGAGATCGACGAGATCAGCACTGGTCGTCAAACGAAGATCGACGATCTCTACATAAATCGTCGAACCCAGATATGTTTTATAAAAACTATAACTACAACAGAAACTTCAATAAAAACCCTAAACCTGTTAAGCCTTTTTCAAACTGGATAATCCCACCAAGAAAATTTCATCCCTAAGGTTATAAAAGCCAACCTGTATGTTCCTTTATTTCCAGTTTCAAGAATGAAAAGAGACAAGGACCCAAGGTCACCTGGGTCCAAAATATTTAGTCTGGTTCTCTTACAGGTGAAGACCTATCCTACCACACAGGATAAGTGGTATTTGGATTGTGGGTGCTCAAAGCACATGACAGGGAATAGGGACAACCTAACTAATTTCAAGTTCAAGCAAGGTCCAAAGGTGATCTTTGGAGATTCAAGCTTTGGTCAGACAGAAGGCTATGGAAATTTTACTATTGGAGTTGTCACATTCAGCAAAGTAGCTTATGTAAATGGTCTGAAACATAATCTGATATCCATAAATCAGTTATGTGACACAGGTTATCAGGTATGCTTCACTGAATCCAAATGCAATATCTTTTTAAATAGCAATATTGTTTTATCTGGTTTCAGACAAGGTAATATATATTTGGTTAACTTTAATTATGCTAGTTCAGAGGTTTGTTTATTTAATCAAGTTAACAACAACAACACCCTTTGGCATAAAAGACTAGGCCATGTAAATCTTAGAAACATTACTAGGTTATCTAAAGACAACCTTGTTAGAGGATTTCCCTCTTGCCCCTACAAGAAGGAATGCCTTTGCAGGGCTTATCAGTTAGGCAAGCAAAATAAAAATAGTTTTAAATCAGTAAATAAGAGTGATTCACCTAGGATCCTGTACTTGCTTCATTTGGACCTTTTTAGACCAATTGTTGTACAGAGCTTAGAAGGGAAGTTTTATACTTTAGTGATTGTAGATAACTTCTCCAGATTCACTTGGGTTTTCTTCTTGAGACACAAGTCTGATAACTTTAAAGTTCTTACAGACTTTCTGAAATTAATAAGGATTGAGTATTCTACTCTAGTTATTTTGATCAGAAGTGATCATGGTACTGAGTTTGAATCTCTTCCCATACAAGAATTCTGTGAGAGAGAATGTATCAGGCACAGTTTATCTGCTCCTAGAACTCCTCAACAAAATGGGGTAGTAGAAAGGAAAAACAGAACACTCATTGAATCTATAGGCATATTACTTGCTGATGCTCACATGCCTCTATCCTATTTGGCAGAAGCTGTAAGAACAACAAATTATGTCCTGAACAGAAGTTTGATACACAAACATAAGAGCAAGTCTCCCAATGAACTACTCAAAGGGAAGAAACCTAAAATAGATTACTTTAGAATATTTGGTTGCATCTGTTACATTCATAATAACAACAAAACTTGTCTTAGAAAGTTTGAAGCCAAAGCTGTAATGGGAATCTTTTTAGGATATTCCCAAGTCAGCAAGGCATATAGGGTTTTCAATAAATCATCTTTGAAAATTGAAGAATCTGTCCATACTACTTTTGATGAAGCTAATATGTTTTACAAGGAGAAGGAAGCTTCTACCAGTAACTCCTTGCAGGTACCCAAACATTGTGAAAAATTGGATGATCTCAACCTTACTCAAAAGGTTACATCACATTCCTCCTCACAAGTTGATGAAGAAAGTGAAGAAGAAACTTTGGAAGTGCTGAACTTCCTCCAACAGCTAACTCAATTCCACAAGAGGAATTATTTCCCCAAGATGTTGTTGAAGCAACTCCACCACCTGAACTTGTCACACTTAGAGATCACCCTACATTCAAGTGATTGGAGACATAACAGCTGGTGTGCAAACAAGGCATCAACTCAACAAAGAATTGATGCATGCCTGTTTCTTATCTCAAATTGAGCCCCAATCCAAAGATGCTGAGCAAGATCCACACTGGATTATTGCAATGCAAGAGGAGCTCAACCAACTTGAGAGATGCAGAGTTTGGGACTTAGTTCCAAGACCTAAAGACTACCAAGTCATTGGAACTAAGTGGGTTTTTAGGAATAAGCTTGATGCCCATGTATCAATCATAAGGAATAAAGCAAGACTTGTAGCTCAAGGAAATAGGCAAGAAGAAGGAATTGACTATGATCAGACTTTTGCTCCTGTTGCAAGGCTAGAAGCAATCAGGATATTTCTTGCTTATGCTGCATATAAGAAGTTCAAGGTATATTAAATGGATGTCAAGAGTGCCTTTCTCAATGGAGAACTAAAGGAAGAGGTTTATGTTGAACAACCTCCAGGTTTTATCTCTTCAACCCATCCCTCCTATGTTTTTAGATTATATAAAGCTCTCTATAGTCTAAAGCAAGCTCCAAGAGCTTGGTATGAAACCTTAGCTAGTTTTCTCTTAGTGCATAAATTTTATAGAGGCATAGTAGATATAACTTTATTTATTAGACATCATCATGATAGAATCTTGTTAGTACAAATTTTTGTAGATGATATTATTTTTGGTTCAACTAATTCCAAACTATGCAAAAGGTTCTCTGACCTGATGCATTCTAAGTTTTAACTGAGTAGCATGGGTGAACTCTCTTACTTCCTTGGTCTCCAAGTGAAGCAATCACCTGAGGGCATCTTCTTATCTCAGTCCAAGTATGCTAAGGAATTAGTAAAAAGGTTTGGGATGGCTGATGCCTCAGCATTGAAAACACCCATGACTTCCAATGTTGTGATTTATTCCGATGAAAAAGGGAAATCTGTTGATCAGAAAACTTATAGGGCTATTGTTGGATCCCTATTATACCTCACAGCAAGTAGACCAGACATCATGTTCTCTAAATTTATTTGTGCTAGGTTCCATGTGAACCCTAAAGAATCTCGTCTAATTTTGTTAAAAAGGATTTTGAGATATATAAAGGGTAGCCCTAATCTAGGACTTTGGTATCCAATAGAGTCAGAGTTTGAGTTAACTGGATACTCAGATGCTGACTATGCTGGATGTAGAGTAGACAAAAAAAGCACATCAGGAACATGTCAGTTTCTTGGTGATAGGCTTGTGTCTTGGTTTTGTAAGAAGCAAACATCATTGTCCACTTCAACTACAGAGGCTTAATACATTGCAGCTGGCAGTTGCTTCTCACAGATAATGTGGATTCAAAACCAATTGATGGATTATGGATATAATCTAAATAATTCAATTATATTTTGTGATAGTACTAGTGCAATTTCTATTGCTCAGAATCCAGTTCATCATTCTAGAACTAAGCATATAGAAATAAGGCATCATTTCATTAGAGATAGTGTAGACAAAAAGAAAATTAATCTTAACTCTATCTCCACTGATTTTCTAAGAGAAGATATCTTCACCAAGCCTTTGGATTAAAAAAAACATCTATTCTTCTTAAATCAGCTTGGAATGATAAATGGAGTGGATTAATTTATTTTTTGTCTGTGTTTGAAGATCTGTGTTTGAAGATCTGTTCACAAATCATCGAACGGAGATCGGCGATCGACGAACTCATCTTGAGCTCAATCGTCGACCTAAGATCGACGATAGCTCTATGTGTAGCTAAAATTATCGACCAGAGTTAGACGACTTTTTTCTTCAGAAAATAAATCATCGACCTGAGATCGACGATCTGTTTTCCCTCTTCTTTTAGAGGCCGACGATAATATTTTACTATAAATATGTCGTCGGCCTAAGATCGAAGTTTTATTATCTTATCGTAGGACAGAGCCCGACCTTTCGTATTCCAAAAGAAAAAAAACCTATATTAAGGTTTCTCGTCATGCTCTATCCCGCGTCTTACAAGTTCTTTTCCGCTTGATCTTTATTTTCTTTACAGGACTCTAATGGCGATTTCAGCGGCTGTTCTTACTGCGATGAAGTTCAACACAGGTTTCGACATTGACATTGATTCTTTTAACCACTGCAATCAAATCTTCTTGAATATATTGAATCTCTTCAAAGAACAAAATCTGAAGAAGATAATGACAATCAGGATTATGCTTCCAGCAACTGAAATTAAAGAATGGGTTTACTCTTCAAGATGTCCAGATATATCGACTATGGTTGGAATTATTTATGGAACCCAGGTTATTCTAACTCCATCTATACTTTCTTAGAATTTTGAATTATTAAATGGAGAAGATGCTCTAGAACTAGATACCTCTTATTACAGTTCAATGCTGATAAGAATGGGTCATCTACAAGGAACACCTTCAAAACTGCTTAAGAAAAATCTGTCTGTAGAATTTAAATTCTTGGCAGATGTTGTTGGTAGGTAAAGTTCTGATGGGCAAGCATACAGCTCATGATAACATTAACAAGTAGCAGTTCTTTGTGATGTCTGCCCTAGTTAATAAAAAATCTATAAACTGGGCAGCTCTTTTCTTTGAGTTGATTAGAAGGAAAAACTCTAAGAAAGAGGTTTGTTTTGGGAGAATATTGGGAATATTTCTCCAGGCTAAAGCTCCTGAATTGCTGGTATCCCAGACCCAATTCATAAATGCAAGTAAGAGGTTGGACTCCTCTCTATTTTGAAAGTGGGAGAGGACCATTCCTAGGCCTTCCAGTGCCTCCAGGTCTTCTCAGGATACTAGAGCCGATGCAGTTACTTCCCCTACCCCAGAAGATGTTCCTTTCTCTGTCTAACCCTCAGTTCCCTTAGCCCCTGCCTCCCAAATCCAATCGTCTCCAGTTATTTCACCTCCACCTCCTGCTTCACCTATCCAAATTCAGAACACCCCAGATCATCTTGCATCTCCTCATGCAAATCATCATGAATCTCCTCAGCACATTGCTTCACCCATCATTTCTCCATCATTATCCCCTCAGATTCCCACTGAGCCCATCCAAAAGGATGTTCCATCATTATCTCTTCCCTCTGATGTCCCTCCATCCTTTTCTTTACCTAGGTTCCCCCATACAGATTTCTCTTCTGCATTCTCAGTTTATTCAAATTGTGGACATCAAAATCCTTACACCTCCTCTGAGCCTGAACCCCTATATCTCAATTTCTCAGATATAGCCAAAGATCTTCTGCAATTCATTTCTCCCTCCTTAGAGCATCTTATTGCATAAGCTATAGCTCCTCTAACTGCCTCCATCAACACTCTTACCCATAGAGTTGCTGCCCTTTCCTCTATCCCTTCTTTTGGTGGCCTGGCTACAGATGCCTCTACAGCCAAGCAAGGGGAGATATCCAATGAAGAAGCTCCTATGCTTTCTCCAGCAGCAGCAGATTCAGCATATTTGCAGGAAGATGTCTCCTCAGATGGTCAGATGGCTTTAGATACTAAAATTATTGATATTTATACTGATACAGAAGAAACAGTACTTGCAGAAGTTTTGACTATTGGTGATTGTTGCATAATTCCCACAATGGATATCTTTGGATTATTGAGTTCCTTCTGCACACTCTTTCAAGATTGTCTTCGAAGTTTTAAGCAATCTTTTTTAGCTATTGTGTGTTGTACTCCCTCTCTAAATCCTGAAGTTATTAGACTTCTAAAGGTAAGTTTTGTAGTTCCTCTAGCAGAACAGTCTTATGATCAGATGTCAAGATATCCTGGGTCATCCTATGTTTTGGATGATAGCCCCATTCCAAGTCTTGATGATCTCATTGCTCAAGATATTGCTATGGAAACTGAAGCAGTTCCTGCTGAAGTTATCCTTTTTCCAGCTGATAAGGAAGTTCCAAAGGAAGTAATTAGAGAGATTGATTCACTGTATGATAATCCCCAAGGCTCATCTGATGATGATCAAGATGATAATTTAGATTCTGATGGCAGCAAAAAGAAAGTGTCTAAGAAAAGAAAAGCTCCACCTAAGGCAGTCCCAAAGCAAAATCCTCTTAATGACACTCCTTACTACATACTTCAGAAGATTACTCCTTATCAAGGAATGCCACAGTGGATGTGGCTGTCTAAAAATGAGCAAAAGGCTAGGAAGAAGAGAAGAAGGTACTCTCCTCCTCCTAAACAGTTCAGGAGAGGTCCTCCTCCTCCTCCTGCTGCAGGAGCTTCAGGTAATGTAACTCAAAGTTCAAATATCTCTAAGTCTTCAAAGCCAGCTCCTTCTCAGCATCAGAAGCAAGCTCCTTCTGTATCTCAAAGGCATTCATCTTCTCAATCTTCTAAATACAAAGGCAAATTCAGTCAAGCTCCTCCTCTAAGATGGTAAACAACAACAAAATCTTGTAGCAACAAACTTTCAAGCTCAATCTACCCAATTTAGAAGCTTATCTCAGAAGCCATCACAGGATGCTGATCAAGAGAAACCTTCCTCTCCTCCTGTTGATCCAAAACTTGATCCTAACTTCAGGATGGCCAGACTAAATGAGCTAATTGGATTGTCTCAGATTAACAAAGCAAGAAAAGAAGGACAAGATGACTCACAGTTTACTACTATGTCCTCTTACAGAGAAAAAGAACTTGATAGGCTGTAAGTAAGTAAGAAAGTATTCAATCCTGTTGAATATATGTCACTTCATCCAGAAGCAGTTGTACCCAGAGCCACCTCTCAGAAAACCCTTGGTTAGCAAGATTTAAAGATGTCAAAGAAGGAAGCAGAAGACCCAACTAGGAAGATTGCTTTTACAAAAACTTCTTCAGCTCCTCCTCTTGCTAATTCTTAAGTTTTTCTCTGAACTGCTATTACTTTATTGCTTTACTATTTTATCTGAACTGAATGTGCAATACATTGATATATTATATCTGTTGATAATTTAAATTTTATCAGATATGTATGGCCTTGTATTTTTAGTTTCTTTTTACTTTGAGTGACCTCACCCAAATAGGTGGAGATTGTTGGAACCCTTGTTTTATTTGGGATAGGTCCACTCTTAGGATGTTGACCCATATATATATCTAGGGTCAAAGGCTAGGTCTAGTTAGTCTCTATAGGTCAGACTTCTCAAGACCAGCTTTGGATTTCTCTCAAAGATCTCAGACTAAGAAGAAATCTGTATATTTCATATCAGTTCGACTTTCATTAAACACAGCTCGACGATCGTCGATCTCCGATCGATGATCTCAGAGATTAGTCTTAGAACTAAGCTCGACGATCTACGAGCTCAGGTCGACGTTTTCTCTTTTGTTCTCAGAAGTCTCAGATCGCAGATAGTTGATCTCAGCTCGACGATCTTCCAGCCCATATCGACGATCATTCTCTGTGTCTGATTCCTTTTATTTTCAGCAGCTGTCTTGAAGATTTATTTCCTAATTCATTGATTCTATTTATGTCAAATAACCTCTGATAGTTAATGCTAACATTCTCAAGGCATATAGCCGTTTCTTCACAGCATTTACTATGGTATTTCATAGAGTTATTATTCTGACTTATTTGTCAAGACAGTTGGGGAGAAAATTAATTGCCAGAATTTGTAGTCGTTTCTCTCAAAGTTTTCTGCAGTAATTTAAGGAATTTTTTTTAATCTCAAAATGAGATATTTAGACTGGTTAATAGACAGACAAGCAAATTCAGAAACTCTCTCTCATTCTCAGAGAATACAAGCATTTTTCTGCAATAGCTCTCAGAATTCTCCATTCTGCTCTTAGATAATAGAAGAAGAACAACAAATTTTCATTTTGAGTCTTCTTCTTCAGTTCTATATTCAGGAATCTATAGAGACAGAAAATCAACATCATTCTACAGATTCTGAAGAACAAGAACACAAGTCTATTGAAGACCTACACCCTAGACAAAGCTTCCATCTTCCTGAATCTACTCAATATCTCAGGGGGAGCTTTGGAGTCATCAAATCCACATAGTCTTCTCATTTGCTTTGAGAAAGAGAAGACTGCCATCTATTTTCTTTAACCTCTCTTATACAGGGTTATTACTCTCTTCAAAAGTGAACTCTTTGGTGATAGGGCACCTGATCAAAAACCTATTGGTTTTTAGGCACCTGATCAAAAGCCTGAAGGGTTTCTAGATCTACCTAAAGCAGATCTTGTGGTTATAGGGCACCGGATCAAAAAACTAAGTGGATTCCTACCAGGGTTGTAGAATAGTGGATGTACCAAGATTTAGGGAACCACTATAATTTTCTTGTGTCGTCTGGTTGCTCATCTTTCTTTATTCCTATTGTGCAGTGTTTTCTTTTGTTTTTAATTGTCTTATACTTATAAGTAACAACTATTTTAATTCCGCTATAAAAATTAATTAAAAGTTTTTAATACTCTATTCACCCCCCCCCCCTCTAGAGTAGATTTGATTTATACCCTCTCTCTCAGAAGGTTTACTCACTCCTTGTCACTCACAAAAGGTGTGATTTGCATTCATCATCTACTTTAGGATTTTAATCTTTTTTCGAAGTAACTTTACTCTGATATCACTTTTTGGATGTACTAACCAACTTTAGAGGGGTTGAATAAGGTTTGCAGTGAGATTTTCAGATTAAAAAATATTTCAGTCTAAATACAAGTTCTCTGGAGCTATCGCATGTGATAGCAGGTATTATCGGCGATATCTTCCGAAAACTTGTTATTTGCTCCAGAGACCAGATTGGTGATAGCACAGATATTAGATTATAGAAAACACATGAAATTAATAATCAAACAAGTAGGCATTATTTTATTAAAAACAAAATATTGTTTACAAATAATTGAACTAAGTCTCCATGGCGTCGTAGATCATAGGTAGTGACTTTAAAAACTTTTATGGTTTCTATACAAACCCACCTATAGGACTGGGTTGCTCTCTGATAAGTCAATATTTATAATTATTTTAATATAGTTTTTATTTAATAAATAGTTATATTCTATTTAGTTTTTTATTTATATTGTTATTAATTTCTGTATTTTCCTATTTCAGGTCAATATGGGCTGCGAATAATAAATCGAAGATTGTAGGACTAATGAGGAGAAGAAATTGAGGATAACTGGAAAAATGCCAAGTACATGCCCAAGTCACGTGTGTGACCTCAATGTCATGGGAAGGACAATCAGGCATGACCCCTCTAGGAGCTCCAAAATGCATTTCCACGCAAGATTAAATTTATAAGCCTCGGACACGGGCGTGACCTTTGGTTCACTGGCATGATTCACAGGCGTGACATCCATCTCAGCCGTGATGCAAAATTACAAAGCCAGTTTCAGATCCAGGCAGTTTCAAGCTTACACGCCCTAGGTCATGGGCATGACCTAGGGGCGTGACTCTTCAGCAACTCCCAGATTAATTCCCGTTGTTTTGATTTTCTGCCATTTTTAGTAACAGTATAGACACGCCCTAGGCATGACCTAGGGGGCGTGAACCTCAAAACAGCAATTTTGGCAGTTTTTCTCCCAATATACTCGAGCTTTCAAGAGGACGATTCCGCACCTTACACGCGCCCTAGTCACGGGCGTGATCGATGGGCATAACTCTCCAGAAAAATTCCTATAAATTCCAGATAGAGCTAGAGGCATCTAAGAGTCAATTATGAGTATATTTTAGGAAGTTTCAGTAGCTTAGTTTCCACTTTTCTTGCATTGCTTTTATATACTTTTCATTTTCTTAGTAGTTTTACTTTGTTACCTTATAATTCTAGTTCATTTATTTCAATCATGTTGTTCTTCTCTTTTTTATGTAGTTTTTATATCATGTTGAGTCACTAATTTTATTAGCACTTGATCATGATAACCTTTGAAATTAAATAAATATCTTATTATCAAGTTCTTTATTTCTGCTTCGATCTTTCTTTGATTTAATTCGTGTCGATTTCATATTTCATATTTTGATTTTAGATCCATATCCTAGATTTATCGAGAGGTTGTGGATACGAGTTTATCACTCAAAGATAGAAGGAGTTGCATGTACTCCTCGAGAGAGTGTGACATGAATCTTCCGGATTAGAGTCAAATCCAATGGTGGGGTTCACCGCATAAAGCAAGCTTAGGGGTTTCGACTGGCTTCGGGGTCTTAATCGATCAACCTAAGTTTTGTCGAGAGTGTATTCTCGAGAGAAGCGCTTTTGTAAACTGGGAACTTCCACGGTCGAAGTAGTTAATTTAGAAGTTTGCATTTTTATTGAAGTTTATTCTAATTCAAACTGAATATAAATCAAGTGTTGATTTAATTTCATAATTTAATTAACTTTTAATTTATATTTCAATAAAATAATATTAATTTGCGTGAGTAGAAGTAGTCAACAGGCCCAGAAGAATATGACCTTAATATTTTTATATCCTATGTTATATCTCGATAGGTACACTTGCCTTAATCAAATATAGATTGGAGAATACGAATTTTCTCTATAAAGTTTTTGTCGTTGTTGCCGAGGAGTTATTTTGTTGATATTTTGAAAGCACAAATTTTATTAATTTTATCACTTTATTTTTCTCTACCCCAATTCTCTTTTTACTTTTTCTTTTAAAATTCAATTCTATTAAGCAAAGTTTGTTTTATTATTTTCTTTTTAAAAAAATGTTATCTAATTTTGTCACCATGCTTGCCAAACTTGAAAATACACTCTGTTGGTACCCTAGTTTTGATTTGAGTTTAGTCCTCTCCTTTGTGCCCCTTGACCCAAGAAATACTTATGGTCAATGGTTAGGGGTCTAGCTGTAGAGTCCTCACTTTTCCAGATTGAGAATTTGGTTAAGTAGTTTTTCATTCGACGATAGTCGAACGCCGCTCGACTATCGTCTATCGGCTGATCGACGATCGTCTATCAGTTGGTCGACGCCTTGTCTGCGTTGATAGTTCGACTATCTGTTGATAGATCGACTATCTGTTTTGCGTTGATAGTTCGACTATCTGTTGATAGTTCGACTATCTGCTTGGCGAGGTAGTTCGACTATCTGTTGATAGGTCGACTATCTGTTCCGCCTTGATAGTTCGACTATCTGTTGATAGATCGACTATCTGTTTAGTTTTGATAGTTCGACTATCTGTCCTGATAGGTCGACTATCTGATAGTTCGACTATCTGCTGATAGTTCGACTATCTAGTTTGTTTTGATAGTTCGACTATCTTTTGATAGATCGACTATCTGTTTTCTGAGGTAGGTCGACTATCTGCTTGATAGGTCGACTATCTCTGTGCGCTTGATCGTTCGACTATCTGTCCTTGATAGATCGACTATCTGATAGTTCGACTATCTGTTCTGATAGTTCGACTATCTGCCGGGGTAGCTCGACTATCTTCTTCGATAGGTCGACTATCTGGATCGTTCGACTATCTGCCCGATAGTTCGACGATCTCCGTGCATCGTTCGACGATCTTCGAAGGTCGTTCGACGTTTTCTGTCTGCCCTTGTATTTTGTATTTATTTATTATATTTAATTAATTAATACATTTTCTGGCACAGTAATTTAAGCTGTATGATAAAATTTCCAGGCATTATTTGCTCTATTCTTTTTGCCTGAGTTCAAATCTTTTTAAGATAAAGTTGTTTGTCTTATTAGCTGTCATTTTAATTTACTTTATCTATTGTCAGCCCTTTATAGCCGTTAGACTAAAAAGTCTTCTTTTGCTATAAAGAGATTATTTCTGATGTGACTTTATTTAGTCCTTCTGTTATTTATTTTAAGCCTGCAGCTTCTTAGAAAGTGGTTTATTCCCTTTATAGAATGTTTTGCTGCAGAGATATTTCTGTCTTCTTGATATTTACAGCCCAGGTCTCAAGGCTTAGAAGAAGACAAATAATTCAAATGGAAGAGAGCCGTTGCTTGCTGATGATTATATAAAGAACCCTTTGAAGAAGGATTCAAGCTAGTTAACAGAAGCTAATAGCTAACCAGTGTTCTCAAGTTCTCAAGCCTTCATCTAGTTCAAGCTTCCTGCTCTCAGCAATCTCCATCTAACTAAGAAGTGTTAAGATCTTCATCTCTTCTTCACCTGAGTTCTCCTGCTTTTAGGAAGTTCAACTCAGAGTTCCTTTGAAGAAGAAGAAGAAGAAGATAGCTGCTTGAAGAACTTTGATTTTATTATTTACTTTCTTCCTGTAGCTTTTCCTTCAGAACTTTCTGAAGAGTTTCTCTGCACTGAAGCAAGACTTCACCTGGACATTCTTGAGCCAGGGGGAGCCTTGATTCTTTAGAGCATTCTAGCTCAGTGCAAGTTTTTGTGCTTCTCTAATCTATTGTAAAATAGAGAAGACATCTTAACCTTCTTCCCCCTCCTGTACAGGGTTATTACTCCCTTCAAAAGTATCCCTTGGTGGCAGGGCACCTGATCAAAAACCTGTGCTTGGTTTTTAGACACCTGATCAAAAGTCTAAAGGGTTTCTGTATCTACCTGAAGCAGATCCTGTTGGTGGCAGGGCACCTGAACAAAAACCTGTAGTGGATTCCTACCAGGGTGGTAGAAGAGTGGACGTACCTGTCGAAGTATGAGACCGGGCGGTCTGGCGGTTTGAGCCTGGCGGGTTGTTGACCGGGCGGTCTGGCGGTTTGAGGTTGGCGGGTTGATTTCCAGGCTGTCGCCGTATGGTATCCGGCGGTCTGACGGCTTATCTCTGGCGGCTTGGAATCCGGCCGGTCTAGCGGTCTCCTACCGCAACTCTCCCTCTTGGTTCTGGTATTGCCGAGCGGTTAGAACATTGTCTAACCGCGCGGCCTGTTCCGGTCTCTTATTCTAGCCGCCCAGATCTGTTGTATAGCTTTAGTCCCACATTGTTAATTTGTATTCTTCTCTCTCTCCTCCATTCTATAAAAGGGAGGCCATACCTTTGTAAATGACATCTTTTTTGGATAATAAAATTTCAATTATTCAAAGTTCCGGCTTGTTTTCTAGTCGTTTGTTCGCTACTTTTAACATGGTATCAGAGCAATCGATCTTCTCCTCCTGATTCAGTGCGCCCTGTCCGCGCGGCTTGCCCCTTCTTCTCGCGACCTGTTCTCGCTGTTTGCGCCCTGTCCGCGCGTCCTCCTTCTCCTGCCCTTCTGTCGCAGCGACCTGTCTCCTTGTTCGTCGCGACCTGCTTCTTTATTCACCTTTTCCGTTCGCGCGGTCTATCTTCTAGCCGTTCGACCTCTTCCCCGTCTTGGACCTGCGGCTTGGTCGTGGCTTCTCTGGCCGCTGGTGTCGAACATCGTGACCGCCGCAGCTCGTCTTCTTTCTATCCGCGCGGCTTATATTCTAACCGCGCGGCCTCTCGCAGTTGTCTCCTATGGCCCTTTCTGAGACCTCCACCACCACCACTCCTATCGCCACTCCGGCGCCGCTTCCTACACCCTCTGGCAACCTTGGCACGGTTTCTAAACTTGTTGGCTCCAACTATCCGGATTGGAGCGTCTCCTTCACTTTTCTTCTCCGCTCTCAGCGCAAACGTCATCACCTCACCGATGACCCTCCTCCCTCAGACTCTGCTGAATTTGATGACTGGGATGCCAGTGATGCGCTTGTCCGCACGTGGTTGGCTAACAGCCTCTCCGATGAATGCCTTCCTGTCATACTCCATGATGAGACGGTCAAGACCGCGTGGCTTCACCTTGCTGCTCTCTACTCAAAGGGGGCCCAGACATCCCGCATTTATACTCTCTACGCGGATCTCTTCGCTCGCCCTTCCATGTCTCCTGCTGCGGCTTATCAGCAAGTTCAGGCTCTTGGAGCCAAAATCCTCCAGAATCGCCCCTTCTCCGCGGACTTGGCCGAACAGCACAAACACTTCCAGGAACTCCTGGTTGTTTGTTATCTTCTCCGGCTTCCTGAGTCTTTTGATATGATCCGCCAGCAGATCTTGGGCGAATCCGAGTCTCCCACCTTGGATGCCACCGCAGCTCGCATCGCCGCGGTTACTTCACTGCTCCAACGTCCTCTATTGTCCTCCCCTCCTCCACCGGACTCCTATGCTCACCAAGTCCAGCGGGGTGGCAATAGTGGTCGCAGCCAATCTGGCACGCGCGGTCCGTCAAGGTTCCTCTGCTCTCACTGTGGTCGTACCGGCCACTCAGTTGACCGCTGCTGGCAGAAACATCCTCATCTTCGTCCCTCCGGTGATACTTCTTCCTCAACCTCCGCCTCCTCTCGGCAGTCTGCTTCTGTGGCCACCACCTCAGGTAGTGCACACGTCGTTACCCAAGGTAAATGGCTCATTGACTCTGGTGCTACAAATCACATGACCGGCAACCCTCACTGCTTCTCTCTCCTAGAGACGCATGCTCGGTTACCCCCGGTTCTCGTTGCGGATGGTTCGCCTTCCCCGGTTCATGGAACGGGCATGGTTCAAGTCACTCCCTCGCTTCGCTTAGCGGACACTCTCTATGTCCCGAAGTTCCCTTGCAATTTACTCTCCGTTACTACTTTATGCAAGCAACTTCAGTGCTCTGTATTATTTACTCCTACTTCTTGTTGTTTTCAGGACCCGAGAACCCAACGGACGATTGCTACTGGGACTGAGAGCGGCGGCCTCTACTTCCTCGACAATGTTTCCGCTCTGTCCGCCTTCTCTTCCTCGTCTACTGATCTGCTTCAATGGCATCTTCGCCTTGGACATCCTCCTCCTCGGATTCTGCATCAGCTTCTTCCCCACTTACCTCAAACCAGTCCTCCGCTCAACTGCGATGCGTGTCAGCTTGGCAAGCATCACCGCTCCTCCTTCCCGCAGAAGCAAGGCCGTGGTTCCTCCCGCCCTTTTGATCTCATTCATTCTGATATCTGGGGTCCTGCTCCTACTCCCACCGTTGGTCGGGGTAGTTTTTACTTTGTAACTTTTATTGATGATTTCTCCAGATGTACCTGGGTGTATCTATTAAAAGATCGCTCTGAACTCTTATCTGTATGGCAATCTTTTTATAATATGATTAAAACTCAGTTTGCTATTTCTATTAAAGTATTGCGCTCTGATAATGCTAAAGAATATCTCAGTCATGAGTTTTCATCTTTTTGTATGCAACATGGTCTTATTCATCAGACCAGCTGTGTTTACACCTCCCAGCAAAATGGGGTGGCGGAACGTAAAAATCGCCATCTCCTCGATATCGCTCGCACTCTGATGACACAGATGCAGGTGCCTCGCTCCTATTGGGGCTATGCTGTTCTTCTTGCCTGCTATCTCATCAATCGCATTCCTTCTTCTGTTCTTCACGGCAAGACTCCCTTCTCCATTCTCTACCCAACCAAGGAACCCTTTCGTCTTCCTCTCCGTATCTTTGGGTGTACGGCCTTCGTGCATGCTCCGTCTGCTACTCGCGACAAGCTCTCCCCCGCTCCACCAAATGTGTCTTTTTGGGTTACTCGACAACTCAAAAAGGCTACTGTTGCTTTGATCCCGTTCTGCGCAAACAGTTTGTTTCCGCAGACGTCACCTTCTTTGAAAATGCTTCCTACTTTTCTTTACCATCTTCACCTCCTCCTGCTGTCTCTGACTCTCCACCATCTCTCTGTGAGCCTTCCACACAAGTCGACGTCTCCCCTCCTATGTCGTCTCCTCCTCCGTCTCCTCCTCTCCCTATTCTCTCCCCTCCTTCGTCTCCGCAGCCGTCTCTCTCTAGTCCCGGGCCAGCTTTCTCTGCCACGGATGCTCCGGTCCCTGAGGCACAAGACGACCTGGATCGTCCCATTGCCCTTCGCAAAGGGGTGAGGGCGTGTACCCAACACCTGCTTGCGGCTGTTGTTTCCTATGATCGGCTTACTCCCTCTCGCAGGTGCTTTGCTTTGGCCATCTCGGCTACCACCACTCCCCGCACTTACCAGGAGGCTCTTGTTATTCCTCATTGGAAATCTGCCATGGATGAGGAAATTGCCACTCTTACTGAGAGAGGTACATGGAACCTTGTTCCTCCACCGATCGGTACTGATGTGGTTGGCTGCCGCTGGGTGTTCGTTGTGAAGTTTCGCCCGGACGGCACTGTGGATCGTTACAAGGCCCGCCTGGTGGCCAAAGGCTTTACTCAGACGTATGGAGTTGACTATTTTGACACTTTCTCTCCGGTTGCTCGCCTCAGCACCATCCGGGTTCTTCTTTCTGTGGCCGTCAACAGGGAGTGGGAAATTTCTCAACTTGACGTCAAGAATGCTTTTCTGTATGGGGATCTTCAGGAGGACGTCTATATGGAGCAACCTCCAGGGTATGTTGCTCAGGGGGAGACACGAGTATGCCAGTTGAAGAAGGCCATCTACGGCCTAAAGCAGAGCCCTCGGGCGTGGTTTGACAAGTTTAGTGGCATTGTGGCTGCAATTGGCTTTGCAAGAAGTTCCGCCGATCACTCATTGTTTATTCGCAAAACCGCATCAGGCCTTGTGGTTTTGGCAGTGTATGTGGATGATATCCTTCTTACCGGCGATGACCAGGCTGGGGTGGACTTGACAAAGAAACACCTCCGTCAACACCTTGTCACGAAGGATATGGGCTCCCCGAAATATTTTTTGGGGATAGAAATCTCTCGGAAGCCCGACTCGTTGGTTCTCTCCCAACGGAAGTATGCGCTTGATCTTCTACAAGAGGCAGGATTGACCGGGGCCAAACCGGCCCGGTATCCATGGCCACTGGAGAAGACAAAACATGGACAGATGACTCATCGCTTATATCCGATGCCACGAGGTATAGACGTCTGGTGGGCAAACTCATTTATCTCACGGTGACCAGACCCGACATTGCCTATGCTGTAGGCAAGGTCAGTCAGTTCATGCAAGCTCCCAGGGAATGTCATCTTCAGTCTGCCTTGAAGATACTAGAGTATGTCAAAGCAGCACCAGGGAAAGGGCTACTCTTTCAGAAGCATGGTCATCTGAGAATTGAAGCCTACTCAGACTCAAGCTATGCGGATGATAAAGGTGACCGTAAATCTACATCGGGTTTCTGCACATTTGTTGGAGGTAATCTTGTGAGCTGGAAGAGCAAGAAGCAGTCTGTTGTCTCAAGGTCCAGTGCAGAAGCCGAATACCGGAGTATGGCGTCAACCACGTGTGAGTTAAAATGGTTGCGGGCTCTCATGCTTGACCTAGGAGAGGTCTACAACTATCCTCTGCCTATGTTTTGTGACAACAAAGCCGCTATATACATATCCAAAAATCCAGTCTTCCATGAGAGAACGAAACATATAGAGGTCGACTGCCATTTCATCCGAGAAGAGGTCTTGAAGAAACAGATTTGCACTCCGTTCGTCACCTCCGACAAAGAGTTGGCTGATATCTTCACCAAGCCGGTTTCTACTTCCTTCTTCCACATTTGTGACAACCTGGGCATGATTGATATCTATGCTCCAGCTTGAGGGGGAGTGTCGAAGTATGAGACCGGGCGGTCTGGCGGTTTGAGCCTGGCGGGTTGTTGACCGGGCGGTCTGGCGGTTTGAGGTTGGCGGGTTGATTTCCAGGCTGTCGCCGTATGGTATCCGGTGGTCTGACGGCTTATCTCTGGCGGCTTGGAATCCGGCCGGTCTAGCGGTCTCCTACCGCAACTCTCCCTCTTGGTTCTGGTATTGCCGAGCGGTTAGAACATTGTCTAACCGCGCGGCCTGTTCCGGTCTCTTATTCTAGCCGCCCAGATCTGTTGTATAGCTTTAGTCCCACATTGTTAATTTGTATTCTTCTCTCTCTCCTCCATTCTATAAAAGGGAGGCCATACCTTTGTAAATGACATCTTTTTTGGATAATAAAATTTCAATTATTCAAAGTTCCGGCTTGTTTTCTAGTCGTTTGTTCGCTACTTTTAACAGTACCCAAGTTGTTTGGGGAACCACTATAAATTTCCTTGTGTCGTCTGGATTCCATTGTTTAATTCCTGCATTGTGGCTGTGATTAGATATAACTAGGTTGCTAGTTGCTGATTAGGTTTTTCCAAGCTTAACTGTAATTACAGTTAGCTTGTGTTTGTACACATCACTTGTGTTAGGCTTTAAGGTTAAATCAATATCTATAATCTTTTCATTCCGCACTTCACTCCAAGGGAGTTGGGTAGAATATTAAGTTTTGTCTGTGCAAAATTTGATAACTCTATTCACCCCCCCCTCTAGAGTAGTATCTATCCCTTCACTTTCACACTCAATATTTTGGAAGCCGCTAACAAGCGCCAAATTTTTTGTTTTTATTATGGTGCTCCTCATAGAAGTGGGGATTGTTATCATTATGATTATTATCAAAGTTTTCCTTATGGAAATTATTTTGATAATAATTATTCTCACTTTTATGATAACACTTTTTCAAATTTTCATGAAAACCATTTTTCTAATTTTACTAATTTTTATGAAAGTAATTTTTCATGCTTTAACGAGAATAATTATTTTGATTTAAATAATTTTTCTTCGAACGCGGATTTAAATTTTTTTTGTTCGCAAGATCAACCAGAAGGATTCCCGAGTTATGAGAATATTTCTTTAAATCCAAATTTTTTTTCTTCTTTTTCGCACTGCAACCTTTTTCTTCTAATTTTGGGGACTCTTCACAATTTCAATTTGATCCTCCTCCCAAAATTTAGTAAAAATTAATACTTGTCAGTTATTTTTCTCCGTCTTCGAATATTTCTCCGATGGAGGAACATGAATTTTCATGTGCCCCCTTAGTTTCTTATTCTGAAGAAGAAGAAAAATTATTATATCAAAAATTTATAAATATTATGGGCACAACGAGTGAAATAGAAGAAGAACATATTTCTTATCCTACTTCTACCGATTTCTCTAATCTTCATTATGAATTTTGGAGCACTACTTATAAATATTTAGGAATCCAAATTCATGAAAATGATGTGCCCAATGATTTTATTTTAAATGAATTTTCAGATAATAATTTTATTTTAAAAAATAAATGACCTTTACTTATACAATAGTTTCGCAAGAGCCTCCTCCTTGAAAACACTTTTCTGACACGCTTCTTTTTGATTTTTCCTATACTAACAACTTTCGGGAAGAAGATGAGTCGTTGCAATCAAATGTTGTCCCCGATCCATTTGTTGCACATCTACAAAGATTCAAATCACCTCAGGTATGGATAGGTCATTTGAATTTACATTTTCAAGTTAACCACAAGAAGGAAATTCAACAAGCAAGCCGAGGAGTAGATGGTAGACCAACTTCGGCGTATTCACCTTAGCGTGCATTAAGGGAGTTGCATGTGTACTTTTATTTTTACTTTCCTTTTTCCTAAACATAACCATCTGGCTTAAAGATAGGAAAAATAAAAGCGCTCTTGGGAGACACCTCCTTGTGATGTTTTTAGTTGTCTACCTAAATCACCTAGAGGGGGGTGAATAGGTGAGGTCTGCGTCTTTTTGCGGAATAAAAACTTGTAATGATGGAGCTCAGAAAATAAATAAGCAAGCCTCAAAAAACACAAGATTAATAGTGGTTCCCCAACCATGGGTACGTTCACTCTCCACCACACCGATCTAGCACCACGTTAGACTCAGCTACTTCACTATTAGCTCGGATTGGAAAAAAATCCTACAAATCAGAGCAACACCCCTACAACTCGGAGTCAAAACACTCCTACAAAAATCTCAGAGAACAAAATTCCTACAACTCGGAGAAAAATCTCCTACAAGATTAAAGTGTTGTACAGACAAATATACAAACAAAAATATCTCAGATCTGAGTCTTCAGCCCTTCTTCCTTCTTAAACTTTGAAGCTCTATCAAAAATAGATCGAAGAAGACAAAGGCAAAATCTTTGGATCTGAAAGCTTAGGATTAGCACAATCAAGTAATAGATCTGTCGAAATGAAAGCCTTGATCTGTTGAAGCCTTCTTATTCTGAATCACTTGGATCGGAGAAGAACAGCAATGAAGAAGACGATGAACAGCGGCGGCCTTCCCTATTTAGAATGAAAATTATGATTCAGAATACTTGATTTCTTGTTGTTAGGGTTAGTCGATTATTGTAAGACCTTTTATAGGACTTACCTAATCATTAAAGACAGAACACATGCACCAATAAGAAATGAGATTAATTTGAAATCACTTCTGTCGGGACTTAACGAAAAATTCAAGAAATGAACTTCATTTCTCAAGTGAAGAATAGACTACTTGAGAACAACTTCTATTTCTCGAGAAAAGGTATAAGGTTCTCGAGAATAGGTACTTAAGGAAAACACTGGAAATAAGTTCTGCCTTCTCGATAAATAACTTCTGTTACTTGAGAAATAATTTCTGTTACTCGAGAAATAGATAATGACTTCTCGAGAACTGACTGGACTTCTCGAGAACAAATTAGACTTCTTGAGAAATAACTTCGGCTTCTCGAGTACCAGACTTCTGCTTTCTCGAGACAAGGTTTGGCCTTCTCGAGTAATGACTTCTTCTTCTCGAATACTAGACTTAGAAAAATTCTGTGCTGAGTTCTAAGTAAACTCGAGAAAGAGATGAGTCTTACTCGAGCACTGCATGGCTCTCTCGAGAACTTAACTAAGCCTTCTTGAGAACAACATCTTCTACTCGAAAACTAGACTAAGCTAACTCAAGAAATTTCTTCAATATTACTCGAGTACAAGGAAGTACTTCTCGAGAACAATACTTAGAAAATTTTCACTTTCTGAAAAATGTTTTTCTTAAGGGAATTCAGCAACTAGTCTTTCTCCCATAACTTTAGTAATTTGAAAATGAAGTGTGTCCCAATAGAGAGGCTACACATGAGTCAACACCATGTATCACACAATGAGAGATTACATTATATGGTCTTGTTTTTGGTGACTCATTATAGACAGACCATGGTCTACACTTGGCAATTATAACCTACAAGCACTCAACTTGAAAAGAGTATCAAATACAAACTTAATTCATCTTAGTTCAAGGGTGACTTCATACAAATCCAGGTTATTGTGGATACGATACCCAACAATCTCCCCCTATTTGTAGAAGTCAGAACCCTCTACACTAAGGTTAATTACATCAAGATAAACAAAACAAAATAACTAGTAAACAAAGTAATAATGAGAAATGCTATGTTATAGAACAAACAGATCATCAAAATTAAAAGATTTATATTTATAGATATTGTCCAAGAAATGCAATTTCACAAAATCTCATAAAGAAACTTATGATCTTCTTCTATTACTGCTTGCTTTGCTATTGTTGCTATCTCTGGTGAATTTCTTCCTGTCTCTAGTAATACATGAATGGCTTTAGAAAATATTTAGCTGGCCTTAGAGGAGCAGAGGGGTCTTCACGACTATACTTCCTGTCTGAAGCCTTCTCAGATTCATAGACTTCTCATATTTTTCTCATTCAGAGTGAGAGTAGTAGTTATCCTTGTTTTCTCTGAAGTCCACAACAAGTTTAGAGTATCCAGAATGATTGACTTAGAAGTGGGCCTCTAAACTTTACAAAATTCTTGAGCTTTCCTTCTTTCAGCCTCTAAATTTGGAGTGGACTTGCTAACAGAGGCACCATCAGCATACTTTCTTCTTTTTGGAATTTGCAAGTCCGGAGGTAATTGAGGAGGCACATCATCATGTTTAGAATTCCAAACTTGAGCATAAGTTTTAGGAGGTGGAGCATCAGAACCTTCAGGTATGGGAGAGAATGATGGCTGCTGGGCAAAGGGATGTTGTGCAGTAGGATTGAGATGATGAGGAATAACATTTGGATCAGCTTGAAATTCAGGAAATATTTGGTTATGCATCCAATCTGTTGTATCATAGGTATGAAATTTGACACCATCAATCTGGTTTTGAACATCAGCATGTATCTCTGTTAGCTTTCCTTCCCAAAAGGTTATCATGTTATTATCAAATTTTTCTAGATATTCCTTGACTAATTTCTCCCCCTTTCTGACTTCTATAGATAGGGTGCCTACGACTTCCTCTTTGAATTTTCCAACTTCTTCATAGGTCTTGAAGTTGTCTCTTGAGCCTTCTTTTCCAATTGAATCTAATTATTGCAATAGTTATTGATTGATCAATTACCTAACCAATGTTGGTAATGGTGTGGTTACGGATTTCCCACCTATTTGGAACAAGTGTTTGAGTTCATCAGTATTATGATGAATCTCAGCAAAGCCTCTGCTCATTTCTTTCTCTAGAGCAGCTATTTTATCAGTTAAAACTTTCATAGAGTCCTCAAAATAAGTTCTTTGTTGGGATAATATTAACTGAATCTTACCCAGAAGGGTATCTGTAGTATGTACTTCAGCTTAAGGAGGTGGAGGAGGAGGTACTATTGGAGCTGTCCAGAGAAGTATTTCTTCAATAATAATTGAGCTCTGGCCTCTGGTGGTATGAATCATGACATCTCCTTCCTCACCAATAATAGTAGGAAGGGAGAAGTTCGGGCTTTTGAGGGGTGCTTCAGCTGGTTCAGGAGATATTTCTTTTTCATCAGAAGTAGAAACTGTCTCTTCTTCATACACATCTTCAATAGGGGACTGAGGGTTAGAGGATTCTAGTTCAGAATTATGGTCTTATGGAGATGGTTCTGGTTAAGGTGATTTCTCTTTAGGCAGAGGGGAAAGAGGTTCTTTGGAAGTAAGTTCCTCTATCATTCTGTTTATATAATCTTCTATAGATATAACTTGTTCTTCTACTTGTGCATTAGTAAGCATTTCTTGATCAGGCAGATCAACATCAATAAGATCTAAGTCATCTGGTTGGGTAGAATTGTTCTTAGCAGTAGCAGATGGAACAACGTCTGAAGGAATGGAAGACTGACTTATCTCTGGGATTGTAGGAGCAGGCTCCCCCTCAGCAACTGCACCAGATGTGCCAGCTGCTTGATGTAAAGGGGAAGATGGAGTCCAGTCCTCATCCACTGAGAGATCATGGGATTTCGCAGCTTGTATAGGATCCTGAATCTTGAGTTCCCATCTTTGAATGGAGGAAATAGAGACTTTCTTCATGTAATGCAAAGAAATACCTTTAGAGAAATCAAAATTTTTTGGCTTGAGCTCATGAAGGATAAGAAAAACTATTTTGTAAAAATTTGGTGCTTTGATACTCTCTTTGATTTTAGAAAAAATCATCATACCCCCCTGAAATTTCTTCCATCATATCATTGTTGTCATCATATCAAAGAAGTCATTTGTGATGAAGCTGATCGAATTGGTGCGGCACAGAAGAATTTTTCCAAGAATGTCCATAAGTAACTTGCTATCTGCATTGAGATAGGGGCGACGAATAGTGCACACACTCATGGAGACACCACAGAATCTGCAGGCGCGATTGTAATCTTCTATAGTTAGGTCATATTCCTCATCGATGATAGGCAGCTGAAGGAGCTTGGAGATGATTGGGGTGGTAAACTTGACCTTGATTATGCAAACCATAGACTTGAGAATCTTCTCATTCCTCTTTATTTTGGCATTCTAGAAGAATTCCTCAATATCTGGAAGTAGAATCATGTACGGATGTTCCAAAACGAAGGACAGTCCGGAGGCTTCTAGTAGCAATAGAACATTGCGGAAATCGTTAAAGAGTTCGACAATACCAGTGGAAACTAGTTCACTGCCAATTCCAACCTTTGATGGAGGAGCCATCAATCAAGATAGATGAACAGATTTCTTGCCTTTTGAGAGAAAATCTTAAAACGACAGCATGACAACGACGACGACAGAGAAGACGAAGTGTTTTATTTTTTCGAGAAAGGGTTTAAGATTCGGGAAATTGGGGTTTTCCAAACTTAATCTATTTATATAAGTCTTAAATCATGATGATTAAGGAAATAATAATAATAAAGTACCTGAAAATATTGCGATAGGACTGTTCGAGTGCCTATATCAAAAATTTGAACTTGAGACAGAAAATTAGCAACAGATTTCTCGAGAGACAGGTCATTTCTCGAGAGGAGACATATGAGTTCTTAAGTAGAGAAGTTCTTTCTCGAGAAGCAAATCTAAATTTCTCGAGAATAAGATAAGTACTCGAGAAGTATTTCTCGGTAATCAACTATATTACTCGAGTAGAGATCTGCGGTACTCGAGTACTAAGTGTCTTCTCGAGAAGTGAAGTTCAGAGAATAATTTTCTTCATTTTTTGAAGTGTAGCCCGATTCTTGAACTTTGTTGTGAGTCCTTTTTATTCATTCTTCCTTGTTGAGCATACCAAGTTCGGTTTTGAAGAACGAGAACTTGGCCACGTCCTATGGCTTCATGAAAATGTCTACAACCTTCTTGTCAGTTGGAACATACTGGAGATTGATTTCTCCATGCTCCCTGATAAAATGGTACCTCAGCTCTTTGTGCTTTGTCCTGCTGTAAGAGAATTTGTTGTTGGCAATTGATATTGCAGTGGAGGAGTCACAAAATAACGGAATGTTCTTGAACTTCATATTGTAGTCTTCAAATTGGTTCTTTATCCATATCAATTGTGCACAACAACTGCCTGTAGAAATATACTCTGACTCAGCTGTTGAAATTGCGTCATAATTCTGCTTCTTGCTGCTCCAGGATATAAGCCTTCTTCCTAGGAATTGACAAGTCCCGGAAGTGCTTTTCCTGACATCTTTGCTTCCTGCAAAATCAGCATTTCAAAAACCTATCAATTCACTATCATTACTTCTTTGGTACAATAAGCAAAGATTTGGTGTACCTTTAAGGTATCTCAAAATCTATTTTGCAACAGCGTAGTGAGATTCCTTAGAGTTCACTTGAAATCTAGCACACACGCATGTTGAAAACATTATGTCTGGTCTACTAGCAGCAAGATAGAGCAATGATTCAATTATGCTTCTGTACTTAGTTTCATCAAAAGGTTTCCCTTTCTCGTCCTTGTACAAAGACATAGTTGAACCCATTGGAGTACTCATAGAGGTTGCGTTCTCCATTCCAAATTTCTTAATTAACTACTTGGTGGATTTCGTCTGAGAGATGAAAATTCCATCTTCAGATTATTTCACATAAAGTCCTAAGAAATACTTCAGCTCTCCCACACTGCTCATTTCAAACTTCTCTTACATAAGTTTGGAAAACATCTTGCAAAGGTTGTCGTTAGTATAGCCAAATATGATGTCATCGACATAGATTTGCACTAGCAAAATCTTGCCTTTTATTTCCCTAAGAAATAATGTCTTATTTATCTTTCCTCTTGTGAACTTGTTTAAAAAAAGAAAGCTAGACAACATCTCATACCAAGCTCGAGGAGCTTGTTTCAAACCATATAAAGCTTTAAATAAAAGATAAACGTGCTCAGGATGGTTAGAATCAACAAAACCTATAGGTTGCTCCACATACACTTCCTCCTTTATGTCACTATTAAGGAAGGCCAACTTCACGTCCATCTGATAGATAGTGAAGCCCTTAAGTGCTGCATATGCTAGGAATAACCGGATTGCCTCTAGCCTTACCACTGGAGCATACGTCTGATCAAATTCAATTCCTTCTTCTTGTTTATATCCCTTGGCGACGTGTCTGGCCTTGTTCTTTATAATTGTTCCATATTCGTCCATCGTGTTCCTATAGACACACTTTGTTCTAATAATGTTCTTACCTTTGGGTCTTGGAATAAGCTTCCAGACTTAGCAACGCTTGAATTGATTCAGTTCTTCTTTAATTGCCATTATCCAAGATGCATCTGAGTTTGCTTCCTCAAACTTCTTTGGTTCAACCTGCGAGAGGAAACTTAAATATATATTTTCATCAGTTGTACCTCTACGAGTTCTTACACCATCCGTGGATCTCCTATGATTTAATCAATTGGGTTATCCTTCAAGTGTCTGAGCTCTAGGGTTCTTGCATCTTGAGCTTCCTCTATCATAGGAGTGACTTCATCAACTTGGATGACATCTTCATCATTGTGGTCATCCTCTCCGATTGGGGTTGGAGTGGTGATCTTGATGAACTTTTGAGCATTTTCTTCAGTAAGCTCATCCAAGTTTAATTCCTTTTGTCTTGAACCTGCATCTTTAATAAACACACTAAAAAAGCATCCTTGCAACAAGCTCGTCTCATCAAATATAACATTAATAGATTCTTCTACAACCACGGTTTTCTTATTAAAAATCCTATATGCCTTACTATTGCTACTATAACCTACGAAAATACCTTCAAAGCTCTTTTCACTAAATTTAGTTATGTGATACTTCCCATTATTAAGGACGAAGCATTTACTACCAAAGATTCTAAAATATGAAATAGTCGGTTTCCTTCCCTTTAGTTGTGCGTAAGGTGTCTTATTATGGTTCTTGTTGATTAGTACTCGATTTTTCATGTGGCATGCAGTGTTGACGGCTTTAGCCCAGAAATATTCCGGTAGTGAGCCATCACTCAACATGGTTCTGCAAGCCTCGATGAGTGTTCTATTCCTTCTCTCAGCAACTTTGTTCTGTTGAGGAGTATGAGGAGAGGAAAACTCATGAAAGATACCAAGACTTTCATAGAATTCTGTCATGGCCTCAGACTTGAACTCTATTCTATTGTCACTTTTGATTTTTACAACGGAGCAGTAGTATTCATTTTGAACTTGCCTGACAAAATTAGTAAAGATATCAAAAGTATCTGACTTGTGTTTTAGAAAGAACACCAACGCTAAGCGAGAGTAATCATCAACAATAACTAATGTATAATCCTTACCTCCTAAACTTCTAATTTGCAGTGGACCGAACAAGTCCATATGAAGTATGTGTAAACATCTATTAGATTCTTTGCCACTAATGCTTTTAAAAGTAGTCCTTGTTTGCTTGCCTTTTACACATGCATGACAAGGTCTTTTTTTATGCACTTAACGTTGGGTGCATCACGTACTAAATTAAGTGAAAATAATTTATCAATAGTTTTGTAATTTATATGTTCTAATCTCTTGTGTCATTGGTCACCAAAAGACGCACTATCTTTTGCCAAAAAGCACACTGGTGTAGAAGATTCTATGCAAATAAAATTTAAACAAAATTTATTCCTGCTACGAGTGCCTGATAAAATTGTTTCTAAGTTATCGACCGATTTTATCAAACACTTGCCTGCATGAAATTCTACTATGAATCCTTTATCACAGAGCAGGCTTATGCTTATAAGATTGTGTTCCAATCCTTAAACATAGGCCGCATCTGAGAAGGATACACTACCATTTGTAATCATACCATAGCCTTTTGAAATCCCTCTGTCAGAACCTCCAAAGATGACCTTTGGCTCGTTCATGACTTGAGAATAATTCTTGAGTAGGCTTCTAGTCCCGGTCATATGCTTAGAGCATCCACTATCCAAATACCATATAGGATTTTTTGTGGCCTTTGGACATTCCTAAAAAAGTAGAATCAATTTGCCTTAGGAACCCAAACCTATTTGGGTCCTTGGTCTCTAGTTAGCATACTCCCCCTACGTGTGTTAACATTGTGAGTGGTCTTTCTCACATTATTAACTTGAGGAGTTATATAATATTTGGGGTTAAACCAGCAATCTATAGCAAATTGACCAACTTTGTCGCAACACCAACAGTCAAACATGTTGTATCTTTGCATGAAGTTCTCCTACTTGACCTTTTGAGAGTGTGGTCTAGTAGGGGCAGCATACTTGGAGGTAGAAGCTTCGTGGTGATGGCACTAACATGACTTCTTCTCCTTAAGTGGATTTTCCACAACAAGTTTTACTTTTGGAGATTTCTTGATGTTATGACCATGAATATAAGGGTCATAGCTCTGAAGAGTGATCTCCTCATAAGGTACCTTGAAGACACTTTCACCAAAGTTCCGGGGATAGGTCCATCCTTGGTACCGATACTTGGACTCTACATAAGTAGGCCTTGCAAAGTGACCGTAGGACGACTCAAGATAAAACTCATTTGTTGGAAAGATAACATTTTTTAATGAAGTTTGGTCTTGAGGAGCTTTCCCCTTCTCCTTGGCTAGAGATTTCTTGGTGGCCTTATTTCTTCTTTGGGATTTATTTCTCCTAGAAGATTTACTAGGGGCAGCCACATGGCCTAAGCCAACTCCTTTACCCTAAGCAGAGAATTCAGCCACAAGTGGAAGGACTTTCTTGGGCTTGGAGAAACTTTCAACAAGTTTCTTTTCAGCAACAAATTGTTCTTCCAACTTTTGAATGATTTTCTCCTTCATGTTCAAGTGCTCGAGAGCTTTATTATTTTCTTCCATCACATCATGGAATTCCTTTCTGAGTCAGTCCATCATTATGACTTTCTCCCTTAGAGTGCGCTCCTCAGCCTTAAGAGATTTAATCTCCTTAGCTTGAGTTCTTTCGACTCTTCGACATTTATCGTAAGCCTTGATTAACTCTTTGTATTGAGTCATGAGTTTTGATTCATCATTAGACGAACAGTCCTTATGACCATGGTCAGAAGCATCTGATTATGAGAGAGGGGTGTGAGAGTTTACCTTCCCAGTTAACAGGGGTTCTTCTTCTTCAACTATATGTTCCATGAGCCCAAAGTAGACTTCCTCTTCATCACTAGACTCAGATGAGTCTGTGTCGCTGAGGGTCTTGGCCTTCTTGCCTACTAGGCTTCTTTCAGTTTTCTTCTTATTATAAGAAGATTTATTCTCCTCTCTTCTTCCACTCTCCTTCTTGTGAGGGCAATCAGCTATGACGTGTCCTGACTTATTTTAACAATAACAAACAATATCAGAAGAAATATGTTTGTTCGGTTTTGATTGATATCTTTCTTGGCTACTTGAGCCTTTCTTCTGACGTGATCTTCTGGACAAGGAATCTTTGCCTCTCACCCATTTCTTCTTGTTCAAGAACTTCTTGAACTTCCTTGAAAGATGAGAAAACTCTCCTTCAGATAGCTCTGAGCCCGAGGTACTTGACTCTAAAGCTTCTTCTTCACTCTCTTCCTGTACGGGAGCAAAAGATGCAGCTTTTGAATTCCTCGAGATATTTTCCTTTAGAGCGACGGACTTCTCCTTGGATGAAGATTGACTTTTCTCTTCTTCGGCTTTTCTTGAGTTTATTTGGAACTCATACAACATAAGCTTTCCAAAGAGATTATGAGGGTCAGTCTCTTCCATCTTACCAAACTCTCGAATTTCACTGGCTTTGTTGTCCCATTCCTTAGTCAGGGATCTCAGAAATTTGTCATTCAGTTCTCAATTAGTGAAGACCCGACCATAGACTCTTAGGCCGTTGACAATCTTGAAGAAACTTTCAAAAGTATCAGCAATAGAATCCTTGGGACCTTGTCTGAATGCTTCATATTTCTGATTCAAGAGGGATCTTTTATCATCTCTTACCTATTCAGTACCTTCCATCTGGACGATGAGAGACTGCCACATTTCCTTGGCGATGATATTCTTGACTTTCTTGTCTAAAGAGACAAGTGTAATCTCATCTTTGTCAAGATCCATAAGCTTCTTTGAAACTTGCTTTGAATGTTCAATGGTGGAGGCTGTCAATGGAACATAAGGCCCTTGTTCCACTATCATAAAGATCCTTGGATCCACAGCTTCCATGAAGAATTTTATTCTTTCTTTCGACATGGGAAAGTTAGTCTTTCTGCATAATGGAAGCTTAGCAAAATCCTTGGCTCTGTCCATGCTTGTATCCTCTAATACAACAAGGAACAGATTTGTTCAAGGTGTTAACCTTTTTGATGAACAACCTCCCTCTGATACCAATTGATGTTTTTAGTTGTCTACCTAAATCACCTAAAGGGGGGTGAATAGGTCTGTGTCTTTTTGTGGAATAAAGACTTGTAAAGCGGAGCGTGGAAAATAAACAAGCATGACACAGAAAACACAAGATTTATAGTGTTCCCCAACCTTGGGTACGTACACTCTCCACCTCACCAATCTAGCACCATGCTAGACTAGGCTACTTCACTATTAGCTCGGATTGGAAAACGATCCTACTGTAATGCCCCCGATTTTTCCAGTGATTTATTTAAATTTCTTATTTGACGTATTATGACGTCAGAGCGTTATGTTAGCGCGTGTTGGTCATGTGACATTGTTAGAGCATGCTCTTAGCTCTTTAAGTTTTCCTGCGTGGCTTGGTGATGCCTGGTAGCAAGATTCCCTAGCGAGCCGGAGTCTGTTTGGTGACTCGGTGGAGCCTCTTGGGGAATGCTTGTGTTAGCGCGTTTTTACGTTCGTTAGGTTTGACCGACCAAATTTTTGGATTTGCGTCGGGAGTGGAAAATTTTACATTAGGAAATTAGATCGGCTAATTTTAGACTTGCTCGTCAAGTTTCGTCGCGTTCCGAGCATTTTTGGAGCCTCGGCGCGCGATTGAAGTTTTGTATGTTTTCGCGTACGTCGTTAACTTTAGAAATTATTATCTCGAAAACAGTGCGTCAAAATTCGATTTTGACTTCGCCGTTGAATTCGTAGCGTCGTCATTCGACTACGGTGTGAATTTCGTTCGATCCGGCGCGCGTTAGGCCCTCTGTAATGACGTTTCACTTTAGCGTTATTTTTTTTAAAATTAAATAAAATATCAAAAAAAATGAAAATAATAACAAAAAAAAATCTTCCTTGATAGTTGATACACGCCGATCGGCGTGTATCCCCCTCCCTAATCCCACCGATTGCCTCCCTGCTTATGTTTTTTTTTTGGTTTTTTTTATATATTTATAAATAATATAAGTTATAAATATATAAATATAAATAATATAAGTTATAATTATGTAAATATATATATAAAAAGGGGCTTCTTCTTCCCGATCAAGCAGCCCCCCCCCCCTCCTGTGCGAGAGAAAAACGAGGCGGAAACCTCTCGTTCGCGAACCTTCCGGCGGCCGCCACCGCCGATCCGGTGGACGAAATCTCGATCCGATCGCGACGTTAGAATGCTCTCGGCGAGAGCTTCGAGATCGCGGTAAGATTTTCCCGTTTCGGTGACCGTTTCGCCATAGATTTTTTCGGCCCTAACCCCGGTTGTCTGTTTTTTTCGTAGATCTCGTCTCCGCGTGCCCCCTTTTGGTCGGATCTACGTGGTGGAGTATTTTAGGTGGACGTTTTCAAGAACGATTTGAGGCAAGTGGACTTCTCCCCTCTTGCGTGCCTCCATGGGTTGTATTTTTTTCGCCTTATTACCTCTCCTTGTCGTAGAATAACAGAGTAGTATATGCGAGATAAGAAATATTCCTAGGTTAGGGCTTGTAGTTGGCCTAAACTAGGAAGAAATCGGAATTTTTTTTAGTTGAGTTCGGCGGGTAGTGGGAAATAATTCGGCGGGTAGTGGGAAATAATTCGGCGGGTAGTGGGAAATAATTCGGCGGGTGTCGCCGAATTTAGGTTTAGTCTATTTCGGTGGGTTTTGGTTGTAGAACTTGGTAGTTTCAAAGTGGTGTTGTCGACTAGTTTTAGCGCCGAATCGTGGATCCTTAGCATGTGGTAGCTGGGTTTCTGAGGGAGTATGGTACCAGGGGAGTTCGAGCCGTGGCCACCACCATTCCCTCCATTGGACATTTTGGGTTCCTGTGAGAGGTTGGAACTCTATGTGTGTGGACCCTGTGGCGGCCCCTTTACTACTCTTGAGACACCTGGACCTGGTTATTCGGTTGTGACTGTTCTTAGTCTCCGACACAGGTTTGGGATTTGTGCCAGTGCTAACGATTTAAAAGTTAGGACTGTTAGTTCCTTTCATACTGTTCATTTGACGCATATTAGTTCCCTTTTTGCCTCTGCAGGCTTGAGCGGAGTTTGGTATGTTTTAGTACTTGTTGCATTTCTCTCACTTTTCTTATTGTTACACTTACATTTTGTCTCTTTTTTTGGATTCTTAGCTGAGGTTTTCAGCATTTCCCTTGCAGGGTTGGTAACCCTTTTCTTTCTGCTCTTTTCATTAGATTTTTATCTGATGTTTCTTTGCCACTTGTTTTATTATTTCTTGCTGAGGTGTTCTTCTTTTGAATGCCTCAGGTTCAGGTTTGTAGCCGGATGAGCGGCTAATTTCAGGAGTTTCTTTGAGAACTGCGTGGTGGCAGTGTTTTCCTCACCTGTTGAGGTAGTTCTTTAGCTTTGCAGTAGTACAGACATACATGCTCGCCAGCGAGTTCGTGTCAGGTTGTTGACGCTCGTAGGTGATTTTTCCTTGATGATACTAAGTCTTTGCTTAGCTGCTAGTTTACCTGTTTTGTGGTAGTCTCACTTGCTCTCTGGGAATGTTTTATGCTAGGTTGCTAGTTACTTTACAACCTATAAGAACTACTATATGTATTGCATGATCAGCATGTTTTATAAAAGCTCAAACATTATGTTCCAAATGCGTAAAAAAATTGTTTTCTTTATAAATATTATAAATTGAAATCTAGGGTCTTGCATAGTGTAAGTTATCCTCTTAGGACACTTATGCGCTATTTTAGGATGTTAAACATAAATGAAGTATTTTTCCGCTACGTATAAAAATAGTTTTCAAACCGTGGACTATCTGATCCACTGAGCCGAGGGATACGGCCAATTAATTTAAAATCAGTTTTCTATTCATTTTAACTTATGATTTGAAGGATTAGAGTGTTGCCTGAGCGTCAGCAGTTATCCCCTATTTGACGTGGCATCACAGCTCGTAGTTATCTCGTGCTCTGATTTATTTATTAATGAGAAAAATGCGGGTTGTGACAGTTGGTATCAGAGGGAGGTTGCTTGACAAATTGTCGGGCAACCTTTCCCTGTTAGTATTAGATGTTTAGCGTCATGTCATACACACACCGACATGTCATCAGTACATCTTGGCTAAAGCACGGACACTACACTCATAGCATAACATGAAGTATACGGGGCATATTATGTATTTATGGGGTGCATAATATGTGTTTGTATATGGATCCACCATAGGAGGCAACATGTGAGGGTTATGTATTTATGGGGTGCATAACCTCACCACATGAATGCGACTAACACGTTTTCTTTTTATTGCATGGAAATGTTATGTATTTATGGGGTGCATAATATTTTCATGTGTACGCCGCTCAAAACATGATTAAGGCTTTTTTTAGAATGCATAGAATAATCATGCATAACATAACATTGCATAAGCACAACGTGCCAAGCTAAAGATTTGTAGGATGACATGTGTACACACATAATTTTTGAGTCAAAAAGAATATAAATTCATGTATTCCCGATCTAGGTACAAGAGTTAGTGTGATGATAGTGAATCATCGTAGGATAAGCATAACATCATTATTGAAAATCCCAGAGCAAGTTAGCAGCATGAGCAAGTACTTAAGTATGTATTGTTTGTACTATGTTGTTTGGTTCTAGTGGGTGGGCCAGGTTTTTGATTAGTGTTTTGTTTTTCCATTAGAATGTCGAGGCGTCCTTCGACAAGGTCGACTCCCCAATCAGTGGGAGAATCTTCAGGTGCGCAGAGAAGTGCAATGATAGAAGTTCTGCGACAAAGCAATGAAGCCTTGTCAAAGCAAGTAGTGGATTTGCAGTCTCAGGTCCAGTCCCTGTTAGCAGTTGTGGCAGGACAAATTCCGAGAGTTCAGGAACCTGCTGTGGGTCAAGCTGTTCCTATTCCCCCTGCTCCACTGGTGCCTCCGGTCGTGGTGCCACCAGAGATGACCTTTATTTCTCAGTTTCAGCGACTTAGGCCTCCGACGTATGATGGCAAGGCAGATTACATGGTCTTAGATAATTGGATGATATCAATTGAGGAGATGTTCTCATACTCAGGGATCACTGATAATCAGAATGTGATGTTAGCCGCATATCAGCTTAAAGGGTTGGCAAAGGGCTGGTGGCTGAGGGAGAAAGAAGGTTTGAAGGACGGGTGTTCCTGGGAGTCCTTTAAGGAGCTACTTCTGAGCAAGTTTCTGCCATCGGTCGAGAGGGACCGTCTGATGAATGATTTCCTGCACTTAAAGCAGAGGCAGCTCACGGTTAGTGAGTACGAAATCGAGTTTAGTAAGCTAAGCCGATTTGCCCCAGACTTGGTGAGTACCGATGAAAATAGAAGCAAGCGATTTCTGGCTGGGCTAAGGAGTGACGTCCAGCAGTTAGCAAGTGCCTATGCGACATCAAGTTATGCTGGTATGGTGGAAGCTGCCTTAAAGGTAGAGGTAATTGATAATGCCAAGAATCGAGGTCAACAACTGAGAAAATATAAAAGAAAGTCAGATGAGGGTAAGAGTACCCAGGTCCCTGACGCTGCTCCGAGGAAGAGAAACAAAGAGGTACGCAGTTTCTGTGGCCGACCGGGCCATCCCTTGGAAAGGTGCTATCAAAGATTAGGAGCTCAGAAGGAAGAGCAGATTCATGCGATCCAAGGTAACCCAAGGAAAGACTTGCTTTGTTCTGTATGCAAGAAGCCGGGGCACGATGCTGCCCATTGCTGGAAGAAGACGAGAAGCTGTTTCTTGTGCGGTCAAGAGGGTCATCTCAAGTATCAGTGCCTGCAAGCTCAGCTTACTCTGCAGCCAGTTCCACTTCAGGCTTTGCCACCGCCGCAACGAGTGGACAAGGGAAAAGGAAAGTTGAACGTGGTCTCTATGGAGGAAGCTCAGACATCCATGCAAGTGATATCAGGTTAGATTCTCCCCTAGTTTTAATGTCTAGCTCATATTTATAGATTTGAGCGTTCGTTTCCTTAGTCGCGTGTGCAATTTTATAGGACGATTTAAGGTAAAGAACTGCTGGGCGCGTGTTCTGTTCGATTCTGGCGCTACCCACTCGTTTGTGGCTAGAGCCTTCGTAGAGCGTTATCGTTTGGATCTCGATCGAGTTGGTGATGCGTTCTGTGTCAAGTTTCCTTCAGGTGAATCTGTAGTTTCAGATCAGGGTATTCAGAGTTGTCCGATTTTGCTAGGCGATTTTCTCGCGATTGCTGATTTGAAGCTGTTGGATCTGGAAGACTTCGATGTGATCCTAGGCATGGACTGGTTGTCTAGATATGATGCTGTGATCCAATGCAAGGGTAAGCGCTTGGACTTCAGGATGGACAACGGTCAGCCCGGGAGTGTTTACGGTTATCCGCGCCAGGATTCTCCGACTATATCGGCGGTATGTGCTCGGAAGCTTGTAGATTCCGGATGTTTTGCTCGTTTGGTTTCGGTTTTAGAAACCAAGGTTAGTTTGCCGTGTTTGGAGGAGATCCCGGTGGTTCGTGATTTTTCTGATGTCTTTCCAGCTAATCTTCCTGGTCTCCTGCCTGATCGAGACGTGGAGTTTGTTATAGAATTGGAGCCGGGTACGCGTCCTATTGCTAAGGCGCCTTACCGGATGGCCCCACGCGAACTGGAGGAGTTGCGTATCCAGTTAGACGAGTTGCTTGAGAATGGATTTATAAGGTCGAGTTCTTCGCCTTGGGGTGCCCCCGTCTTGTTCGTTAAGAAAAAGCATGGATCGATGAGGTTGTGCATCGATTATAGAGAGCTAAATAAGGTAACGATCAAGAATAGGTATCCGTTGCCGAGGATAGATGATTTGTTTGATCAACTGCGAGGCAGCGCCGTGTTCTCTAAGATTGACCTTCGTTCGGGCTACCACCAGTTAAGGATCCGTGAATCAGATATCCCGCGGACTGCCTTGCGTTCCAGACATGGACATTTTGAATTTTTATTGATGTCGTTTGGTTTGACCAACGCACCTTCTGCTTTCATGGACATGATGAACAAAGTTTTCAAGGACTTTCTGGACAAGTTTGTAGTCGTATTTATAGACGATGTGTTGGTGTATTCACGTAATTTTGAGGAGCATGACCAACATTTGCGTCTAGTTTTATCTGCCTTGAGGGACCATAAGTTGTTCGCCAAGCTAAGTAAATGCGAGTTCTGGTTGCCTCAGGTTTCTTTCCTGGGTCATGTGGTTAACAAGGACGGAATCTCTGTCGACCCAGAAAAGATAGCCGCAGTTATGGAATGGACGAGGCCTGCCACACCCAAAGAAATAAGAAGCTTCCTAGGGTTGGCTGGCTACTACAGAAGATTTGTAGAGGGTTTCTCTACATTATCTGCACCATTGACCAAATTGACGCAGAAGAATGCAACATTTGTGTGGAGCGATAAGTGCGAAGAAGCGTTCCAAGAGCTAAAGAATAGACTGTGCACTGCTCCGATATTGACATTGCCTACGAAAGGATTAGACTATGCCATTTACGTGGACGCGTCCCACGTGGGTGTTGGTTGTGTGCTGATGCAAGAAGGAAAAGTGGTTGCGTATGGGTCAAGACCACTTAAGATTCATGAAAGGAACTACCCTACGCATGACTTGGAATTCACAGCAGTTATTTATGCATTGAAATTATGGAGACACTTGCTGTATGGAGCGCAATGCAAGATTTATACAGATCATAAGAGTTTGAAGTACGTCTTCACTCAAAAGGAGTTGAACTTGCGCCAGCGCAGATGGTTAGAGTATGTGGCTGATTATGAAGTGGAGATCCTATACCATACGGGTAAGGCTAACATGGTAGCCGACGCCTTAAGCAGGAAGACAGGGAAAATTTTCAATCTGAAGGATCAAGCGCATACCCAACTGCACCAAAAGCCCGGACTGTTGGAGAGGGCGCTACTTAATTATATATATAAGTAGCAGAGCGCCACGGGTCAAGTGAAGGAACGCCGGACCCAACAATCCCCCCCCGGCGTCCAGCACAACCCGTCGGCTCAGAGGTGGGGTTACCACATGGCCCACACGGCTCAGAGGTGGGGTTATCACATGTCCACGGTTGCCTGACCCACCGGACCCACACAGGTAGAAGGGAAAAATCAGGATTTTAATAGCGCCCCCCCCGGTCTTGAACCCATGACCTCCTCTGATACCTGTACAACCCCATATTCGCTGGGTGGGACCCGGAGACACCACTGAGGAATCGGGCTAGGCTCAGGTTAGCCCTGGGTTAGCCCTAAGACATACTTATAGAGTTCTCGCCCCGAAGGGGCTCCCGCCCAAGGCAGATGTCCAAGCTCTCGGCAGGAGAAATCGTCGACCGACCAGGGCAGATGGTCGACCTCTCGGCAGGAGAGATCGTCGACCGACCAGGGCAGGTGGTCGACCTCTCGGCAGGAGAGATCGTCGAACGACCGAAGCAGAGGGCCTGACCGCGGAAGCTTCCGCCCTAGGGCAAGCTCCCGCCCAGGGGAGGCGAGAAGGCCCCAAGAGGGCCTTCAGTCGCGAGCTCTTCGAAACCGTGGAGGGCGCGAACCTCCCTGGCAAGGGGGGTCTCGCCAAGGTTGGCCCGGGTGGGGGTCCAGCGAGAGCCTTCTCGGCCAGGGTTCTCGCCAGGTGGGCCCACGTGGTGGGGCCCGGCGCTCATAAAGAGGACCATTTTATATTATATTATATTATCCCGAGGTAAAATTACCCAAGTGCCCTTTGAATGACAGCGGGATTTGGCTATTGGCAGACCCCTCAGGGGTATTTCAGTATTTTCAGGTCAAAGGAAGGCTATAAAAAGACCCATAAGGGCTCTTTAGAAGGCAAGCTGATCATTTTTCCTCTAGCCCTAGTGCCTTCTGAAGAGCTCCCAGCCCAGCATTTGGCTTTGGAGGGGAAGCTCTCAGAGATCTTCCGGGTGTGTGGTGGGACCTCCCAGCTGAGGCTTTGGGTCTGTGTTAGGGCCTTAGCAACCTGTCAGGGGTCGAGGTTTGAGAGAAGTAGGCATCGACTGCACTTTGGTTCGTGAACATTTGTTGAGGTCATTTTTGGCTTCAACAGTTCTGGTGCGGTGAGCGTGGAAGTAGCCGGTGCAAGAAAATCTTGAGTTAAGTCCCATGGCAGGAGGCGAGGGTGAAGGATCAGGCGCGGGAGGATCCCCCACCCGGGTGGACGAGGCGACGAAGAAGATGTTTGAGGACTTCAGGCGGGAAGTCATGCAGACGATCAACTTGGCCTTCTCGGCAAGGAACGAGTGGGAGACGCCGCAGGTTCCGGTGGAGGTGGTTCCGCTGCTAGGCGAGAACGCTCCAGGGCAGCGACCCGGGAAGGAGGTCCCGGTGGAGGCAGGCGAGAGGGACGTGGCCGCGCGGGAGCTCTTCCCAGGTCAGCGTCTCGGGAGGGAGCTTCCGGCGGATCTGGGCGAGAAGGAGGCGACAGTGCGGGAACTCTTCCCTGGGCAGGGTCTCGCGGATCGGTCCAGCCAACCGAGATCGCGAGACGTGCCTTCTCGCCAGGCAGGGGGCGAGACCCCCTTTAGCGAGCTCATTGTCTCGGCTCCAGTGCCGGAGGGGTTCCGGGAGCCGGACATGACCTACTACACCGGGAAGGACGACTCGGTCCAGCACGTGCAATGGTTCGAGGACGTGGTGTCCATCAGGCAGATGTCGGATGCCTTCAAGTGTAGGCTTTTTTCCATCACTCTGAAAGAAAAGGCCAGGGACTGGTTCCACCAGTTGCCAGCAAGTTCCATCTACAGCTTTGAGGATCTGCGGAGGGGTTTTCTGTTGAGATTCTCAACTTCGAAGAAAAGGAAGAAGGAGGCTGAGTGCCTGTTTGCAGTGAGGCAGGGGCCGGAGGAGACGTTGGGTCGCTATGTCGACCGGTTCCAAGAGGAGGTTCTCCTGGTCCAGGAGGTCCCGGGGTATGCGCTGATGCTAGCCTTCACCCTGGGGCTGAGGCCAGGGTTTTTTAGCATGGAGTTGAAGAGAGTGCCCCCTCTCTCTTTTGAGGAGCTCATGGAGAGGGCGGCGAAGGAGATAGACTTCGAGAGGGCAAACCCGGCGTTTGCGAGGAAGCTGGCCAGGCTGGCCGAGGACGACGTGAAGGAGCCGGTGGCGGGAAGGCAGAGAGAGCAGAGGGAGCAGAGGGAGCAGAGGGAGCCGAGGGAAGATAGGAGAAGAGAAGAGCCCCGAGGGCAGGGGCAACAGCATGGGGGGGCCAGGGAGCCAAACAACCGACTGGGTTGGAGGCCTCAGGAGGGTCGCCCCCAGGGCCAGGGAGGACTTCAGATAAGAGATAACTTTCGGGAGCCCAGAAGGCTGGAGCAGGGAGGATGGCGACAGGGACCAAGGGGTCATTTCCCACCGCCGCAGGAGGCTATGGAGGTGGGAAGGGGAAGAGGTAGAAGACTTCGGGGAGCCGGAAGAAGGGGAGGAGGAGAAGGAAGAGGGGGCAGGGTGGCGTTGCCTTATTGTGACTTCCATCAGGAGGAAGGTCACGCAACGGCCACCTGCCCAGATTTTCTGGAGATTAGAGGGGCCAGAGTGGCCGGAAGACAAGATCCGCCTGTAAGGATCGTTGAAGTACAGCGGGAAGAGGTGGAGGACAGATGTGAAGACAGGATTGACGTGGGGACCCGAGGAGGGATCGGAGTGATCCACGGGGGAGTGGGGATCGAGGCAACCCGCAAGGGGAGCCTTCAAACCATGTTCCGCCGAGGGGTCGCCTCGACCTCCCAGGCTCCACCCCCAGAGGAGAAGATCACTTTCTCATCCGCGGATATGCCAGACTACGAGGACCCGTTCTGCGACGCGCTTGTGATCCAGACAGCGGTGGAGAACTACACCGTCTCCCGGATACTGGTGGATAATGGGAGCTCGGTGAATGTGATCTTCAAGAAGGCTTTCGATGAGATGAGTGTGGAAGGAAAAAGAGTCCTGGCTTCTGATGGACCGCTTTTTGGCTTCTCCGGAGAAAGGAAAGAAGTGGAAGGGGGAGTGGGCCTGCATGTGAGGCTTGGGGGCGTCTCACGGAACTGTCGGTTCGTGATCGCGGACGCCCCGAGTAGTTACAATGCCATCTTTGGACGTCCCCTCATCAGCGCCTTTCGCTGCGTACCCTCCTCATACCACCAATGCCTCAAGTTCAACAATGGAGGGGTGCAGGTTAGGATCAGGGGGGATCCGAAGATGGCAAGGCAATGCTATGTGACGGCGGTTAACACCGTGTCGTGGATGGCGGAGGCAGAGGAGTTGGAGAAGGAGATGGCTGAGCAGGAAGGAGTTGAGGAAGGGGGGATGAGCCTGGGAGAGGCGATGGAGGTTGCTGAGGAGATGGCGGAGGCAGAGAAGTTGGGGGATATCAGCCCAGAAGAGGCGAGAGGAGCGGTGGATGAAGAAGAGCAGAGGCAGGAGGAGAGCCTGGAGGAGGCGATGGAAGTTGATGAGGTTGGGGGAGAAGAGCTCGAGTTTGAGCGGGAAGAGGCAAGGGTGAGTTGGGAGCGGTCGGGGCTGGAGCCGGCCGAAGAGGTGGTGGAGATGGAGGTGCTTACAAGAGCGGGGGAGGCGCAAAGGATTCGGATCAGCGGAGGCTTGAGCCTTGAGGATCAGGAGCGGATGCGAGCCTGCATCCAGGGCAACGTCGACATCTTCGCTTGGAGCGCGGCAGACATGCCGGGCATCGACGCAGACGTGGCCTGTCATCGCTTGAACCTGGATTCCAGAGCCCGCCCCATACGCCAAAAGATGAGGGCCATCGCCACCAAGCTAGAAGCCCCCATCCGAGAGGAGGTCAAAAAGCTCCTGGACGCAGGCTTCATCTCAGAGATCCAGTATCCAGGCTGGGTCTCCAACGTGGTAATGGTAAAGAAGGGAGGAGGAAAATGGCGCATGTGTATTGATTTTTCCTTATTAAATAAATCATGCCCCAAGGATTGTTACCCTTTGCCTCGAATCGACGCGCTGGTTGACTCGGACGTCGGTTTTTCTCTTATGAGTTTTCTAGATGCATTTTTAGGTTACCACCAGATCCGGATGCACCCTCCTGATGTCAAGGATGTTTCCTTCATCACAAGAGAGGGATGCTTTAGCTATAAGATGATGCCCTTCGGATTGAAGAATGCAGGGGCAACATACCAACGCATGATGGATCAAATCTTTCGAGATCAAAGGGGAAGGAACCTGGAGGTCTACGTGGACGACCTCATGGTCAAGAGCAAGTGTGTTGTTTCCCACTTGCGGGACTTGGAGGAAACGTTTGCCACCCTGCGGAAGTTCAAGATGAGGTTGAACCCCTTGAAGTGCGTCTTCGGGGCTAGTCGCGGCAAATTCCTCGGGCACCTCTTGACTCCCGCGGGGGTAGAACCCAACCCCGATAAGGTTAAGGCTATTCTAGACCTAGAATCGCCTCGCAACGCCAAGGAGGTCCAGCGCTTGACCGGGAAGTTGGCCGGGTTAAGCAGGTTCCTCTCTCGGTCAGGGGATAGATGTTCCTCCTTCTTCAAAGTACTTCGTGGCAACCAAGCATTCGAATGGACGGCCGAGTGCGAAGAGGCTTTTCAGGGGCTGAAGAGGCAACTCTCCCAAGCTCCGTTACTTCAAAGCCCGAAGGAGGGGGAGGACCTGGCCTTGTATTTAGGAGTGGGAGGAGAGGCGGTGAGCTCCGTTTTGGTTAGGGAAGAGGGGAAGAAGCAGTTACCCGTCTATTATGTCAGCCGAATCTTAAAAAAGGCGGAGCTCCGATACCCCATCCTGGAGAAGCTAGCATATGCTTTGGTCATCTCAGCTAGGAAGCTTCGCCCTTACTTTCAAGCACACTCGATTAGGGTGGTAACCGACCACCCCCTTCGCAAGGTCTTGGAGGGGGTGGAACATTCAGGAAGGTTGGCAAAGTGGTCCATCGAGCTAAGCGAGTTTGACATCTCTTTCGTCCCGAGGCTCTCTATCAAAGCCCAGGCCGTAGCGGATTTCCTGGCGGACTATGTTACCGAGGCGGAGGCTGAAGAACCAAAGCCGCAAGAAGCGTGGAAGATGGTGGTCGACGGGGCCTCAGGAAGGCACTCCCTGGGAGGAGGTGTGGTGTTAGTAAGCCCTCAGGGAGTTACCATAGAGCAAGCCGTGACTTTCCATTTCCCTGTAACCAACAACCAAGCAGAGTATGAGGCTGTGATCGCCGGCCTTCGCTTGGCGAAGGAGTTGGAAATCGAGGATGTGGAAGCCTTCACCGACTCAATGGTGGTAGCATCGCAGTTCCGAGGCGAGTTTGAGGCCCGGGAGCCGACCCTCGCGAGGTATCTATCTAAGGTAAGAGCCATCATTGGGGGTTTCCGTTCATTCTCTATTCGACATGTCCCCAGGGAGGAAAGCGCGGCAGCTGATCGACTGGCGAAGTTCGGGCCTCGGGGAGGAGGTACCCTAACCGAACTATTCCGACCAGCCATTGAAGAGGGGGAGTTGATGGAGGTGAATCGGCGGTCCTCATTGATGGATCCATTGGTGACTTTCTTAACCACAGGAGAACTGTCGGAAGAAGTCAAGGATGCAAAGAGCTTCAGGCGCAAGGCGGCTCATTACCTGATGCTGGAAGGGAGCTTGCATCGGAAGATGTTGTCAGGGCTCCTCGCGAGATGCGTAACCGAAGAGGAAGTCCCGAGGATCCTGGAAGAGGTGCATTCTGGAGAGTGCGGCAGCCATTCAGGGGGAAGGACATTGGAAGCAAGGGTGATAAGGCAGGGATATTTCTGGCGGACCATAAGGAGGGATACAGCTGAGTTCGCAAGGAGGTGTCGGAAGTGTCAAGTACATGCTCCTCTCCAGCTCTTGCCCGCCCAAAGACTTCGAAGCATCACGGCGCCATGGCCCTTCGCCATTTGGGGGATGGACCTGGTTGGACCCTTCCCTCCAGCTAGCGGGCAAAGGAGGTTCCTCCTAGTGATGATTGACTACTTCTCCAAATGGCTGGAGATCAAGCCGTTAGCCAAGGTAACCTCCCAGGTCATCAGAAACTTCGTTTGGGGGGAAATCATTTGCAGGCACGGATTGCCCCAAGCGATAGTGACAGACAACGGTCCTCAGTTTGCCAGCGAAGAATTCATCAGCTTCTGCACCCAATTGGGGATCGATCTCAGGTTCGCCTCTGTCCATCATCCTCGGAGCAATGGCCAGGTGGAGGCGGCGAACAAGGTCATTGTCAACTTGCTCAAAAAGAAGGTGGAGAACCTGAAGGGTAACTGGGTGGAACAGCTCCCCTCCGTCCTGTGGGCCTTGCAAACAACTCCAAACACGGCCACAGGAGAGACCCCCTTCAAGCTCTCTCATGGGTGCGAGGCTGTCCTCCCGGTGGAGTTCGAGGTTCGGTCCCCAAGGGTCACGGCCGCAGGGGAGGGAAGCGAAGCTTGGAGGTTGGAGAATGAGGAAGGGTTGCGCCTCTCATTAGATATGGTGGAAGAGCTGCGGGATGTTGCTGCCATCAGACAAGAAGAAATAAAACGGCGAATGGCTCGGTACTTCGATAAGCACATCAGAGTCAAGCAATTCACCGAGGGGGATCTAGTACTGAAAAAGGTCGACGCTGCAGGAAGGTCGGCCGCTGTTGGTAAGCTCAACCCTAGCTGGGAGGGGCCTTATATAGTAGAGAAGGCTCTGGTTAACGGAGGCTACTATCTCCAGGATGCGGAGGGAAGGACCTTGAGTCACACCTGGAATGGTGATGACCTGAAACGCTTCTACCCGTAAGGGGAAAGAAGGATTGTAATGTTGTAAATAACTATTGCATTTTCAATAAGTTTATTTCAGAATATTGACTATCTCTGAGTACGCAATCTTTATGCTTTTTGTTTTAACCGGCTATGACTCCTCATCTCAATGATAGAATAGGCCTATTTGAAGGAATCTTCATCAACACCCCGAGCTTGGCTCGGCCCCAGGTAGACCCGCTGCGCAGGCTCTCATCTAGCTGGCAGGTCCGAAGGCTCGCCTGTGGGGGAGAGGTTTGGTTATCTTCATCAACACCCCGAGCTCGGCTCGGCCCCAGGTAGACCCGCTGCGCAGGCTCTCATCTAGCTGGCAGGTCCGAAGGCTCGCCTGTGGGGGAGAGGTTTGGTTATCTTCATCAACACCCCGAGCTCGGCTCGGCCCCAGGTAGACCCGCTGCGCAGGCTCTCATCTAGCTGGCAGGTCCGAAGGCTCGCCTGTGGGGGAGAGGTTTGGTTATCTTCATCAACACCCCGAGCTCGGCTCGGCCCCAGGTAGACCCGCTGCGCAGGCTCTCATCTAGCTGGCAGGTCCGAAGGCTCGCCTGTGGGGGAGAGGTTTGGTTATCTTCATCAACACCCCGAGCTCGGCTCGGCCCCAGGTAGACCCGCTGCGCAGGCTCTCATCTAGCTGGCAGGTCCGAAGGCTCGCCTGTGGGGGATAGGTTGGCTCTTGTGATGCTTTGTTCTTAGCCACTTCAACGACACCCCGAGCTCGGCTCGGCCCCAGGTATACCCGCTGCGCAGGCTCTCATCTAGCTGGCAGGTCCGAAGGCTCGCCTGTGGGGGATAGGTCGGCTCTTGTGATACTTGGTTCTTAGCCACTTCAACGACACCCCGAGCTCGGCTCGGCCCCAGGTAGACCCGCTGCGCAGGCTCTCATCTAGCTGGCAGGTCCGAAGGCTCGCCTGTGGGGGATAGGTTGGCTCTTGTGATACTTGGTTCTTAGCCACTTCAACGACACCCCGAGCTCGGATCGGCCCCAGGTATACCCGCTGCGCAGGCTCTCATCTAGCTGGCAGGTCCGAAGGCTCGCCTGTGGGGGATAGGCCGGCTCTTGTGATACTTGGTTCTTAGCCACTTCAACGACACCCCGAGCTCGGCTCGGCCCCAGGTAGACCCGCTGCGCAGGCTCTCATCTAGCTGGCAGGTCCGAAGGCTCGCCTGTGGGGGATAGGTTGGCTCTTGTGATACTCTGTTCTTAGCCACTTCAACGACACCCCGAGCTCGGCTCGGCCCCAGGTAGACCCGCTGCGCAGGCTCTCATCTAGCTGGCGGGTCCGAAGGCTCGCCTGTGGGGGATAGGTTGGCTCTTGTGATACTTTGTTCTTAGCCACTCCAACGACACCCCGAGCTTGGCTCGGCCCCAGGCAGACCCGCTGCGCAGGCTCCCACCAAGCTGGCAGGTCCGAAGGCTCGCCTGCGGGGGATAGGTGGAGTCCTTGACCTTTTGATCCTTGGTTCTTGATTGGTAGCTACTACGTTACAACGAGCTCGGCTCGAACCCCGGTAGACCCGCTGCGCAGGCACCCATGTAAGCTAGTAGGTCCAACGGCTCGCCGGCGGGGTAGGGGTTTGATTGGTTGGAAAAATATGTGGGCAGGACCCTGACCTAGACCGGGGGCAAATCCCTAAAGGGTCTCGGTTCAGGGGTCTCGGCCAGTAAATGTCTCGGCTCAGGCTCAGGGGTCTCGGCCAGTAAAGGTCTCGGCTCAGGGGTCTCGGCCAGTAAAAGTCTTGGCTTGGAGGTCTCGGCAGATCGCGGCCCGGAGGTTTCGGCCAGTGAGGATCCCGGCCCAGAGGTCTCGGCCAGCAAAGGTCTCGGCTAAAGGAGGCTCTCGCAAAAAGAAAGCTCCCGGCGGGCTTAGGCAGGACGATTCAATCGACGATGCGAGGTTCCCGCCTAGCTGATCTCTAAGGAAGGTCACCCTAAAGAGACTAAGGGTCTCGGCGGAAGCTCGCGCGGAGGTCATTCGGCAGAGTAATACACTTTCAAGACACGCGTGGATAATAATAAAAAAAAAGAAGAAGAGAAATGAAAAATGAAAATGAAGCATTACTTTATATAAAGTTAATTACAGAAGAAGGAGGCTCTCGCTCATTACAAAAAGATATTCAAAATAAAAGACGCCTCAGGGGGACGCGCTGTAGTCCCCACTGGTGCTCTCGCTTGAATCATCGCCAGAGCCTTCCCCGGACGTCTCGTCAACAGCGGTAGAGGACCTCGAGACGTCGGAGAGCGGCGAGTCCGGCGCGCCCGGAGGTTTAGGAACTGGGTCGTAAAGCCAAGGGAGAAGTTGGCGAGCGTCGATGGTCGCGCCATCCTCCCGGAGCAGCTCGACGTCTCGCAGCGTCTCGAGCGTCAGCTTGACGGTCGCCTGAGCATTGGCTTGAAGCAGCTTATCGACGTCGTACTCCGAGAGGTAACGGCTCCGCAACCTCGCATCTAGCTCCGGGGGCGAGACCTTCGCCAGCTCTGCGCGGAGCTGTTCCCTCAGGAGGACGCTCTCGCAGCGCGCGTTGGCCAGCTCTGCGCGAAGCTCCCGGACTTGAGCGGAATCCTGCAAAAGGGATAAAAGATTTTAGTCTAGACGCATTACACCGTAGAAACTTCGAGGAAACGGGGGCAAGGGCTCAGGAAGGTCTCGCCTACCTCGGTCGCGGGGCGCAGAGACAGCGCCAATTTGGCATCCGCGAGCTCCTGTTGAGCTCTCGCGAGTTCTTCTTCCGCGGCATGCGCGCGAGCTATCGCGTCCTCCCTCGCCTTGCGCATATCCGTGAAGTTCTTGTCAATGGTGATGCTTCGACGCGCACACATATGTGTAAGCTCGAACCCGCGCATTACGGCCCGGGTGGCGTCGAAGGCTAGAAGGCGGGTAGGCGTCTGGTCGAACACGCTGGCATCTTCCCGGCTGTATAGACCATACCCAAGCGAGAAGGCCTCGCCGGTCATATTTTCCCCCTCCGCCCATCGGGGAAGGAGGGTCGAAACCCTGATTGAGTTGGTCTTGGGGTCCCATTCCATCTGGGGCTTCCCCTCCGAGTCGGCGTACCTGACGCCTAAACCAAAGTTCCGGTGCCCTCTCGGCACCTCCTGGGGCGGGACGTTGGCGGAGGTCTCGGCGGCAACCACTTCTCCCCCGGCCTCGCCTACGGCCGATGTGTTTCTGGCGGAAGCCTCGGCGCGGCTCTTGGCGGCGGCATCCATCTCACTGGCCCTCTGAAGGATCGCTTCAAAGGACCTGCCCTCAGGAGGAGGTTGGACGGGCGAGGCCGCCAGCGATTTCCCCTTGTCGGCGGCGGAAGGCTTGGGCCTCTTCAGCGCGCGGAGAGGAGGAAGGGTGGCCTTCCGCTTCTTGGCCGGTGGCGGCATGGAAGGGGTTGGATCTTCTCGGCAGGCGCTGGCGCTAGCTTCCGCGAGCGCAAGGGGGCCTCTCGCTGCCAGACTCTCGGCACCCCGGCCTGCGGCGAAGGGTTGGTGCAGAGGGACCTCCCGCTCTCCTGCAAAGTAAAAACGCTTTAGCACTTCAGCGCAAGAAAATTTTTGATAAAAAAGGGAATTTGAGGTGAGACCGTACCTTCGCCCGATTGAACAAGAGGGAGGGAGTCGACGTCCCGCAGAAGATAGGGGACGTCGAACTCCTTGGTCCCGAAGAATTCCAGGATTGCGCTCTCGCGCGATCCCAGAGCGGGCGGCTTGTAGGCAGCGTCTTCATACTGGACGGGCTGAAGCGGGACGTTGCCGAAGTCCCCGCTGATGTAAACGAACTTCTCGCCCCAATGGTGGTGCTTATTGGCGAGACCGGTAACCTCGAGCTGTTGCCCGGAGAAGAAAACTACCCCCCCCCCTTGGCACGGAAGTTGAATAGCTTCCGGAAGATGGGCAGACTAAACTCGATCCTCTCGGATCGCATATAGCATATGAATGCTATAAGGATCGCGACGGAGTTCGGGTTTAGCTGGGCGGGCACCACCCCATAATAGCGGAGAGCTAACCGAACCTCCGGTCATAGGGGGAGGCGGAAGCCCACCTCGAAATGCTCGAGGGGGATGGCAAGCTCTCCCGCCCCGGGGGTGTTCACTCTGTCATGATTCCCCGGGTTCCGCGCCGAGAAGCCGGCGGGAACGTAGCGGTCGACGATCACGTTGTATTCGTCGAGGGTGAGCTTGCAGGAGGGGAAGAGATGTTTTTGGAAGGCTTCCGCGCAATGGGCGCGACCCTTGCTCTCGCCAGGCATGGCTAGTTCGTGAGTAAGAGCGAGAGCTGTAGGGGAGTCGAAGCGGAAGCAAGAACGCGAGAGCGCGGAGGGAAGGCTGAGGTTCCGGATCGGAGAAATAAATGCGGTTGGTAGGCTTCTCTATTTATAGGGAATCGTAGTCATCATGAGTTCATCCGGCGGAGAGAGAAAGTGACAGCGGAGTACAGCTGTCAGAATCCGGGCTAACGACGCCTCGGTTCTCCCCCTCAGGATGACGGCGGTCAACGGTCGCTTCAGGTTTCGACGCGACTGCCTGGATTGGCGCAAGCCTCCTGGACTGGCGCAAGCCTCATGGGTTAACGCAAACCTCCTAGATCAGCGCAAGCATCCTAGATCGGGGTAAGCGCCTTGATTAAAAAGCCCCGCAGAGCGATAAAAAGGAAAGGGAAAAGAGAGACATGGGTAGAAGCGAGACTCTCGCTAGCGCAAGCTGGATAAAACTTAATTAATAATAATGTTTATTACAGACATTGAAAAAGAGAAACAAGGAGAGAAGAAAAAAAAAGAGACACTAAGATTCAGAGCGTGAAGGCTAATAGGGTTTCCAGCTCCATCGTCCCCGTTCTCGCCGCCTAGTTCTTGGGGGCGCCAACGGGTTGAAGTAAGATGATAGCGTGGTACACCCAAGGTTGATCCGCCTGGCATAGTCCCGGATCTGCGAGATGCATCTCCCTGGCGAAGACTCGGCGGAAGGCCCGCGCGGGCAATCAGTCTCGCCCAAGAAGAAGTCCCGCTCCAGAGCCTCCAGTCTTTGCTCCACGGATTCGCGGAATGCTTTCGCCGCGGCAGCATGGGCACGGTCTCGCCGGACAAGCTTGGCCAGGATGGCCGAGATCTTCCTCCGCCTCCCCTTCGCGCTCCCTGCACTGTTCAGGGTTTCCTCTATCTCGCCAGACGAAGGGAGGGGGGACTCTTCATCCTCTTCTTCCTCGTCTTCTTCTTCCTCTTCCTCTCCTTCCTCGTTGACTTCCGACCGCAAGCCAGGATCACCTGCGGAAGAAACACACGAGAATTTTGGTCAAGACATGACGATCAACAGTCCGAAAAAGCTTTCGCATACCTGCGGCTGGGCGAGAACCGTCAGCCAAAGTTGGACGAGAAGGCCCGGCCCCTCCATTGGTTCCATAAAGGAGGTGAAGAGGCTTGCCCAGCCCCGGGCGGAAGGGCTCGCGCACGATGATCCCAGCTTGGCCGGAAGCAGGAGGGGAGTTGTCTTCTCTCAAGGGGCGATCAGCATCCTTGAGAGTAGCGGAAGGTTCAGAAGCCGCCCCCCCCCCCCCCCCCCCCCCCCCCCCCGCCTGCAGGAGAGGATTGGCCACCGCGGGAGGCACTTCGACGGTTCTTGCTTCATCTTCCCGGGTGGATAGACCCGGGTCGGCGGGAGCTGGCACTGCGAGAAGACGGTTCAGAAAAGAAAGGGTCTGGTTGAAATATTGACAAGGGAAAATGTACCTGTCGTTCCGGTCCCGGCTGGAGGAATCCTTTCCGAGACCCGTGTTTGGCCCTCGGGGGATGAGCGGGTAGGTTCGAAGAGCTGGGCGGAATTTCGGCGTCATTATTGGGAGCGGACTCCTGCGAAAGCATGCTTTAATCATCGAATCTAATGTACAGTTAGCCCGGTAGGCGCGGGCGAAAGGCTTACCTTCTGCAGGGAAGAATCTCCGGCAGGATTGGGAGTGGGGGAAGGAGGATCCCTGTTCTCGCGAGAAAGGTCCCGCCGGACCGCCTTCGCCCTTTTCTTTTCCTTCTTTTTCGGCTCCGAAGGCCCGGCGGTTGAAGTCTTTTTCGCTAACCATGGAGCCACCGCCGCACAGTTAGCCAAGGCCCGCGCTTGGGCAGCGGCTAACCGGTCTTGGAGGTCCTGCGGAAGCGGTTTGGCAGCACGCTTGGGATGCATGGCGAGCTCGTGCGAGAATCCCGGAGGCGAGAGCTCAGTCAGAGAGTCGTATTTTAAGGGCAGGGCGTATGGACGTCCATCAGTACATATTTATAGCCGCAGTGGGACCCCCCAAAAGATTCCCTCGATAGGCGGGCACGTGTCCAGCGAATATTTTGGGGGTTGGACTTGTCTTGTCGAGCGCAGGGCTAGCTCGAAAAGAGCGGGGATTGTGTACAACCCCATATTCGCTGGGTGGGACCCGGAGACACCACTGAGGAATCGGGCTAGGCTCAGGTTAGCCCTGGGTTAGCCCTAAGACATACTTATAGAGTTCTCGCCCCGAAGGGGCTCCCGCCCAAGGCAGATGTCCAAGCTCTCGGCAGGAGAAATCGTCGACCGACCAGGGCAGATGGTCGACCTCTCGGCAGGAGAGATCGTCGACCGACCAGGGCAGGTGGTCGACCTCTCGGCAGGAGAGATCATCGAACGACCGAAGCAGAGGGCCTGACCGCGGAAGCTTCCGCCCTAGGGCAAGCTCCCGCCCAGGGGAGGCGAGAAGGCCCCAAGAGGGCCTTCAGTCGCGAGCTCTTCGAAACCGTGGAGGGCGCGAACCTCCCTGGCAAGGGGGGTCTCGCCAAGGTTGGCCCGGGTGGGGGTCCAGCGAGAGCCTTCTCGGCCAGGGTTCTCGCCAGGTGGGCCCACGTGGTGGGGCCCGGCGCTCATAAAGAGGACCATTTTATATTATATTATATTATCCCGAGGTAAAATTACCCAAGTGCCCTTTGAATGACAGCGGGATTTGGCTATTGGCAGACCCCTCAGGGGTATTTCAGTATTTTCAGGTCAAAGGAAGGCTATAAAAAGACCCATAAGGGCTCTTTAGAAGGCAAGCTGATCATTTTTCCTCTAGCCCTAGTGCCTTCTGAAGAGCTCCCAGCCCAGCATTTGGCTTTGGAGGGGAAGCTCTCAGAGATCTTCCGGGTGTGTGGTGGGACCTCCCAGCTGAGGCTTTGGGTCTGTGTTAGGGCCTTAGCAACCTGTCAGGGGTCGAGGTTTGAGAGAAGTAGGCATCGACTGCACTTTGGTTCGTGAACATTTGTTGAGGTCATTTTTGGCTTCAACAATACCAATTGAAGGATCAAGCGCATACCCAACTGCACCAAAAGCCCGGACTGTTGGAGAGGGCGCTACTTAATTATATATATAAGTAGCAGAGCGCCACGGGTCAAGTGAAGGAACGCCGGACCCAACACAATCTCTCCGCTGAGTTGTAAGTAGAAGAGTTCCTTTTAATGGATATTTCAGTTTGTAGATGTGACTCGCCAAGCAGTTTGGAAGTCTCCGAGCCTTCATGGATTTCTCTTACGAGGCTTCATCAAAAGGACGATCCTTATCTACTGCACCTTCATAATAGAACTGAGAAGGGGGAGCTACCTGACTTTTCGATCGATGACGCGGGTACTCTAAAGTACCGCGGTAGATTTTGCGTCCCCAATTTTCGAGATATTTGAGTTAAGTAGTGTAGTGAGGCACATGGTTCAAGTGTGGCCTACCATCCAGGGTCTACAAAAATGTATAAGGACTTGAAACAGATTGCCTGGTGGATTGGGATGAAGGGTGACATTGCAAGTTTTGTGTCAGAATGTTTTACATGCAAAAGAGTTAAGGCTGATCATGAAAGGCCTGGTGGAAAGTTGGCACCTTTAGAGATTCTAACTTGGAAGTGGGAGAGTATCTCAATGGATTTCATTACTGGTTTGCCGAGATCTCCCCGAGGGCATGACTCTGTTTGGGTGATTGTTGATAGATTAACAAAGTGTGCGCACTTCGTACCCTTTCAGATTGGTTACTCGATGAAAAAGATAGCGTAACTATATTTGAATGAAGTTATCAGGTTACATGGAGTACCTGTAAGTATAGTATCAAATCGAGACTCCAGGTTTACGTCTCATTTCCGGAAGAGCCTTCAAGAAGGATTGGGAACTGACTTGAGATATTCTACCGCATATCATCCACAGACCAATGGTCAAACGGAGCGTGTTAATCAGATTGTGGAAGATATGATCCGTTGTTATATATTAGACCACGGAGGAGCGTGGGACGAACGCTTGAGGTTGATGGAGTTCGCATACAATAACAGTTATCAAGAGAGTCTGCAAATGGCTCCTTTCGAAGCGCTATATGGAAGACGATGTAGAACTCCTCTATTTTGGGCTGAGGTTGGTGAGAGGCCGCTGTTAGGTCCAGATGCCTTAGAAGAAATGGAAGTCTCTGTAAAGCTTATTCGAGAGAAGCTTCGGATAGCTTAAGAGCGATACGAGAAGAACGCCAATCGGCGTAGGTCCGTTTTGGAATTTTCTGTGGGGGACATGGTATTCCTTAAGGTTTCCCCGATGGTTGGAGTAAAGAGGTTCGATAAGAACCATAAGTTGGACCCAAGGTATGTGGGACCATTTGAAATTGAGGAACGGATTGTTGTGTCAGCCTACAAGTTGAAATTGCCCGCAAATTTTCCTGTTGTGCACAATGTTTTTCACGTGAGCCAACTGTAGAGGTGCATGCTAAGTGATAGACAAGTTCTGGATGCAGTGCCCCAAATGGAGCCTAACCTTTCCTACGTGGAAGTTCCTATTCATGTTCTAGATGTGCAAGATCGAGTGTTGCGGAGAAAGACAATACCGATGGTAAAGATTCTGTGGAGAAACCAAGACGTGGAGAGCGCGACTTGGGAGTTGGAGTCAGCTATGAGGGAGGCGCATCCTCATCTGTTCTCCTAGCTTTGCTCGGTATGCTTTCGATAACCCTTGGTTATTTTTCTTTTTTTTTCCCTCTTGGGTAGAAGTGTTATATGCGTAAAGTTTCGGGACGAAACTTTCTTTTAGGGGGAGTGACTGTAACGCCCCCGATTTTTCCAGTGATTTATTTAAATTTCTTATTTGACGTATTATGACGTCAGAGCGTTATGTTAGCGCGTGTTGGTCATGTGACATTGTTAGAGCGTGCTCTTAGCTCTTTAGGTTTTCCTGCGTGGCTTGGTGATGCCTGGTAGCAAGATTCCCTAGCGAGCCGGAGTCTGTTTGGTGACTCGGTGGAGCCTCTTGGGGAATGCTTGTGTTAGCGCGTTTTTACGTTCGTTAGGTTTGACCGGCCAAATTTTGGGATTTGCATTGGGAGTGGAAAATTTTACATTAGGAAATTAGATCGGCAAATTTTAGACTTGCTCGTCAAGTTTCGTCGCGTTCCGAGCATTTTTGGAGCCTCGGCGCGCGATTGAAGTTTTGTATGTTTCCGCGTATGCCGTTAACTTTAGAAATTATTATCTCGAAAACGGTGCGTCGGAATTCGATTTCGACTTCGCCGTTGAATTCGTAGCGTCGTCATTCGCCTACGGTGCGAATTTCGTTCGATTCGGCGCGCGTTAGGCCCTCTGTAATGACGTTTCACTTTAGCGTTATTTTTTTAAAATTAAATAAAATATCAAAAAAAAATGAAAATAATAACAAAAAAAAAATCTGCCTTGATAGTTGATACACGCCGATCGGCGTGTATCCCCCTCCCTAATCCCACTGATTGCCTCCCTGCTTATGTTTTTTTTTTGGTTTTTTTTTATATATTTATAAATAATATAAGTTATAAATATATAAATATAAATAATATAAGTTATAATTATATAAATATATATATAAAAAGAGGCTTCTTCTTCCCCGATCAAGCAGCCCCCCCCCTCCTGTGCGAGAGAAAAACGATGCGGAAACCTCTCGTTCGCGAACCTTCTGGCGGCCGCCACCGCCGATCCGGTGGACGAAATCTCGATCCGATCGCGGCGTTGGAATGCTCTTGGAGAGAGCTTCGAGATCGCGGTAAGCTTTTCCCGTTTCGGTGACCGTTTCGCCATAGATTTTTTCGGCCCTAACCCCGGTTGTCCATTTTTTTCGTAGATCTCGTCTCCGCGTGCCCCCTTTTGGTCGGATCTACGTGGTGGAGTATTTTGGGTGGACGTTTTCAAGAATGATTTGAGGCAAGTGGACTTCTCCCCTCTTGCGTGCCTCCATGGGTTGTATTTTTTTCTCCTTATTACCTCTCCTTGTCGTAGAATAACAGTGTAGTATATGCGAGACTAGAAATATTCCTAGGTTAGGGCTTGTAGTTGGCCTAAACAAGGAAGAAATCGGAATTTTTTTTAGTTGAGTTCGGCGGGTAGTGGGAAATAATTCGGCGGGTAGTGGGAAATAATTCGGCGGGTAGTGAGAAATAATTCGGCGGGTGTCGCCGAATTTAGGTTTAGTCTATTTCGGCGGGTTTTGGTTGTAGAACTTGGTAGTTTCTAAGTGGTGTTGTCGGCTAGTTTTAGCGCCGAATCGTGGATCCTTAGCATGTGGTAGCTGGGTTTCTGAGGGAGTATGGTACCAGGGGAGTTCGAGCCGTGGCCACCACCATTCCCTCCTTTGGACATTTTGGGTTCCTGTGAGAGGTTGGAACTCTATGTGTGTGGACCCTGTGGCGGCCCCTTTACTACTCTTGAGACACCTGGACCTGGTTGTTCGGTTGTGACTGTTCTTAGTCTCCGACACAGGTTTGGGATTTGTGCTAGTGCTAACGATTTACAAGTTAGGATTGTTAGTTCCTTTCATAATGTTCATTTGACGCATATTAGTTCCCTTTTTGCCTTTGCAGGCTTGAGCGGAGTTTGGTACATTTTAGTACTTGTTGCATTTCTCTCACTTTTCTTATTGTTACACTTACATTTTTGTCTCTTTTTTTTGGATTCTTAGCTGAGGTTTTCAGCATTTCCCTTGCAGGGTTGGTAACCCTTTTCTTTCTGCTCTTTTCATTCGATTTTTATCTGATGTTTCTTTGCCACTTGTTTTATTATTTCTTGCTGAGGTGTTCTTCTTTTGAATGCCTCAGGTTCAGGTCTGTAGCCGGCTGAGCGGCTAATTTCAGGAGTTTCTTTGAGGACTGCGTGGTCGCAGCGTTTTCCTCACCTGTTGAGGTAGTTCTTTAGCTTTGTAGTAGTACAGACATACATGCTCGCCAGCGAGTTCGTGTCAGGTTGTTGACGCTCGTTGGTGATTTTTCCTTGGTGATACTAAGTCTTTGCTTAGCTGCTAGTTTACCTATTTTGTGGTAGTCTCACTTGCTCTCTAGGAATGTTTTATGCTAGGTTGCTAGTTACTTTACAACCTATAAGAACTACTATATGTATTGCATGATCAGCATGTTTTATAAAAGCTCAAACATTATGTTCCAAATGCGTAAAAAGATTGTTTTCTTTATAAATATTAAAAATTGAAATCTAGGGTCTTGCATAGTGTAAGTTGTCCTCTTAGGACACTTATGCGGTCTTTTAGGATGTTAAACATAAATGAAGTATTTTTCCGCTACGTATAAAAATAGTTTTCAAACCGTGGACTATCTGATCCACTGAGCCGAGGGATACGGCCAATTAATTTAAAATCAGTTTTCTATTCATTTTAACTTATGATTTGAAGGATTAGAGTGTTGCCTGAGCGTTAGCAGTTATCCCCTGTTTGACGTGGCATCACAGCTCGTAGTTATCTCGTGCTCTGATTTATTTATTAATGAGAAAAATGCGGGTTATGAAACCTACAACTCAGAGCAACGCTTCTACAACTCAGAGTCAAAACACTCCTACAAAAATCATGGAGAACAAAGCTCCTACAACTTGGAGAAAAATATCCTACAAGATTAAAGTGTTGTACAAAAAAATATACTAACAAAAATGTCTCATATCTGAATCTTCAGCCCTTCTTCCTTCTTAAACTTTAAAGCTCTGTCAGAAATTAATCGAAGAAGACAAAGGCAAAATATCTGGATCTAAAAGCTTAGGATAAGCATGATCAAGGAATAGATCTGTCGATTTCAAAGCCATGATCTATTGAAGCCTTTTTGTTTTGAATCACTTGGATCGGAGAAGAACAATGACAAAGAAGACGATGAACAGCGGCGGCCTTTCTAATTTAGAATGAAAAATACGATTCAGAATACTTGATTTCTTATTGTTAGGGTTAGTTGATGATGATAAGATCATTTATAGGACTTGCCTAATGGTCATAATCATTAAAGACAGAACACGTGGACCAATAAGAAACGAGATTAATTTGAAATAACTTCCGTGGGACTTAACGAAAAATTCAAGAAATGAACTTCATTTCTCGAGTGAAGAATAGACTACTTAAGAGCAACTTCTGTTTCTCGAGAAAAGGTATAAGGTTCTCGAGAATAGGTACTTAAGGAAAACACAGGAAATAAGTTCTGGCATCTCGAGAAATAACTTCTATTACTCGAGAAATAATTTATATTACTCGAGAAATAGATAATGACTTCTCGAGAAGTGACTGGACTTCTCGAGAACAAATTAGACTTCTTGAGAAATAACTTCGGCTTCTCGAGTACTAGACTTCTGCTTTCTCAATACAAGGCTTGGTCTTCTCGAGTAATGACTTCTGCTTCTCGAATATTAGACTTTGAAAAATTTTGTGCTGAGTTTTTGAGTAAACTCGAGAAAGAGACGTGTCTTAATCGAGTACTGCATGGCTCTCTCGAGAACTTAACTAAGCCTTCTCTAGAACAACATCTGCTACTCGAAAACTAGACTAAGCTAACTCGAGAAATTTCTTCAATATTACTCGAGTACAAGGAAGTCCTTCTCGAGAACAATACTTAGAAAAATTTCACTTTTTGAAAATTTTTTTCTTCAAGGAATTCAGCAACTAGTCTTTCTCCCATAAATTTAGTGCATTGAAAATGAAGTGTGTCCTAATAGAGAGGCTATACATGAGTCAAAACCATGGGTCAAATAATGAGGGATTACATTGTATAGTCTTGTGTTTGGTGACTCATTGTACACTAACATTGGTCTACACTTGGCAATTATAACCTGCAAGCTCTCAACTTGAAAAGAGTATCAAATACAAACTTAATTAATCTTAGTTCAAGGGTGACTTCATATCCAGGTTATTGTGGATACAATACCCAACACCTTGCATATCTTTAATTTCTTACAATTTAATTATCTATGCATTTTTTTTCTTTTTCGTCTCCTACTCTCCGTATAAACATTGGGGATAATGTTTATTTTTAAGTAGGGGGTGGGATCTCCTTTGTATTTTTTCCTTAAAAGCCAAAAAAAATGAAAACAAAATCTTTAAAAGTACCAAATAAATTTTGTTTTCTTTTTATTTTAACTAAAAATACAAAAAAATTAGAAAATAAAAAATTAACTTCTTGGAAAGTATCGTGTTGGGCTTTTATCCCACAAAACCGTGTAGTACCTTGTGAACTTGTCACTATGTAGTCTTCGGGAAGTCCAAGAAATTACAAAAAATTAGAATTATAATTTATTTATGTTTTTACTATTTATATCTTTGAAAAATATATATATTAAAATAATAAACCCCTACTTAATTTTTTGTGATTTTTAGAGATTTATTTTATGTTTATTTTTAAGAATTTTTATAGTTTTTGATTTTCTAATCTTTTATTTCATCATTATTAGTTATATTTAATTTTTAGGTTATTTGATTTTAAGAAATACTTAATGAGTTAAATTTGTTTAGAGTAATTTATTTAGCTCTTTTTTTCTTTCAAACCGAATTAGTTTCAACTTTGTTGTACCTACCTTAACAATTATTAGATTTCAATTATTTGCACTTTATGTTTTAGCATTCTTAGGAAATTATAATTTACTATAGTTGCTCTCTAATTATTTTAATTTAATCTAAAAATTTGTCTAGCCATTCCCTTATTTTTTTTATTTCTTGTTAGATCATATGTCACGGGGATAAGAGGATAAATTCATTATCCCCTAGTAAACATATGCACTTTTTTCTTTATTGTTAAATCATATGTCATGGGAATCAAGCATTCCTTGGTACACATGCAACCCCAAAAATAAAAGATGGAGTAAGAGGATAAAATTCATTACACCCAATTATTTTGTTTTTATTTGAAGAGAGAAAAATATTTGTTCATATGTCATGGAAAATGAGAGGATAAAATTCATCATTTTCTTGGTAAACATAAGCAAATATCAAAAAGAAAAAATTTGTGTGGGGTGAGGGGATAAAATTCATCACCTCAAATCAAAAACCTCTTCATTTCCCTAATCTCAAAATAAAAAAAAATTGCTTTAGATGTAAATTAAAATACTAAGAGAGCATAAGTAATAGGTTAAAATTTTCCTTTAAGTCACTTTTTGGTAAATGATGTTAATAATTTTAATTTAATTTTGTTTGCTTAAACTACTCAATTTTGAAGTCTAATTAAATTATTTGAGAAAATTTTGCTAAATATTTTGCTCTCTTCATTTTAATTCCATATTTTAGGACCTAAATTCTAATTTTTAACTTTCGTTAGATTTAATAAATGTTTAGTTTAATTTAAAAACTATATTGATTTCTTATAAGTACTTCTCATAGTTTTGCTCTGGAATAGCAAAAGTTTAAGTATGAGAGTATTTGATAAGTCAATATTTATAGTTATTTTAAAATAGTTTTTATTTAATAAATAGTTATATTCTATTTAGTTTTATATTAATATTGTTATTAATTCCTTTATTTTCTTATTTCAGGTCAATCTGGGCTACGAAAAATAAATCGAAGCATTCAGGACTGATCAGGAGAAGAAATTGAGGAAAACTGGTAAAATGCCAAGTACATGCCCAAGTCACAGGCGTGACCTCAAAGTCACGGGCGTGATAATCAGGCGTGACCCCTCCAGGAGCTCTTGAATGTGTTTCCACAATAGATTAAATTTACATGCCTCAAACACGGGTGTGAACTTTGGGTCACGGGCGTGACTCACATGCGAGACATCCAGCTCAGGCGTGCCACAAAATTACGAAGCCAGTTTTATATCCAGGCAGTTTCAAACTTATACGCCCTTGGTCACGTGTATGACCTAGGGGCGTGACTCTTCAGCAACTCCCAGATTAATTCCCTCAGTTTTGATTTCCCGCCATTTCCAGTAATAGTATAGACACGTCCTTGGTCATGACCTAGGGGGCATGACCCGCAAAATAGCATTTTTAGTGGTTTTTATCCCAACATTCTCGGGCTTTCAAGAGGACGGTTCCACACCTTACATGCCCCGAGTCACGGGCGTGATCGAGGGGCGTGACTGACCAAAAAAATTCCTATAAATTCCAGACAGAGCCTGAGGCATCTAAGAGGCATCTAAGACTCAATTAGGAGTAGATTTTAGGAAGTTTCAGTAGCTTATTTTCCACTTTTCTTGCATTTATTTTATATACTTTTCAATTTCTTTGTAGTTTTACTTTATTAACTTTTAATTCTAGTTCTTTTATTTAAATCATGTTGTTCTTATCTTTTTTATGTAGTTTTTATATCATGTTGAGTAGCTAATTTCATTAGTACTTGATCATGATAATCTTTGAAATTAAATAAATTTCGTATTATCAAGCTCTTTATTTCCGCTTCGATCTATCTTTGATTTAATTCGTGTCGATTTCATATTTCATATTTTGATTTCAGATCTGTATCCTAGATTTACCGATAGGTTGTGGATACGAGTAGATCACTCAAAGATAGAAGGAGTTTCATGCACTCCTCGAGAGAGGATGACATGAATCTTTCGGATTGGATTCAAATCCAATAGAGGGGTTCACCGCATAAAGCAAGCTTAGGGGTTTTGACTAGCCAAGGGGTCTTAATCGATCAACCTAAGTTTAGTCGAGAGCGAATTCTCGAGAGAGGCGCTTTTGTAAATTGGGTACCTCCACGATCGAAGTAGGTAATTTAGAAGTTTGCATTTTTATAGAAGTTTATTCTAATTCAAACTGTATCTAGATCAAGTGTTAATTTTAGTTCATAATTTAATTAACCTTTAATTTATATTTCGATAAAATAATATTAATATGTGTGAGTAGAAGTAGTCAACAAGCCCGGAAGAATACGACCTTGATATTTTTATATCTTATGTTATATCTCAATAGGTACACTTGACCTAATCAAATATAGATTGGGGAATACGAATTTTCTCTATCATTCTCTCACTTCTTCCCAAGAAGATCGACGAGCAAACAAGATCTCGCAGATCTAAACATCCACCCAAGAAAATTGCTGCAGATTCCTCCAAGAAATCAGATGACCTCCCAGGCTAATTTCCCAAGAACTCCTCCCATGAATTCGACGTCCACACCGGATGATATCTTCACACAGAATATAGTAAACAATGAAAAATAAAGAGAAATTGGTCTAAGAAAATTTTCTCCCTTAAAAGTAAATCTATGAAGGCAGTGAAAGCTCGGTGCTTTTGATTTTTCGTGGCTTGGGTATGCGATCGTATTTAGAATCTCATTCTAGCATTCTTTCTCCAAAGATCTCCTTTGTTCATACAAGAGGGAAAGAGTTCTCCTTCTTGGATGGTGGCTCTTAGGATTAGAGACGATAAGATAGCATCTCTGGATGTTCTAGGGTTCAAGACGCGTTGTGAAACCCCATATCTATCGAGTGGCACAGGCTACCCCTAAGTGGGTGGCGAGAGGTGAGTACCCAACTTAACTAGGCATTTGATACCCACCTAATGAGAGGCCTCTAGCAAGTGAAGAAGGCGATCTCCCACTAACCCATGGCTAGGAAGCAATTGGCGAGTGCCTAGTTCCACCAAGCACTCACTGTCAGGATGAGGGGGGAGTGGCGATTGCCCAGTTCAACCAAGCACTCGCCACTTGGTGACTAAACCAAGGTCGGCCCGGTTCTCTTATCGAAAGAAGTGATCCACATTTTCTTGTCATCCCATTTTGGCATGCTAATAGTGAAACATCCCATGTTACTTCTAGGCCTCTTAACTTAGATTGGGTTAGGCATAGGGTGGGTGATAGGGAAATTAGCTAGCTTTGACCCTAGGTAGTGGGTTGTAGCCATGTGGGGCCCACTATAGGACCAAGGTCAAACATCATCAAACTAGCCTAAATAGGGACACTAGCCACACCATGGCCCCACCATATTGCCCTAACCCTAAAAACCATCTAAGTGGACCCTAGGGCATGTCACTAGGTCAACACTTTGACCCTAGTTGACCAAAGTCAACATTTGGCCTAAATTGGTCAAACCCACACTCATAGGCCCAATTAGCCTAAGTAGGGCACCCCCTTAACCCAACCAAAATTGGGCGGTGCCATTAGGCTCATGACCAACAAGTGGGGTCAGCCCACTCACCATGTTGACCAAGTCAACCCAAAAAGTCAACCAAGTCAACATTTGACCTAAAGAAGAAAAATAATGGCCAAGTCATTTCCCTTGGGCCAAGCCCACCAAATGAGGGCCATTAGCAGCCCAAGGCACCAATGACTGCCCCTAACCCTCAGAATTAGGAGAGAGAGTACATGCATGGGGGTAGTTTTGGAATTTAGGGGAAGAAAGAGGGAGTGAGGCCACTTGGCCTTGGCTCTCTCTGCCCAAAGCTTGATGGTCGGCCACATGAATCATTTATGGGGAATTTAGAGTTGGGGTGGCCACTTGGCACCATGGGTGAAGCATCCAAGGTTGAGCCCGAGGTCACCTTGGAGTTAACTCCATGTATAAGCCACCTCAGTCCAAACCAGCCCCACCAACAGCTTCAGAAGGAGGAAATGAATTGAAATCGATAGCTGGAGCAAGGAATTTGTTGGAGAAACAAGGAATCGGGAAGGAGATCACTGGAGCACCTCTATCATGGCAAACCGCCACCAAACTCGCTGCCACGCCTCGATTCTGGTTCGTTTCGCCGCCCCTCTCTCAGTACTAGCCGTTTAGATCATTTAGGGGAGATATCCGGCTCAATTGAGCCCGATGACATGAGAGCAAGGTGTGATTTTCCGAGTTTTAGTTCATGCTCGAGATCGCTGGAGGAGACAACTCTGGCGGCCTCACCGCCGGGAAACGCAAGCCCCACCTCAGTGAAGGTTGTGGCGATATCTGCCGGCGATGGTGGTGGCTTAGCTGGCCGGAAACCACCAGCAAAGATGGCCTAGGAAGAATTTATCTGGGTCGTTGATTGCTTGGGGACGACTACCAGATGCCGTCCAGATTGCTTTAGGATTCGTGCAATTTGATTTTATATGATATAATATTTAATTGTTATAAAAATTAAATAATTGTCACACTTTTACAGTTAGCTTGCTTGTAAATAATAGGGCACATAGAGGACTCCCCATAACTTGACCCCTGAATGGAAAATGTAGCCAGTATGGTTAAATTTAATTTGCCACCCTTAGCTTGAATTTTGGTCTAGTGGTCTGACCTGTATGACAATTTTTCTAGGGCTCATCCTAGGCTAGGACAGAAAGTAAAAATTAAGCCCACGCCAAACCAGAAGTCCACATGACCCAAAATTTTGGGCATGTTCTTGAATAGGGCATATCTAGCCCCTGCCAAAAATTGAAAATTTTTGGGACAGAGTTTTCTGTAGTATTTGTCATAATATCAAAAATTAAATAAATGAAATATTTGGTATTATATGCCTCCAAATGGCCCAAAATTTTGGTAGCAGGTCCTTGGGGACATCATAGGTGCATGATCAAAATTTCAGCACATTTGGATCACTACATGTTGGGTTAATCCACTTGCATGTGTTGGCTAAATATGGCCTTGGGGTGCAAATAGCAAAAAATGATATGTTGTGTATTCAGCCTATTTGAGGCATCTAAAATTCTTGTAATTGATTTTAGACAATCATTAGGGTAAAGTTCACCCCTCAATTTAATTATGGGATTTTTGGGATCAAAAATCCCATTATTTGGAATTTTTTAAATATTAGGCCTTTTTGGTAAATAAATTGAGAAAATGGGTTTAGCATGAAGATAAATCCCCAAATCTTGTCATGATCACAAAGAGAACATATTTAACCCCTAGAAATTTTACTTCTTTGTTTTATGAATTTTATAACTAGAATTATGTGGATTTCCCATTTTTCGCTTATTTACATTTAATTTGAAATTGATAGAAATATGTAGTAGAAAAATTGTGGAAAATTTCTAAAGGTGTATTACTGTATAAAGAGCCCTGTATAATTATCTCAATATTTCTGGATGTCTCATTAATGTTCAAAACCCCATAATGTTATTTTGGTAAATTACTTGAAAATGGAATTGGTAGGCAATTGTATCTTAGAAGTTTATGAAACTCTGTATTTAGCCTTAGATTATCAATACATGTACTCTGTAATTTTCCTAGAATTTTTGTTAATGTAATTCCTTATATATCATTTGGAAAATGATAATTATGTTTATTTTGTGTTAATTAAAGAATAAATAGAAATACTTAAGGTAAAATTATGATGTTTGGAAGACAGTGATATTTCATTATATTATAGGTCAGGAAAATTTCTTACATTAGTAGGATTATAATTTGTTATACTTTATGTGTTAAATGACCTGAAGAATTAATTGAAGAAATTAATTTAATGGTGTAATTAATTTGGAAAATTATGGAAATCATCATGGTCATCATATAGGTCCATACTACCATAGGATAAATAATTTGATACATATGGCACAAGGAATTAGAAGTTCGATTTCGGGGTGGTGTTAGGTCATGAGTTGCGCATAGTAAAAATAGGTTATATCATAAGGCCCACCGGGGAATAGATCGACAATTGAGCTAGAGATTACGATTGGAAGTATAACCCTGGTGGGTAGTGTCGTATTAGTGATGAGAGTAAAAGTACAACTTATTGGGTAACAACTGGAGTGGAGGTCGACAGAAGACCGTCGCCCTCCCGATAATAACACCTTAAGTAATTAGGGTTGTTCTAAAGTAACAATGAGAGTTGGGTGGATCATGGGTAGACATCAACTAAAATTAATTATCCTTGCGAAAGGGAACTTTGGATTTTTAATTCCATCTTGGTTCCTAGTGCCACCGAGACCCCTTCATTTGGCATACCTTGGGCAGTCCTGGGATTAACCCTAAATGACTAAGTATAATAACCGGTAGGCAAGAGTAGTCTAATAGGCTAGGTAAACTGTACATGTTCCCACTCGTGCCGGATTGGAGGTACTGGAGTCTTTTGACTACTTGCTCATCCGTGCAGAGTTGGAAGGAAGTGGTTGGTTTACATGATCACCCGTGCCGGGTTGGAGGGACTTGGAGTCTGTTGACTACTTGCTCACCTGGGTAGGGTTGGAGGAATCAGGACAGGTTAATCCTGTGAGCTGGAGGCTCGAGATGAAATACTTGCATGTGCATAAAATTAGTGGCGGGTTATGCAGTACTGGGTCAGTCGTCATACCGATGGCAGTACGGTGACCAGGAAGGTGCGAGGGTTTGAGGGGCCAGTAGGTTGTTTATACTGCGGTCTGGAGGACGATCCCCGATAACGAGCACCCAGACCAACAAGACTAACGGTTAGTCCGCAAAGTACGTACGTAGAGACTCTAGAGTGCACCTAGGACGTGTATAGAGGCGTATGATAGAGGTCTAGGCATGGTAGTGTGTATGCCCGCCTAGAAAGCGGAGAAGCCCGATCCGCTGCTGCCGTAGACACAACGGTGGTACCTGAGAGTGATGCAAGCTCTTGAAATGTGGGAACTAAATGTCAGTGATCACAGAGTCGTTGTGTATGAGTTGCACTTGCCTGCTACATAAATTGCATAAATACATTCATTCATATTAGGGCATACGCTTAATAGATCCTTATCATATAAATTAGTATGGGCTCTTTTATATGATAAGATACAATTCCTGGAAACCTTAACTTATAAATTTGTATGGGCATTTTTATAAGTTAAGGTATGCTCTGTGATGATAGTGTAGTGGTAGTGTAGCTTTACCTTCTGCTTTACTTTCAGTTCTTTTACTTACTGTACTGCACTTTACTTCTTTATACCTTGTGCTTAGAACTGATAGATGTTGAATTATATTATACACTTTCTAGTTAGCTTCTGTCACCTGCTTCCCTTTTTGCTACCCCTTATTGTCCTTTGCTTCGTCCTCCCGCTCGGTGCCTAGGAGTTGTGGGGCGAGATGCGGAGGAAACGACTTAGTCTTTTTGACTAATGGTCGGTGACCATATCATTTTAGGAGCTCGAGGAGATGGACCAGCACGTCGAGGAGGCAGGACTTGAGGAGCAGATACTGATACCACCTACTACCACTACTGGAGCACGTCCTCAGGTGGGATGGTTTAGATGATTAGATTCCACAACTTTTAGATTTGAGAGAGAGAGTAATTTGATTTGATGTACTGGGCATAAGCCCTTATGACTCTTTCATTTTGTTCTCATTTTGGACTATTCATTGTGTACTTTTCATTTTATATAAATGATTAGTACTGTGGCTGTGGACTATGATGTTATACTCTTTGGTTTACTTCTGTTTCTCATATTGGCCGAACAGGTTTATGATCGTACTAGCCGGCAGAATCGGTGACTTGCGGTGTCGACTAACCCGTGTGTTAGTGTCACCATAAGGCGGCGGTTCTGGGCATAAGATCCGGGTTAAACCCCGGAGAGGGGGTCGGATCTTACAAACTGGTATCACTTGAACAAACGATCATATGAGAAAGAAGTCCACAACACTGGAACACCCCGCTCGAGCATTAGTTTGCGGACAAACTATGCAGGGGAAGCAATGGTGTGCCCATGTGTAAAAAGTCACATAAAACAGTCCATTTTAAGCAATTAGTTAGGCCAATCCAACTAGGACACCACCCTAGTTTGACTTACCAAGAGGATTTTGTGTCGTACCTTAGGCCAAAGATCGACTTCAGATGTAGATTAGTTAAGGTACGTTGATAACCAAATCGATTAAAGAAAGATCTTAACGCCAGAGTCCCTATGTAAGGCTTAAACGTCGATGTCCCTACTCCGCATATCGAGTGATATTACCAATTCTTACTCAAATTGATAGGACCGCCTCGAGGAGAAGTTGGTGCATAAGTTTATTAGTGGAATAGTAGGGTACTCATAAGCTTAATCCTAGTACCAATGACTTGATTACGTCAAGACAATCACGGTGATAAATACCAAAGATCGAATAAGAATTCAAATTCTAGAAGAGACACTTCCTTGTTTGGTCACATGTTGACCTTGAACAGATTGTCGTATGGTAACCTTAAAGGCCTAAGGTAGATAACATATTAATTGAAGTGGAAATCCATGCCAAAGATTGTTAACCCTAAGGATTAAGGCATGTACAGGATGACTACATTGTGAATGTTAAAGGAAATTAACCAAAATATATGGGGGCTTAACCTTTTGTTTATAGGGCTAAATTGATAGCGACTCGAATTTCTCTAAGCCTTTCTCATAAAGCATGTGTCGCAAGCATAGTGATCTAAAAACTTGGCTTATTCAAGATCGCTTAAGTAAAAATGAGGGTTTGTATATACATGACCGGTATGATGATCAATCCTTCCTAGAAGGTTAGGACTCTCGAAGAATTTCACACTATTTATTTATCTTAAGCAGCAAAGACTACTAACGACAAGTTGTGAACACAATAAATTCACGGGTGAAATAGGAAAGTAGAATGTTTCGAGAATGGCTTTTCACTCTCATAATTACTCCAAGACCATATGAGTAAGTGAACAAGGAGAACAGTGAGTTTAATTTCTTGAAAGATATATAAAGAGTGGCTTAGTGATGTATATATATGACCTTAAACTAGGAAAGACCGTTAAGACTTCAAGAAGTTTCCAAATTTCGAGTTTTAAGGAAGTAAGTAACTACTTAGTCCATAGTCTAATGAGCACTCGTGATTTCCTTAATACCGACACGGTATAAGTCATTTACATATACACGTAAAACCGAAGAAATTGTGTTCAAAAGATCAAATTTGGATCAGTATAAGTTGTAGACGGATTTACACACAATTAAGGTTGTTTGATTATCGCCCCCATAAGCATGTTCCAAGATGCTCTAACACCTCAAACCGATCAATGTAACACATAATTAAGGAACTCAGATATATCACGAGGGAGAATCAATGCGAATGGAGGATTTGTTTCAAGTCAGAAGATTAACTAAAAGGGGTTTTGCATAGTTAGGGCCTTTAGGAAAGTGACTCTGACAGTCACATGTTGGAAGAAGAAAACATAATGGTCGATCGCTGCTACCCGTGCTTACATGACATACCCAAGCCATTAGGTCGGGAACATACGTATTAGGACAGAGTAACTTCATGTTAATATGAAGGAGTGATCGCAAGTCTTAACTATTATAGGATGAGAGTCCATGAAGTGAAAATGCAAGAATATCTAAACGATTACGTCTATAACAATGAGAGTACAGTATCCCTAGCAAACATAGAATCAAGTGAAGAATCATACTAAATTGGAAGATATATACTATAAGAATGACCTTGTGGGTGCGACTCAGATGATCTCAGGAACCAAAATGAAAGTGTTTGATGAAATAATAATCGCCCTCGAAGGGTTCGGGCCTTCGATATACTCTCATTATTACGAATAGGTTATTTATACATATTCCACACATACTTGAGCTAACCTTATAAGTATGATAACGCTAGATGGGTATTCACCCATGCCAGTCTATTAAGATAGCCATATGAACATGTATAGGAGAGTTTCTATGAGCACACCGTATAGAAACTTCAAGCACATAAAGGGTTAAATTGTCAAGGGATGATATCTAAAAATGTAACGACTCAGCAAATTAAAGCGTGATAAGGATTAGCTGAAGCATACGCATAGGTATGATCTCTTGCTTGTGACTACATCAAGAACCATGACACGAATGTTGATAACATCATGATCACCGTAGGAAAATTCAGGATGGTGAAGAGATCAATTTTTGATTGCTATCGCGGGTACGGTTAATTTTACTCGAGAATAAGTGAATATTTATTCGATAGATGAAGAAATCAAGGTGCTTCAATTTTGAAAATATGCGCTTATAATCTATGGATTAGACTGCGCGTGAAAAAATGACTGAGAGTCAAAACTCCTAATCAACGTTCCTATTGATAATAAATGTTTCAGGTATAGAACGATTATGGTTGATTAAGGTAAAAGCAGGCTGAGTCTTGAATTTGGGGAAAAGAAAAACGATAAATTTTTCATCACACCATGATCTCGGAAGATTGGTTAGCTACTATACATAATAGTGTTGGTCTAGTGTGCCTGAATTCCCTTTTTGCGATTATAAGTTCACGTTGGTGGATAAGTAATAGTCTTAGGGGATGTGAATAGAAGAGACTTCTACTTACGAGATCGTTGAATTATACATATTTTGAATGGGACTACAATCCAATGTGTGATTGAGGAATATTTTTATTGTAAAATGTCAGAGGACTTGGAAATGAGTCCTCACAATTTGAAATAAGAGTAGTCCAAAATATAATGAAAGTACATTTGGAAGAGGATTATTACCTCTAATAGGTTTCTCATAATAATATCCATGAGGCTTATCACAGGAGGAAGTGTCGGACACCTCTTTCTTGGGTTCAGGATGTGGACCCCCAGGGCACTTGGATCAGAGTACATAGAGGATACAGAGGCTCAGATTTGACTGATCAGGGACCGGATACTAGAGGCTCAGAGTAGACAGGCCAAGTATTACGATGCGCGACATCGGAAGGTGGAGTTCCAGGTAGGTGACAAGGTATCCTTTTAGATATGTTCGGTGCATGGTGTTTCTTGGGTACGGAGACATAAGAAGCTCAGTCCACGATATATGGGGCCAGACTTGATCCTGGAGTGGATAGGTCCGTTGGCTTATAAACTGTAGCTGCCACTTGAGTTGGGGACCTAGCACGACGTCTTTCATGTCTCTTCATTACAGTGAGCTCTCCTTCGGACAAAGCATCACATTACCGCTACAGTAGGCCCGGTAGCACCTGACCGGTCAATTCGATTGGAGCCGATCTGGATTGACGATACAGAGGATCGAGTGTTGCGGAAGAAGAAAGTTCCCCTTGTAAAGGTGTTGTGGTCCCACCATGGACGGGAGGAGCACACCTGGGAGCCGAGGGATCTGATGTTTGAACAACACCCTGAGTTATTTACTTCAGGTATACTTTAATTTATGTTTTAAAGTTTCTTATAATTCATGCAAGTAGAATCCCGTAGACCCAAACTTAAATTTCGGGGACGAATTTTTTTTTTTTTTTTTGTTTATAGGATTTGTAACATCTCATGTTACTTCTAGGCCCCTTAACTTAGATTGGGTTAGGAATAGGGTGGGTGATAGGGAAATTAGCAAGCTTTGACTCTAAGTAGTGGGTTGTAGCAATGTGGGGCCCACTATAGCACCAAGGTCAAACTAGGTCAAACTAGCCTAAATAGGGACCCTAGCCACATCATGGCCCCACCACATTGCCCTAACCCTAAAAACAATCTAAGTGGACCCTAGGGCATGTCACTAGGTCAACACTTTGACCCTAGTTGACCAAAGTCAACATTGGGCCTTAATTGGTCAAACCCACACTCATTGGCCCAATTAGCCTAAGTAGGGCACCCCCTTGACCCAACCCAAGTTGGGTGGTGCCATTAGGCTCATGAACAACAAGTGGGGTCAGCCCACTCACCATGTTGACCAAGTCAACCCAAAAAGTAAACCAAGTCAACATTTTGACCTAAAGAAGGAAAATAATGGCCAAGCCATTTCCCTTGGGCCAAGCCAACCAAATGAGGCCCATTAGCAGCCCAAGGCACCAATGACTGCCCCTAACCCTCAGAATTAGGAGAGAGAGTAATGCATGGGGGTAGTTTTGGAATTTAGGGGAAGAAAGAGGGAGTGAGGCCACTTGGCCTTGGCTCTCTCTGCCCAAAGCTTGCTGGCCAGCCACATGAAGCATCTCAGAGGAATTTAGAGCTGAGGTGGCCACTTGGCACCATGGGTGAAGCATCCAAGGTTGAGCCCGAGCTCACCTTGGAGTTAACTCCATGTATAAGCCACCTCAGTCCAAACTAGCCCCACTAACAGCTTCAGAAGAAGGAAACGAATTGAAATCGATAGCTGGGGCAAGGAATTTGGTGGAGAAAAGAGGAATCAGGAAGGTGATTGTTGGAGCACCTCTATCATGGCAAACCGCCGCCAAACTCGCCGTAAAGCCTCGATTCCGGTTTGTTTCGCCGCACCTCTCTCAGTACTAGCCGTTTAGATCATTTAGGGGAGATATTCGGCTCAATTGAGCACGATGCCATGAGAGCAAGGTGTGATTTTCCGAGTTTTAGTTCATGCTCGAGATCGCTGGAGGAGACAACTCTGGCAGCCTCACCGCCGGGAAACGCAAGCCCCCACCTCAGTGAAGGTGGTGGCGACATCCGCTGGCGGTGGTGGCGGCTCAGCTGGCCTAAAACCGCCAACAAAGATGAAAGTGAAGGGATAGATACTACTCTAGAGGGGGGGGGGGGGTGAATAGAGTTATCAAATTTTGCACTAGACAAAACTTAATGGTCTACCCAACTCCCTTGGAGTGAAGTGCGGAATGAAAAGATTATAGATATTGATTTAACCTTAAAGCCTAACACAAGTGATGTGTACAAACTCAAGCTAACTGTAATTACAGTTAAAGCTTGGAAAGCCTAATCAGCAACTAGCAATCCTAGTTATATCTATTCACAGCCACAATGCAGGAATTAAACAAGTGAATCCAGACGACACAAGGAAATTTATAGTGGTTCCCCAAACAACTTGGGTACGTCCACTCTTCTACCCACACGGTAGGAATCCACTCAGGTTTTTGATCAGGTGCCCTGCCACCAACAGGATCTGCTTCAGGTAGATCCAGAAACCCTTTAGACTTTTGATCAGGTGTCTAAAAACCAAGCACAGGTTTTTGATCAGGTGCCCTGCCACCAAGGGATACTTTTGAAGGGAGTAATAACCCTGTACAGGAGGGGGAAGAAGGTTAAGATGTCTTCTCTATTTTACAAAGATTAGAGAAGCACAAAAACTTGCACTGAGCTAGAAAGCTCTAAAGAATCAAGGCTCCCCCTGGCTCAAAGATGTCCAGGTGAAGTCTTGCTTCAGTGCAGAAAACTCTTCAGAAAGTTCTGAAGGAAAAACTACAAGAAGATAATAAATAATAAAATAAAGATCTTCAAGCAGCTATCTTCTTCTTCTTCTTCAAAAGAACTCTGAGTTTGAACTTCCTGAAAGCAGGAGAACTCAGGTTGAAGAAGAGTAGAAGATCTTAACACTTCTCAGTTAGATGGAAATTGCTGAGAGCAGAAAGCTTGATCTTGATGAAGGCTTGAATGCTTGAAAATATGTGTATCACTAGTTAGCTATATGCTAGCTTGAATCCTTCTTCAAAGGGTCCTTTATATAACATCAGCAAGCAACGGCTCTCTTCAATTTGAATAACTTGTCTTCTTTTGAGCCTTGAGACCTGGGCTGTAAATATCAAGAAGACACAACAAACTCTGCAGCAGAAACATTCTATAAAAGGAATAACACTTTTTCTAGGAAGCTGCAGGAAACAATTTGATAATAAAGTACTAAATAAAGTCATATCAGAAACAAACTCTTTATAGCAAAAAGAAGACTTTTCAGTCTAACGGCTATAAAGGGCTGACAATAGATAAAGTAATTTATAATGTCAGCTAATAAGACAAACAACTTTATCTAAAAAGATTTGACTCAGGCAAAAAGAATAGAGCAGATATGCCTGGAAATATTATCATAAAACAGCCAAAAAGATATGCCAGATAATGTATTAATTAATTAAATATAGTAAATAAATACAAAATATAAAGGCAGACAGAAAGCGTCGAACGACCCTCGGAGATCGTCGACCGACGCACGGAGATCGTCGAACTATCGGACAGATAGTCGAACGATCCAGATAGTCGAACTATCAAAGGAGATAGTCGAACTATCACAGCAGATAGTCGAACTATCAGAAGATAGTCGAACTATCATATAGTCGACCTATCAACAGATAGTCGAACTATCAGGGCAAAACAGATAGTCGAGCTATCAACAGATAGTCGAGCTATCAGATAGTCGACCTATCAATCAAATAGTCGAACTATCAAGAACAAACAGATAGTCGAGCTATCAACAGATAGTCGAGCTATCAGAAACAAACAGATAGTCGATCTATCAACAGATAGTCGAACTATCAGATAGTCGAACTATCAAAGCAGATAGTCGAACTATCAAGCGAGAACAGATAGTCGACCTATCAACAGATAGTCGAGCTATCAACGCAGAACAGATAGTCGAACTATCAACAGATAGTTGAGCTATCAGATAGTCGACCTATCAACAGATTGTCGAACTATCAAAACCAAACAGATAGTCGACCTATCAACAGATAGTCGAACTATTAGATAGTCGACCTATCCAAGCAGATAGTCGAACTATCAAAGCACACAGATAGTCGAACTATCAACCGATAGTCGAACTATCCTCGCAGACTGAAAGTCGAACAATTGATAGACGATCGTCGAACAGTTAGTCGACGATAGTCGAGCGGCGTTCGACGATAGTCGAACGAACAAACTACTTAACCAAATTCTCAATCTGGAAAAGTGAGGACTCTACAGCTAGACTACTAACCATTGACCATAGATAATTCTTGGGTCAAGGAGCACAAAGGAGAGGACTAAACTCAAATCAAACTAGGGTACCAACAATCTCCCCCTATTTGAGTTAAGTCTCTCAAAATCTAAAACATACAGCTAGCTATAGAACACAATAAACAATACAGGAAATAGATAGCAAATAACTAGCAGATTATCAACCAGATAGATAATAAATCAATATAACACAGCAGTCAATCAAACTATTAAGAGTCTCCAGAATCTGGCAAGGGGGCAGAGGAACTAGGAACAAAAGAGATTTTCCTTAGAGGATCATCAGATTCTTTCTTTGATAGCTTCAAGTCCTGCACACCAATGATCTTCAATTCTGCAGCTCTTGGGACTACTGCTTCAGGATGCTTTTCCATATATTTTGAGGGATCGAATACATCAGGATTGACCTGGAACTTTTCAAACTCTTTCTTTCTGAAAGCAGACATGGTGGTTAAACCGGTAGTATCTTTTCCTTCTGCTTTTGCTTTTCTTATTTGAGCTGCTCCAACTAGTTCGTGAAAACGAGCCATCCTAAAGTTAGGATCTAGCTCTGGACTTTCATAAACAGGCTCAGGAGGAGCAGCATCTGATTCTTTATCTAGATAAGATATTGGAGCAAACTTAGCAAAAGGTTCTTGCTAGAATTTTAAAACAAAGTAAACTACTTACCTTTTAAAACAACTTTCTCAGACTGAACTGGTGCAGCAGTTGAAACCTTTCTCTTAGGAGAAGGAGGAGGTGAAAAAGTTGGCTTTAGATACACAACCTCCTTAACTTGTTCTTTCACTTCTGCTTCATGCATTTGACTACCAGAATGAGACTTTCCATGAGAGCTATAAGAGCTTTTCCTTGATTGATGCTGAGACGAGGCAGATCTTGCTAATGGAGCAGATTTTCCTGAAGAGGCAGAAGGGTTGGCAGAAAGATTACCAGAAGCTCCTGCACCTAGAGGAGGAGGAGGAGGACCTCTGGGAGTCCATCTTGAACCAGGACTATCATATCTTTTAGATCTTTTCCTTTCTTTCTGCTGGTTCTTTGAGAACCACATCCAATGCTGAAATTCCTTCGACTTAGGGTCAATGCCCTTCAGAATATAATAAGGAGTATCATTGTCTTTACTGGGAGGAGGAGGAGCAGCTTTTCTCTTCTTTTGAACAACTTTCTTTCTCTTTGAATTTTCAGATACATCAGAATCATCTTCATCATCAGAGTGAGATGATGGGGGATTATCATACGGATCATAGGCTTCAGAAACAGCCTTTTCTTTAAGCTTCAGAGCAGATTTCTCTCTTTCCTCTTCAATGGCATCCAGAGCCAGAAGGGAATCTAAGTCCAACCCTGGTGAGTCATCCCAAATGGTTGACTTTTCAACTTGCAGCTCTTTTTCTTTCTCTTTTAAAAACTGTACTCTTAGATCCCAGGCAGCTCTTGCTTGTACTTCTTCCATACTCAGAGCAGGAGTGTCATCTTTGACTTCATCTTGATTCTCAGGCTCATCTTCTCTATCATCTAAAAACGATTCCAACTCTGGATCTACTTGGATATCAGGAACACTTGGGGTAGCCTCTGAGACAATTACCATTATCTGAGCAGATAAATCTTCTCTAATAAAATCTGTAGAATTATGAATATAGATCTGCTAAATAAGCAATAATCATTCCTTCAAGGTATTCACTAGCAAGCAAATTAATTGACTCGTCAATAAATCGAATAAGTGAATTACCTTCATACTTGACCATCTCCCGTGATTCATCTAGATATGAAGTTATAATTCCTTCTAGGAATCTAGCAACCACAGGAGTGGTGAGATCTTCTAGGCAGACTTTTACTGCAATTTCAGATAGCATGATTCCATCAGCTATTTCCTTATCAGATAACACTGGAACTACTTCTTTCTCAGCTAGAGCAGACTCTTCCAGGGCTGTCATCACAGTATCTGTTATAGCTGGAAGGGAGGCAGGAGGTTCTGAGGCATCTTCATAGAACATCTCCCCCTGCCTGATTTCAGTGGAGACTGAAACCAGGCCCCTTGAGGAAGATGGCTCGGCAGATTTTGAAAGGGATTTTATGGAGGCAGTTAAGATATCAATGGAGGATGCAAGGGGAACGATTGCCTCTTCAATCATGGTTTTGATTGACGGGGTAATCAACTCCACAATGCGGGAGATGAGTTCAGGAGTGATCTCAAAAGATGATGGATGTGAAGTGGATGGAGCTGCAGCAGATATGGTTGTAGTGCTGGGATGAAGAATGGTGTGGACAGGGGATTGAACAGGAGATGGTGCTGGAGAGTTAATTGGAGAATTAACTGGGGAATGAATGGGAGACAAAGGAGGAGTAGGAATTCTCTCAGATCCTAGCAAATCAAAGCTAGGAGCAGATATCCTAGTCTGATGAGAAGGAATTGGAGAAGCTGGAGGGGAAAGAGGAACAACCGTAGTTGTTTCTGGAGCAGAAGAGGGAGAAGGTCGTACTTCAGCTGAAGTTGATGGTACTTCAACTGAGGCAGACAGCAAAGCAGAAGAGGAGGAGGCAAGAGCTGAGCCAGCTTCGACATGGTGAGGAGTGACTGATTCAGTCCTGGTGTCCTCAGATGTTGCTGGAGCAACCCCTGTGAGAGCGGGTTTTACAAAAGTTCTCTTCCATTTGGAGAATAGGTTAGGATCCATCTTCTTGCTTGCGTTAATTGTTGTTGCGGTTGAACTCAGCAGCTGGGGGTACTTTTCCTTCAGGAAGATTCCAATAACCCTTCCGAGGGTAACTTCCTTCTTGCCATTCTTTTTCCTTATTAAATCAAACATCACTGCTGCCCAATCTATCCTTTTCCGATTAACAATCGCACACATCAGTGCGAATTGCTGCCTTGTGATATTATCATGAGCAGAGTGCTTACCCAGGAGCACTTTTCCTACCAACTCAGCAAGAAACTTGATCTTGAAAGGGAAATTTACTTTGAGCAGCTTCGTGGGAATGCCCTCAGCATGTCCCAGCTCAACTAACATTCTTCCGAATTCTTGAGCATCTTGCTCATAATCCTCTTCACCATTAATTAAACCAAAAATTTCAGTCAGAACGGCCGGAGTTAGGATTACCTCTTCTCCGCCGATGGTACCAGTCATTGAGTCGTCGGTGGAGGACGACGTGAAGGCCCATTCCTTGATCTCTGGGATGTTTATCTTAATCCTTGCAGACATTAACCTCTCGAGTCCTTGATCCCTGCATAGCTGAAGAACTTCTACGATCCCGGCATCGCAGCTACTGAACGCGTCGAAATCAACACTAAAGCCAGCATCAAACTTCACAACTGCTAGAACTGCTGGAGAGACCGCCATTGATACGCTGGAGAAAGCTCGAGAAAGCTGGAGAGGACGAAGAAGACGAAACGCCCGAAAATCGCAAGCGGGAAGGCAGAATGCGAAAAGGCACGCTCCGTCGACGATAAAACACAAGATCTTTTAACCTAGTTCGACTATCGGCTTTATATTAGACCGGAAATAGTCGATCTATTAAAAAAAGATACTTGACCCGATAGTCGAACGACCGTTCGACGATCGGCTCAGAAGCAGAGTAGTCGAACCATCGTTCGGCTATTTCTGGCTTCACAAACAACAGGCTTTCATCATCCAGAGATCGTTGATGAGCTTGACTTGTTCGACGATGGTCGAACGCCGGTCGACGATCTTCAGACAGATAAGCCATCATCAACCAGAGGTCGACGATAGACTTGATCTGTTCGACGATCTTCGATCATCGTTCGACGATCTTCAAACAAGTTTCAATATAGGCAGATATAGTCACACTTAGTCTCGTCCATTAATCATGCCTAATTGAACTAAAAAGAACAGATGCTTCTGTTCATCTAAAGGCTTGGTGAATATATCACCTCTCTGAAATTCAGTGGATATGAACTCAAGACAGATCTTGTTCTTTTCCACACAATCTCTCAGGAAATGGTGCTGAATCTCAATGTGCTTCGTTCTAGAGTGGTGCATAGGATTTTGTGCAATTGAAATAGCACTGGTACTATCACACATGATTTTGGTGTTCTTGTGTGAGTAACCATAATCCACAAGCTGGTTTTGAATCCACAGGATCTGTGAACAACAACTAGTAGCTGCTATATATTCAGCCTCTGCAGTTGAAGTTGAGACAGAAACCTGCTTCTTACAGAACCAAGAGACCAATCTCTCTCCTAGGAACTGGCAAGTTCCTGAGGTGCTCTTCCTGTCAACTCTACAACCAGCATAATCAGAATCAGAATATCCAATTAACTCAAATTCTGACTCAGCTGGGTACCAAAGTCCTAGATCTGGATATCCCTTCAGGTATCTCAGGATTCTCTTTAGAAGAATCAGATGAGATTCCTTGGGGTTGACCTGGAATCTAGCACAAAGGCATGTAGCAAACATTATATCAGGCCTACTTGCAGTTAGATATAATAGGGAACCAACAATGGCCCTATAATTCTTTTGATCAACTGGTTTGCCGTGATCATCAGAATCAATAACTACATTAGTAGCCATAGGTGTAGGCATTGTTGAAGCATCAGCCATCCCAAATTTCTTTACCAATTCCTTGGCATATTTGGATTGGGAGATGAAGATACCATCAGCATCTTGCTTAACTTGGAGACCAAGAAAGTAAGACAGCACACCCATACTACTCATCTCAAACTTAGAGTGCATCAGGTCAGAGAACCTTTTGCAAAGTTTGGGATCAGTGGAGCCAAATATAATATCATCTACATACACCTGAACTAACAGGATTGTGTCCTTGTGATGCTTGACGAAAAGGGTTCTATCAACTACTCCCCTAGTAAAGTTGTGCTCTAAAAGGAAACTAGCTAAAGTCTCATACCAGGCTCTGGGAGCTTGCTTTAGTCCATAAAGAGCTTTCTGCAACTTAAACACATGAGAAGGCTGAGTTGAAGAAACAAACCCTGGTGGTTGTTCAACAAACACCTCTTCCTTAAGCTCACCATTCAGGAATGCACTTTTGACATCCATTTGGAACACCTTAAACTTCATGTAGGCTACATAGGCCAAGAAGATCCTTATTGCTTCTAGCCTTGCAACAGGAGCAAAGGTTTGGTCATAGTCTATACCTTCCTCCTGTCTGTAGCCCTGAGCTACAAGCCTAGCTTTATTCCTTACTATAATTCCATTTGCATCCAACTTGTTTCTATACACCCACTTGGTGCCTATGATCAGTTGGCCTTTAGGTCTAGGAACCAAAGTCCAAACTTTACATCTCTCAAACTGATTGAGTTCCTCTTGCATAGCAATGATCCAGTGGGGATCTAGCTCTGCATCTTTAAAGGAGAGGGGCTCAACCTGTGAGAGGAAACAAGCATGCATCACATCCTGTCTTAATTGGTGTCTTGTTTGCACACCAGCTGATATGTCTCCAATCACTTGAGATGTGGGGTGATCTCTAAGTGTGACAATATCAGCAGGTGGGATGTGATCTTCAACAACAGTTGGGATTAATTCCTCAGGAGGAATTTGATCTACTATTGGTGGTACAACAACAGCTTCAGCAATGTCTTCATCACTGTCTGATTCAGTGATCTGAAGAGTTGATAGTTGAAGAATTTCTTGAGGGGCATCAGGTACCTGCAAAGAACTGGAGGAAGGAGAATTTTCTTTCTCCTTGTAAAACATCTTATGCTCATCAAATGATACATGCACAGATTCTTCAATCTTACAGGTAGATTTGTTATAAACCCTATAAGCTTTGCTTACTTGGGAATATCCAAGCATGATTCCCATTGAAGCTTTTGCTTCAAATTTTCTAATATATTCTTTATTATTATTATGAATATAAACAATACAGCCAAAAACTCTAAAATAGTTAATTTTAGGTTTCTTTCCTTTAAGCAACTCATAAGGAGTTTTACACTTAAGTTTGTGTATCAAACTTCTATTCAAGACATAATTGGCTGTGCTAACAGCTTCTGCCCAATAGGAGAGAGGCATGTTAGCATCTGCCAACAATGTGCTAGCAGCTTCAATGAGTGTTCTATTCTTCCTTTCAACTACCCCATTTTGTTGAGGAGTTCTAGGAGCTGAGAAGCTATGTTTGATACCTTCTCTCTCACAGAATTCTTGCATGAGAAGAGAGTCAAACTCAGTACCATGATCACTTCTGATCAAGGCCACATGAGTAGAGTACTCAGTCTGCACACATAGTAGAAAGTCTGTAAGGGCTTTGAAGTTATCAGACTTAGTTCTCAAAAAGAAAACCCAACTGAACCTAGAGAAGTCATCTACAATTACTAATGTGTAATACTTCCCTCCTAAACTCTGTACATTTATTGGGCCAAAAAGGTCCAAGTGTAATAAATACAGGATTCTAGGAGAATCACTCTTATTTACAGATTTAAAAGAGTTTTTGGTTTGCTTGCCTAGCTGACAAGCCTTGCATAGGCTCTCCTTCTTGTAGGGGCAAGAAGATAAGCCTCTAACAAGGTTGTGTTTAGATAACCTAGATATATTTTTAAGGTTTACATGACTGAGCCTTTTATGCCACAAAGAATTATTATTAAGGGTTACTTCATTAAACAGGCAGATTTCAGAATGAGATGAATTGAAATCTACTAAATAGATATTTCCTATTCTAATACCTACTAAAACAACATTATTATTTAAAGTAATATTGCAAGAGAAGTTAGAAAATGAAACCTGGTAGCCAGCATCACATAGCTGGCTGACTGAAATCAAATTGTGCTTTAGTCCATTGACATATGCAACTCTCTTGAAAGTAACTGCTCCAATTGTGATCTTGCCATAGCCTTTTGTCTGACCACAGCTGGAGTCTCCAAAGATAACCTTTGGGCCGAGCTTAGCTTTGAACTTTGACAGAAGATCTTTATTTCCTGTCATATGCTTAGAGCATCCACTATCCAAATACCACTTATTTTGAGTGATTGGATAGGCCTTCACCTGCAAGACATTTATTTAGACAGTGTGGACCCAGGTAACCTTGGGTCCCTTGTTTTTCACATAAGAAAAACTGGAAATATATGAAAATGCAGGCTGAGGGTGATAACCTAGTGGGTGAGATCTCCTAGGTGGGATTCTCCATGCAGATGATGGGTCAACAAACCTAGGGTTTCTATTTTCATTTAGGTTTCTATGATACTGATTATGATTTTGAAAATCATGTTGAAATCGTCGATCGACGTTCGACGATGGGCGCTCAGATCGTCGAGCTTCGTTCGACCATTGAGCTTCCGATCGTCGAGCGGCGTTCGACGCTCTTTGCATTTCTTTAAAAAACTTCTTTCTCTTTTCTCTCTTAGCTTTATTTAAAGTTTTATTAACTAGGTTTACTTGCTCAGTATTCTTCATTCCACTAGCTGAAATGAAGTTTACTGGAGTTGAAAGATTATTTTTAAGAAGTACTGGGGGTTCACTGGGAGAAGCTCCTAAGCCTAGTTTGTCATTACCTGACCTAGTGTTAGTCATGCTGGTAATTTCTAACAACTTAAGGCTTCTACCATTAAGTGATTCCTCTAATCTCTTAGACTTAGCTAACTCTATTTTAAGAAATTTAATTTCTTCACTACAAGTAGTGAGATCTTCCTTTAACCTAACATTTTTTGTAGCTATTGATTCTGAGTCAGCTAACCTATTTCTAAGTTCTTTTATTTCCTTTTCAGAACTAATCAAATCTAAGCATAAAGATTTAAAGTCTAATTTAAATTCTTCTGAAGTAAAATCATAAGAAGAAAGTACCTCATCTTCTGTAGGCATCTCTTCATCAGAATCAGAACTCTCTGCAGCTGAGTGGTTGCTGCAGGCATCTATTTCCATCAGGCAAACTTCTTTTGCCTTCTTCTCTTCCTCATCCTCACTGGAACTTGATGAGGAGGATTCTTCATCAGAATCACTCCAGGTTTCAGCAATGAAACCTCTCTCCTTCTTCTTGTTTTTGTAGGAGGATGGCTTGGAGTGCTTCCTGTACTGTTCCTTTTCTTTTCTCTTTTCTTTGTTCTTCTCCTCTGGACACTCTGGCAAGATGTGTCCAGGCTTCCTGCAACCATAACAAATAATTTCTTTAGCAGGAGAGCGATCATACCTTGGTTTGTCTTCATAGCGTGAAGACTTCTTTCTGAACTCCTTTCTCCCCATCTTGAGAAACCTTTTGGCAAACAATGCCATTAGTTTCTCATTAGATTGGCTGCCTTCAGAAGCATCAGCAGCCTTAAGAGCTAGAGATTGCTCTTTTCTTGTTGGAGTGGGGGTCTTTGCTTCAGCTTCTGCTTCCCTTGTCTTCAGCACTTGCTCAAAAGACTTGAGCTTACCGAGGAGGGCTTCAGTGGAGATCTCATTTGTACTTCTGGCTTCCTTGATGGGCCAGATCCTTAGATCCCATGTGCTAGGGAAGCACATAAGAATCTTATCATTGACCTCTGTCAATGATATGTCCTTGTCCAGGGTCCTCAGCTCATTGATGATTGAGCTGAGCCTGGTGTACATGGCTTCAACTGATTCAACATCAGTTTTCTTGAAGTTCTCATACTGTGAGATCAGGTTGGACCTTCTGTCCTTCCTTTCATCAGCTGAACCAGCTACAATCTGGTTCAGTGTATCCCACATGGCCTTTGCTGAGGAGCAGTCAGCAACCTTCTGGAATACCTCATCAGACATTGCCTGAGCCAGTATGTTCATTGCCTTGGCATCTGCTATTTTGGCCTTCTTGTACTCATCATTGTAATCTGGAGGAGGCACTGCACTCATATCAGATGATGAGGCAGTAGCAGCAGTAGGTGCTCTTGGGGGACCTGACAAAATAGAAGCAAAGATGCTTTCATCAATAGAATTCATATATAGTTTTATCCTTGCCTTCCAGATGCCAAACTTAGCTAAGTTGCATGCTGGAGGTCTGGTGCTAGAATAATCCTTGGACTGGGCCATGATAGTGAATATCTATAAGCTTTGGTATCTATCAGGATCTTGTGACTTAGGTGTTAGCCTATTCAGTCAGTCAACCTCCCTCTGATACCAATTGAAAGTGAAGGGATAGATACTACTCTAGAGGGGGGGTGAATAGAGTTATCAAATTTTGCAATAGACAAAACTTAATGGTCTACCCAACTCCCTTGGAGTGAAGTGCGGAATGAAAAGATTATAGATATTGATTTAACCTTAAAGCCTAACACAAGTGATGTGTACAAACTCAAGCTAACTGTAATTACAGTTAAAGCTTGGAAAGCCTAATCAGCAACTAGCAATCCTAGTTATATCTATTCACAGCCACAATGCAGGAATTAAACAAGTGAATCCAGACGACACAAGGAAATTTATAGTGGTTCCCCAAACAACTTGGGTACGTCCACTCTTCTACCCACACGGTAGGAATCCACTCAGGTTTTTGATCAGGTGCCCTGCCACCAACAGGATCTGCTTCAGGTAGATCCAGAAACCCTTTAGACTTTTGATCAGGTGTCTAAAAACCAAGCACAGGTTTTTGATCAGGTGCCCTGCCACCAAGGGATACTTTTGAAGGGAGTAATAACCCTGTACAGGAGGGGGAAGAAGGTTAAGATGTCTTCTCTATTTTACAAAGATTAGAGAAGCACAAAAACTTGCACTGAGCTAGAAAGCTCTAAAGAATCAAGGCTCCCCCTGGCTCAAAGATGTCCAGGTGAAGTCTTGCTTCAGTGCAGAAAACTCTTCAGAAAGTTCTGAAGGAAAAACTACAAGAAGATAATAAATAATAAAATAAAGATCTTCAAGCAGCTATCTTCTTCTTCTTCTTCAAAAGAACTCTGAGTTTGAACTTCCTGAAAGCAGGAGAACTCAGGTTGAAGAAGAGTAGAAGATCTTAACACTTCTCAGTTAGATGGAAATTGCTAAGAGCAGAAAGCTTGATCTTGATGAAGGCTTGAATGCTTGAAAATATGTGTATCACTAGTTAGCTATATGCTAGCTTGAATCCTTCTTCAAAGGGTCCTTTATATAACATCAGCAAGCAACGACTCTCTTCAATTTGAATAACTTGTCTTCTTCTGAGCCTTGAGACCTGGGCTGTAAATATCAAGAAGACACAACAAACTCTGCAGCAGAAACATTCTATAAAAGGAATAACCCTTTTTCTAGGAAGCTGCAGGAAAGAATTTGATAATAAAGTACTAAATAAAGTCATATCAGAAACAAACTCTTTATAGCAAAAAGAAGACTTTTCAGTCTAACGGCTATAAAGGGCTGACAACAGATAAAGTAATTTATAATGTCAGCTAATAAGACAAACAACTTTATCTAAAAAGATTTGACTCAGGCAAAAAGAATAGAGCAGATATGCCTGGAAATATTATCATAAAACAGCCAAAAAGATATGCCAGATAATGTATTAATTAATTAAATATAGTAAATAAATACAAAATATAAAGGCAGACAGAAAGCGTCGAACGACCCTCGGAGATCGTCGACCGACGCACGGAGATCGTCGAACTATCGGACAGATAGTCGAACGATCCAGATAGTCGAACTATCAAAGGAGATAGTCGAACTATCACAGCAGATAGTCGAAGTATCAGAAGATAGTCGAACTATCAGATAGTCGAGCTATCAACAGATAGTCGAACTATCAGGGCAAAACAGATAGTCGAGCTATCAACAGATAGTCGAGCTATCAGATAGTCGACCTATCAATCAGATAGTCGAACTATCAAGAACAAACAGATAGTCGAGCTATCAACAGATAGTCGAGCTATCAGAAACAAACAGATAGTCGATCTATCAACAGATAGTAGAACTATCAAATAGTCGAACTATCAAAGCAGATAGTCGAACTATCAAGCGAGAACAGATAGTCGACCTATCAACAGATAGTCGAGCTATCAACGCAGAACAGATAGTCGAACTATCAACAGATAGTTGAGCTATCAGATAGTCGACCTATCAACAGATAGTCGAACTATCAAAACCAAACAGATAGTCGACCTATCAACAGATAGTCGAACTATCAGATAGTCGACCTATCCAAGCAGATAGTCGAACTATCAAAGCACACAGATAGTCGAACTATCAACCGATAGTCGAACTATCCTCGCAGACTGAAAGTCGAACAATTGATAGACGATCGTCGAACAGTTAGTCGACGATAGTCGAGCGGCGTTTGACGATAGTCGAACGAACAAACTACTTAACCAAATTCTCAATCTGGAAAAGTGAGGACTCTACAGCTAGACTACTAACCATTGACCATAGATAATTCTTGGGTCAAGGAGCACAAAGGAGAGGACTAAACTCAAATCAAACTAGGGTACCAACAAAAGATGGCCCTGGAAGAATGCATCTGGGCCGTTGATTGCTTGGGTAAGACGACCAGATGCAGTCCAGGCTACTTTAGGATTCGTGCAATTTGATTTTATATGATATAATATTTAGTTGTTATGAAAATTAAATAATTGTCACACTTTTACAGTTAGCTTGCTTGTAAAAAGTAGGGCACATAGAAGAATCACCATAACTTGACCCCTGAATGGAAAATGTAGCCAGTAGGGTTAACTTTAATTTTCCACCCTTAACTTAAATTTTGGTCCAGTGGTCTGACCTGTAGGACCATTTTTCTAGGGCTGGTCCTAGGCTAGGGCAGAAAGTAAAAATTATGCCCATGCCAAACCAGAACTCCACATGACCCAAAATTTTGGGCATGTATTTGACTAGGGCATATCTAGACCCTGCCAAAAATTGAAAATTTTTGGACAGTGTTTTCCATAGTATTTTTCATAATATCAAAAATTAAATAAATTAAATATTTGGTGTTATATGCCTCCAAATGGCCCCAAATTTTGGTGGTATGTCCTTGGGGACATCATAGGTGCATGATAAAAATTTCATCACATTTAGAACACTGCATGTTGGGTTAATCCACTTGCATGTGTTGGTTAAATATGGTCATGGGGAGAAAATAGCAAAAAATGATATGTTGTGTATTCAGCCTATTTGAGGCATCTAAAAATCTTGTAATTGATTACAGAGGATCATTAGGGTAAATTTCACCCCTCAATTTAATTATGGGATTTTTGGGATCAAAAATCCCATTATTTGGAATTTTTGAAATATTAGGTCTTTTTGGTAAATAAATTGGGAAAATGGGTTTAGCATGAAGATAAATCCCCAAATCTTGTCATGATCACAAAGAGTACATATTTAACCCCTAGAAATTTTACTTCTCTGTTTTATGAATTTTGTAACTGGAATTATGTGGATTTACCATTTTGCCCTTATTTACATTTATGTGGAAATTGATAGAAATATATAGTAGAAAAATTGTGGAAAATTTATAAAGGTGTATTACTGTATAAAGAGCCTCGTATAATTATCTCAATATTTCTGGATGTGTCAGTAATGTTCAAAACCCCATAATGGCAGTTTGGTAAATTACTTGAAAATTGAATTGGTAGGCCATTGTATCTTAGAAGTTTATGAAACTTTGTATTTAGTCTTAGATTTTTAATACATGTACTCTGTAATTTTCCTAGAAATTTTGTTAATGAATTCCTTATACTTCATTTGGAAAATGATAATTTTATTTATTTTGTGTTAATTAAAGAATAAATAGAAATACTTACGGGAAAATTATGATGCTTGGAAGACAGTGATATTTCACCATATTATAGGTCAGGAAAATTTCTTACATCAGTATGATTATAATTTCTTATACTTCATGTGTTAAATGACCTGAAGAATTAATTGAAGAAATTAATTTAATGGTGTAATTAATTTGGAAAATTATGGAAATCATCATGGTCATATTATAGGGTCATACCACCCTAAGATATATAATTTGAGACATATGGCCTAAGGAATTAGAAGTTCGATTTCGGGGTGGTGATAGGTCATGGGTTTCGCGTAGTAAAAATAGGTTATATCATAAGGCCCACCGGGGGATAGATCGACAATAGAGCTAGACATTATGATTGGAAGTATAACCCTGGCGGGTAGTGTCGTATTAGTTACGAGAGTAAAAGTGCAACTCATTGGGTAACAACTGGAGTGGAGGTCGACGGAAGACCGTCGCCCTCCCGATAATAACACCTTAAGTCATTTGGGTCGTTCTAAAGTAACAATGAGAGTTGGGTGGATCATGGGTAGACATCAATTAAAATTAATTATCCTTGCGAAAGAGAACTTTGGATTTTTAATTCCATCTTGGTTCCTAGTGCCCCCGAGACCCCTTCATTGGGCATACCATGGGCAGTCTTGGGATTAACCCTAAATGACTATGTATAATAACCGGTAGGCAAGAGTAGTCTAATAGACTAGGTAAACTGTACATGTTCTCACTCGTGCCGGGTTGGAGGGACTTGGAGTCTGTTTACTACTTGCTCATCCGTGCAGAGTTGGAAGTAAGTGGTTGGTTTACATGCTCACCCGTACCGGGTTGGAGGGCCCTTGAGTCTGTTGACTACTTGCTCACCTGGGCAGGGTTGGAGGAATCAGGACAGGTTGGTCCTGCAAGCTGGAGGCTCGAGATGAAATACTTGCATGTGCATAAAATTAGTGGCGGGTCATGCGTTACTGGGCCAGTCGTCACACCGATGGCAGTACGGTGAACCAGGCAGGTGCGAGGGTTTGAGGGGCTAGATGGTTTTTTATACTGCGGTCTGGAGGACGATCCCCGATAACGCGCACCCAGCCCAACAAGACTGATGGGTTGTCAGCAAAGTACATACGCAGAGACTCTATAGTGCACCTAGGACGTGTACAGAGGCGTATGATAGAGGTCTAGGCCTGGTAGTGTGTATGTCCGCCTAGAAAGAGGAGAAGCCCGATCTGCTGCTGCCGTAGCCACAACGGTGGTACCTGAGAGTGATACAAGCTCTCGAAATGTGGGAACTAAAGGTCTGTGATCACGGAGTCATTGTGTGTGAGTTGCACTTGCCTGCTACATAAATTGCATCAATACATTCATTCATATTAGGGCATACGCTTCATAGATTCTTATCATATAAATTAGTATGGGCTCTTTTATATGATAAGTTACAATTCCTGGAAACCCTAACTTATAAATTTGTAAGGGCATTTTTATAAGTTAAGGTACGCTCTGTGATGATAGTGTAGTGGTAGTGTAGCTTTACCTTTTGCTTTACTTTCAGTTCTTTTACTTACTGTACTGCACTTTACATCTTTATACCTTGTGCTTAGAACTGGTAGATGTAGAATTATATTATACACTTGCTAGTTAGCTTCTGTCACCTGCTTCCCTTTTTGCTACCCCTTGTTGTCCTCCGCTTCGTCCTCCCGCTCGGTGCCTAGGAGTTGCTGGGCGAGGTGCGGAGGAAACGACTTAGTCTTTTTGACTAATGGTCGGTGACCATATCATTTTAGGAGCTCGAGGAGATGGACAAGCACGTCGAGGAGTCAGGACTTGAGGAGCAGATACCGATACCACCTACTACCACTACTGGAGCACGTCCTCAGGTGGGATGGTTTAGATGATTAGATTCCGCTGCTTTTAGATTTGAGAGAGAGAGAGTTATTTGATTTGATGTACTGGGCATAAGCCCTTATGACTCTTTCATTTTGTACTCATTTTTGACTATTCATTGTGTAATTTTCATTTGATATATATATGATTAGTACTGTGGCTGTGGACTATGATGTTATACTCTTTGGTTTACTTTTGTTTCTCATATTGGCCGAACAGGTTTATTATCATACTAGCCGGCAGAATCGGCGACTTGCGGTGTCGACTAACTGGTGTGTTAGTGTCACCAAAAGGCGGCGCTTCTGGGCATAAGATCTGGGTTAAACCCCGGAGAGGGGGATCGGATCTTACAAATAGCCCCTCCAAACAGTGGAGATTTTCTATTGGTAAACCACTTTGGGCTGCTTTTAGTAGAACCAAAAGATGGGATTTTGCTATTGGCAGACCATCCCCCGAAAACATTAAAAAGACCCCCAAGAGCACCTTTGGAGAGGACCTCTTTTTGGTTTTTCATCTCCCTTGGCTAGCTTTGGTTGTCAAGAGCTTCTATTCATCCTTCATCGTTGTTTCTGGGTGGGTGTTCAGGAGCTCTCGCGGCCCTCCAAAGGTGTTCGGTCCAACAATAGATTGGGAGGGGAAGCAATCTAAGAACTTACAGGTAAGTGGTGGGACCTCCTTTCTATGACTTAGGGTCTATTTGAGGTCATTTTGGTGAATAGGTTTCCAAACTCTAAGTCCTCAGTCAAGACACCGGCTCGAGAAAAGTAAAGGCATTTTATCCCTCTGGTCTTAACTCTTTGTTGAGTCATGGTTTTCAGGTTCAATAATTTTGGTGCGATGAGAGTGGATTGTTGCTTATTAGGAAAATCCTTAGTGGGTGTCATGTCAGGAGATGTGGGAAAAGGAACGGAACCAGAGGGCTTGCTTCCCTGAGTTGCTTCATGACACAAAAATAGTTTGAAAATTTCACGAAAGTAATCATAGAGACTTTGCATTCCAGCCTCATGATGTGAGCCGGCGAGTACTCGACTCCCATGGTCCTAGTACTCGCCCATCTATCATTAGGCAAGGAAGCGCCATATAGGCGAGCTGAGAAGGAGATATTGGTAGAGGAGAGCTAGATGTTGCTTCAAGGGTGTGAGTTGTTTCCCATCTCAACGGTGGTTTCCCAGTCAGGCATGCTAGTTTTGTGAGATACAGTATCTCGTCGGGAAGGCTCAGGGAGCCCCTTTGGCGAGCTAATCCTCTTAGCCCTGATTACAGAAGGCTTCAGATAGCCAGTTGTGTCTTTCTATACGGGCAAAGATGGTCCAATTCAATATATGCAATGGTTTAAGGATGCGGCCTCCATCAAGTAGATGACAGATGTCTTCAAGTGCAAGCTTTTTGCCATCACTTTCAAGGGAAAAGCGGTTATTCCACATGCTCCCCTCAGTAACCATACATAGCTTCGAAGACTTGCATTGCGAATTCCTGCTGCGCATCTCAACATCAAAGAAAATGAAGAAGGGAGTTAAGGCCATCTTCTTGATAAAGCAGGGGGCGCAAGAGAAATAGGTGGATTACACTGAATGCTTCTAAGAGGAAATTCTTCTAATCCAGGAGGTCTCAGGGCACCTTATGTAGATGGCCTATACTTTGGGGTTATGACAGTGAATGTTACAAATGGAACTAACAAGGGACCCCCCACAGTATTTTCAAGAGTTAATAGATCGAACTGTAAGGGAGATCGAGTGTGAAGTAACCAATCTTAACTTTGTCTCGGAATTGGCCATATTATAGGTGGTGTAGTGATACTATAGGGAGGTGGTCCATATGATGAAGGGATAAGAAAGGAAGAGCTAAAGATACAGGAGCTTCAAGTGCTAGGGTGGGGGACTCAGCCACTAGCTCATCGGCCAGTCTAGAGGCCGACAGGAGGGTTGACCCAAGTTCAAGGAAGAGGTTCCTAAGACAGGGGGAATCATTTGGCGGGGTAGGGATGGTTCAACCATCTGGGATGGTGACCGGGCCCGAGGCCACTAACACACCATCCCAAGTAAGCCATGGCGATAGTATGAGGAAGAGGAGGTGGAAGGAAAAATCAGCCTAGAGGAGGAGGAGGAGGGGGAGGTGGCGTGTTGCTCTTTTGCAAGTTCCACCAGGAGGAGGGCCATATGATGACCACCTGCCATGAGCACTTGGAGTTTCTAGGAGGGATTAGGGCTATAGGGATATAGTCATTGCAGATTGAAGAAGCGGGAGATAGGGTGGAGGAAGGAGTTGAGGTGGAGGATCGCTGTGAAGATCGGGCTAGCCGGGGTACTCGTGGTGGGATCAAGGTGTTCTATAAGGGAGTGGGGATTGAGGCCACCCGAAAGGGAATCCTCCAAACAATTTTTTATCAGAGCATTGCTTCCACCTCTATGAGCACACCCCAGTAGAATAGATCACCTTTTCATCAAAGGACATATCGAAGTATGAAGATCCATTATGTGACGCCTTAGTGATCCAGACGGCCATTGAATACTTTACGGTCTCAAGAATCTTGGTTGATAATGGGACATTAGTAAATGTTATCTTCAATAAGGCCTTCAACGAGATGAAGGTGGAGGCAAGGAGGGTACTGGCCTCAGATAGACCCTTGCTTGGATTCTCTAGAGAGAGGAAGGAGGTAGAGGGTGGAGTAGGACACCATGTGACGTTGGTGGAACTTCAAGGAATTGTCGGTTCATCATTGTGTATGGCCCAAGCAGTTACAATGCCATCTTTCAGTGCCCCCTCATCAGCGCCTTCCACTATGCCCCTCATCCTTCCATCAGTACCTTAAATTCAACATCAGAGTAGTCCAAGTTCGGATCCAGGGAGACCCTAATATGGGAAGGCAGTGCTATGTCGCGACCTTCAATAATATCTCATGGTAAAAAGGAGAAGAGGGGATAGAGAAGAGGATGGAGGAGTTGTCCAGACAGGAGGTTGTAGAAGGAGCAGAGGAGAGGGAGGTCCACACCCAAGTTGGGGGGATGGAGGAAGTGTTGGAGAAGCAGGTCAAGTTGATGGAGGTAGAGGGTGTGGAGGAAGAAGATGCTCTCATACAAGGGGAGAAGGTGAGGGGGTGAGTGGGAGGAGAAGACCCAGCTAGAGGCGGTATAAGAGGTGGTGGAGATGGAAATCCTCACCCAAGAAGGGAGGATTAAGAAGGTGCACGTCAGCAGAGGTCTGAGCCTAGAAGACTAGGGGAAGATACTAGAGTGCATAAGGAAGAGAGTGGTCATCTTTGCATTGAGCAAGGAGAACATGTCGGGCATCGTTGCGGACGTGGTGTGTCATCATCTTAATCTTGATCCAAGAGCCCCTCCCATTCTCCAAAAGAGGACCATCGTCGACAAGCTGGAGGAGCCCATCTTGGAGGAAGTAGAGAAGCTCCTCAAAGCAGGGTTTGTATCTAAGATCCTGTATCCACGATGGGTCTCTAATGTTATCATGGTAAAGAAAGGGGGTGGAAATGGAGGATGTGTATTGACTATTCCCTTCTGAATAAAACATGTCTGAAAGATTATTACCCCTTGCCTAGAATCGACATGTTGGAAGATTTAGCCATCATTTTTTGTGTTGTGTTTTTTGGATGTATTTTTAGGTTACCACTAGATCAGGATGCATCCGCTGGATGTCAAATATGTCTCCTTCATCACAAGGGATGGGTGTTACTGCTATAAGATGATTCCCTTTGGGATGAAGAACGTAGGGGCGACATATCAAAGGATGATGGACCAGATCTTTCGGGAGCAGAGAGGAAGAAACTTGGAGGTGTGCGTAGATGATCTAATAGTGAAGATCAAGGATGTGAGCTCTCACCTTCGGGGCCTAGAGGAAACCTTTGCCAACCGATGAAGGTTCAGGATGAGTTTTAACCTCTAAAATGTGTTTTTGGTGACAACATGGGGAAGTTTCAGGGTCACTTCCTTACCCCAACTTGGGTGGAGCCCAACCCCGATAAGGTAAAGACAATAAGGGAGTTGGAGTCACCGCAGAACCCCCAAGGAGGTCCTGCGCCTAACGACAAAGCTTGTGAGGTTGAGCAGGTTCCTCTATAGGGTAGGAGAGTAGTGCTTTCCTTTCTTCAAGGTGTTGCGAGGCATCTAAAAATTTGAGTGGTCCAAAGAGTATGAGGAGGCCTTCAAGATTCTAAAGCATCACCTCACCCAAGCTCCGCTACTCCAAAGGCTGAAGGAAGGAGAAGAGTTAATTTTGTATCTTAGTGTGGGAGCGGAGGTTTTGAGTTTTTTCTTTGTCTGATAAGAAGGGAGAAAGAAATTATCAGTATACTACGTTAGTAGGGTCTTAAAGAAGGCAGAGCTCAGGTACCCCATGTTGGACAAATTGGTCTTCGCCCTGGTCATCTCAGCCATAAAGCTCTATCCTTACTTCCAGGCCGACTCTAGTAAGGTTGTAACTGACCATCCCCTTGGAAACATCATGAAAGGGGTAGAGCACTCAGGGAGATTGGCGAAATGGTCGTGGAGCTGTGTGAATTTGAGACCTCATTTGTCGGGGAACTAGCAATGAAGGCTCAGGAGGTGGTCGACTTCTTGGCAACGTATGTCGTTGAAACGGAGGAGCCCGGGCCATCCGACCCAGGATCTTGGAGGTATTAGTAGATGGGGCATTAGGAAAGTATTCCCTGGGGTGTGGTTGTCATGATGAGCCCCTAAAGAACAATGATAGAAAAGGCCATCGATATATGATTTCATGTAACCAAAAACCAAGCTGAGTACGAGGCAGTGATAACGCGACTCCGTTTAGCTAGAGAATTAGGGGTTCAAGATGTGAAGGTCTCCACAGACTCCATGGTGGTGGCCTCTAGAATCAAAGGGGAGTTCGAGACTAGGAAACCCACTCTTCTGGCGTACCTTCTCAAGGTAAAGAACCTCAAGATTATTTTGCGCTTTCTCCATTCGACATGTGCCTCAGAAGGGGAGTACAAAGGTAGATATCCTCGCCAAGTTCGTTCCTCAGATAGGGGGAACCGTGACAAAACTATTCAAACCATCCATTGAAGAGAGAGAACTGATGAAGATTGGCAAAAGGTCCTCTTGGATGGACTCTTTTGTCATTTTTCTAATGACAGGGGAGCTCCCGGAGAAGATCCCAGACAAAAGGAAGTTCAGATACAAATCAGCTTATTACTTACTACGAGAGGGAGTGTTATATCAAAATACCCTCTTCGGGCTCCTGTCAATGTGCCTAGTTGAAGAAAAAGTCCCTCGGGTCTTAGAAGAGATCCACTCAGGGGAGTGCTGCAGCGACTTGGGAAGTTGAACCTTGGAGAAGTGGGTGCTTCTATAGGGATAATTTTGGCCAACTATTATCAAGGATTTCGCAGAGTACGCAAAGAAGTGTCAGAACTTCCATCTTTATGCACCGCTCCAGCTTCTACCAGCATAAAGGCCAGGATGATCATGGCGACATGGTCCTTTGCAATCTGGGGGGTGGACCTAGTTGGCCCTTTCCCTCAAGCCAGTGGCCAAAGGAAATTCCACTTGGTCATGGTGGATTATTTCCCAAAACAGTTGGAGGTCAAGGCACTAGCAAAGGTGACCTTGTAGGTTGTCTGAAATTTTTTATGGGGAGAGATAATTTGTCGGCACGAGTAACCATTGGCCATTGTCATAAACAACCTGCCACTGTGTGTCAGTGATGGGTTCATCAACTTTTATAGACAATTGGTCATCAAACTTTGATGTGTGTCGGTCAACCACCCCGGGAGCAATGGGCAGGTGGAGGCCGTGAACAAGATAATTATCAATTTGCTGGAGAAAAAGGTGGCGAACCTGAAAGTAAATTATGTGGAGTATCTCCCCTCAATCCTTTGGGCCTTAAGATCTACTCTGAACACATCCACAGGGCAGAATCCTTTCAAAATGTCTGATGGGTCTGAGGTTGTACTCCCGGTAGAGTTTGAGGTGAAGTCGCCATACATCATCGCCGTGGGAGAAGGGGATAATGAATGGAGGGTCGAGAATGAAGAGGAACAGCGGCTCTTGCTCGACCGTGTGGAAGAACTTCACGTCCTAGCAGCCCATCGCCAAGAGGAGATCAAACGTCAGGTGGATTGGTTTTTTGACAAGAACATCAGGATTAAATATTTAGTGAAAGGGAACTTGGTCCTCAAAAAGTTCGATGCCGCAGGCAGGGGGCAGTCATTAGCAATCTCAATCGTACCTAAGAAGGGCTCTTTGTAATCCTCGAAGCACTTGCCTCAGGTAGCTACAGTCTACAGAACTCTGAGGGAGCACCCCTTAGCAACACTTGGAGCGGTGACGACCTAAAGGTTTTTTACCCATAAAATAAATAGATTTCTTTGTTGGCTGAATTATTTTTATTTGTTCATCATAGCTCATCAGTTTTAAAATAAAGCACCAACGTTAGGATCCCACTGATCGGGCTCTCACAAGCTATCAGGTAAGGCAGGTTGCTCGGGTAGATAGCAAAGATGAGAAGGGTTTCAAAATAAAGCACCTCCAATAGGATCACACTGACCAGGCTCTCACAAGCTAGTAGTGCAGGCAGGTTGCTCAGGTGGATAACTAAGAGGAGAAGGGTTTCGAAATAAAGCACCTTTGATAGGATCCTGATGATCAAGCTCTTACAAGATGGCATGGCAGGGAGGTCACTCAGTGGGATAGCTAAGATTAGAAGGGTTTCAAAATAAAGTGCCCTAGATAGGATCCAACTAACCAGGCTCTCACAAGACGGCAAGGCAGGCAAGTCGCTCAGGTGGATAATAAAGATGAGAAGGGTTTCAAAATAAACTACCACCGATAGGATCCCGCTGATCAAGCTCTCATAAGCCGACAGTGTAGGCAAGTCGCTCGGGTGGATGAATGAACAAAGGAAAGTAGAGTTAGCATTGAGCCCATAAGCTCATCAGAGTGCGTCTCCGACTAATTGATGCACTTACAACAAGCGTATCAGTCGCACAAGTAATATAAAATTGGAAAATATTTCCTAAGTATCGATCTTATAAGGAACACAGTAAGGTGTAGTCACTATCAAGGAGGACTTGAGATTGAAGTCCTCAAGGTTGGGGTTATGATGGGGTTATTAGTTTGTAGAAACAAAGAAACTAAATTATCAATTACTCCTATGCAGGTTACTATGCACTGCTTCGCTCAGCAAGATGGAAACTATGCTGGCCGCTATGCACTTCTTTGCGTAGCGGACAACCAAGTAGGCTTGCGGATGGAATGGAGACAGTTTGTAGAAGTGAGGGTCGTAATCACCTCATCAAGAACCTCACACCGAGACAATGCTAGTGTAGCAATCACAAACACTCACACTATAATCACCAAACTCAACCAAGATCATAGGCATTTCAAACTATAGTGAATCCACATACCAAGCATAAACAAAATAAACTTTCATAAATGCAAAATAAAAGCAAGTATCAATTAAAATAGGGTTTAATCAAGCATCAAAGTAGAGGTGATTTCATACCAAATAACCATAAGAGAGGAAGAAGGGTTGAGATACAAGCAATGATCGAGACTTCTCCATAGAAATGGGAGGATACACTGGGTTTTCAATCCATGTCCTGCAGTCCATTCATCGGCTGCATCTAGGATCACTGAAGCTCTCACAAACTCTAGCCCATCTTTTCGAGTGTCTATGATGTCAACGCCAATCCTCTTGTTCTTCCTCGCAACCTGGCTAATATGGAGTGGATATCACCTTCCGAAGAGCATAGGATGATAGGGAAAAACCATGGAATGATACCATCCCTTGGATGAAGAAAAATGGAGCAATCGTCCCTTCCGGCAGAAGAAATCGGACCAAAAAATAGAGCTACGAAACCCTGAAAATAGTGCATTAAATAGAAGTCACGCGGAATTTCCTTAACACACGGGCAAAAATGCATGGGCGAAGACCTTGCATGAAGATAATTAAACTGGTAAAATCAGAACTGTGTATTTTACAAAATGATCTTGCACGATCAACCAGAACCATGGGTGAAGGAAAACGCATGACCATGCAATCACAAAAATAACATCAATTTTTTCGACAAATCAGGTACCCCATGCGATTTTGTTCACGCACTGTTGAAATCATCCATACGCGACCAAAATGCACCGAAAGTGGAAGAACCCTCATTTCAGCACAATGATCTCTCACGAGTAAAACGTCCGTGTGCGAAGGAAAATTGCATGACCGTGCGATTCTCATAAATCACAAATTGGGCTAAGCACACCCCCAAGCCTGTCCAAAACTGCTATAAAACCCAAACAACGCAATGGGTTGCCATGTGCTTACCCCTAACAAAGTAGAGTGCAATTGCGCAATACAATGGGCATATCGTGCACTTCGTGTAAAAGTCTAGATCAAGTGAAATATAAACAATCATGAGCTATTTGTTAAGTGTAAGTGCATGAAAATGAGGCCAGATGAGTCCAAAAATCCCTATTTAAATCGGACTCATCACACGCCCAGAATGAAAGTCTTTGTTTCAAGAGTAGTTATACACCTAGAGGGGGGTGAATCGGTTTCCTAGTCTTTATGACTACCTTTTTTTGGTGTTTGGAGTGTTTAGTTATTTTGTTGGCTTTCATGAATAAGACACAGCACACCAGGATTTATAGTGGTTCCCCAAGGTATGAGTACATCCATATTCCCTCGTACCATTCTAACAGTGTGTTATACAAGGCAATCTTGTCCAAACTCGGCTCAAAAGGCTTACAACCTAGATCCCGCCAGATCTCTCAGACATCCTCCAAGTCCTACCTCAGGCTAAAGCCCTACAACTCAGAGATAATATCTCCTACAACTTAGTGATCCTTCAAATCACCTGTAACATCCCATTTCCAACTAGACTCCTAAGAGTGGTTCTGTCATGACAAAACCCTAGGAAGCCCAAGAAAGAGTCAAGTGGACCTGGTAGTGTGGATAGGGCCACTATGGTCTGCACTTAGCAGATCTCTAAACCTTGGTTAAAAGTGATCATGGGGCTTCACCAAGACTCCAAGACCCCACTCATACCCTTATAACCCTAGAAAGAGATCAATGGGTCACTAAGGACCCATGAAGAGCAATCAAAGGACCTAAGTTGACCAAAGTCAACTATAGCCCTAATTGGGTCAAATTGACCTACACAAGGGTCAATTGCAGTCCCTTGGCCCAGTAGACCCCAGCCCTACCCTCATAAGCCTAGTGAGAGGCCAATAGGTCACCAAGGACCCATTGGGACCAATCAAAAGGGCTAGTTTGACCAAAGTCAACCCTTGACCTAAAATGGTCAAAATGCCCTAGTTAAGGGCCAAGTGACCTCCAAGGGCCAATCCAACCCCACCTTGACCCTAGGGGAGGCTAATGGGTCACCAAGGACCTATTAAGGAAATCTCAAGGATCAAATTAACCTAGGTGGGCCCTAGTCCAACATTGGGTCAAGTTAGCCCAAATGGGCTAACTCAAGCTCAAGCCCATTTCAATTGGGCTAACCATGACTTAAGTGACCAAATGAACTTGTGGGCTGCCTTTGGGTTAGGTAGGAGCCAAAATTCAGCATGAAGTGTAGAGAGAGAAAATTCACCCATGGAGGAGAGAGAAAGTAGAATAAAATATAAGAGGAGACTTTGGGCTCACCCTCCCCCTTCCCCAACCTCCCCAATTTATTACTCTAGGAAAAGACAAGCTAACCCAACTCAACCAGCCACCTTTTGACTGGTTTGGACCAAGCCTCACCCCCCACCTACCCTAGCCACCATTGTTGACTTTAGCCAATATTGGCCATGAAGCCTACCAGCCACCTAACACCCCCAATCTCCCCTTTAAAAGCTTCACAGGACTCCCCTCACTCACTTCCACCACCTACCTGAAGGAGCCAAGCAGCCACCAAGAAGCTTCAAAAATTAGGCCACCACCACCACCATGGTCTCCCGCCGCTCCTCTCGCATCCAAGCCCGTGTGCAGGTCCTCCCTCACCTCCTCTTTCTCATGTATAGATCATAGACCTCTTAGGGCTTCGGGTTCGAGCTCAGCCGAGCCGGTCGGGTGAAGAGAAAAGCTTTTTTTTGGTTTTAATGGTTTTTTTTGGTTTCTCGGGTGAGGTGGCGCCGCCACCTCCCGCCGCCGGGACGCCGGCCAAGGCTGGCCCCCACCACCGTGAGGGTGGGGGAGACGTTCGCCGGTGACTGCGCCGCCACCAGCCGCCGGGAACCGCCCAGCAACCACCCCTGTGCTCGGGCTCAAGCTCACCACCCTGCATGGGGAAGAAGAGCAGATGCCGTTGAAGTGCTTTGAGATTAGTGCATGCATATTAATAATCCTGTATTTATTTTAATGACATGAATAGTGTTAGTTTCTGTGATTTTTAAACAGTCTTTTTGCATGTGCAAATTAGGGCACTTCCAGGCACTTAAATAAAAGGTGTTCAACATGAAAGTTGTAGGTCTCTGAGTTAGCTTTAATTTGACATGTTACACATAATTTTTGGTTAAGCCTACTGGCCTGTAGACCCATTTTACTAGGGTTGGTCCTAGGGTAGGACAGAAATAAAAAGGTGTGCCCTGACCAAACCCTAAGTCCAAAGGGACTGAAATTTTGGTCATGTCACTAAATTAGATACACCTAGCTCCCCTCCAAAAATGAGAATTTTTGGGGAAGATTTTTCTATAGTATTTACAGAAATACCCAAAATGAAATAAATGACATTTTTGGAGTTGTATAACTCCAAAGTACCCCGAATTTGGGTGGCCTTCTCTTAGGGGTATATTAGACCTATGGTAGAAAAATTAGCTAATTTGGACCACTTCATATTGAGATATCTCACTTGCAAGTTTTGAAATTAGACTTTGTCTTGGGCTGCAAATAGCCAAATTAATTCAGAAATGTAAATGGCTGCCCAAGTCAAACCAGAGGTCCTATAGACCTGAAATTTTGTTCAGTGACTTGTTTAGGGCATATTTAGGCCTTGTCCAAAAATGAGACTTTTTGGAATAAAAATATTAGGGTAAAATTACCAAAATACCCTTAGACTTCTTGAGGAGATTTATGGAGTATTTCAATTCCAAATGACCTGAGGAATTAGGCATGAACTCGTTTATGGCATAATTAGGCCCTGCCCAAAAATGGGATTATTTGGAATTAAAATTATGGGGAAATTACTAAAATACCCCTAGGCTTCTTTAGGTGATTCTTGGAGTATTTTAACTCCAAAGTGCCCCAATTTTTGGTGGCATGTTCAGGGGGGCATGATTAGGACATGTATAAAATTTGAACCCATTTGGATGAGTTTTGGCTAGGGAATCACCAAACCCTAGATAGGCCTTAATGGAGCAATTTTGGGTAAAAAGTGCACTATGGGATATGAGTGGCCAACTCACCTCAATAGAGGCTGATGTTTTGGTCACTGGCTTGAAATGTTCATTATCACTCTCCTTGGGGAGATGGGATGGATTAGGGTGGATTTACCCTAGGACCCAAGTTTAAACCCTAAGGGACGACCTTTGGGGGTTGTGAAGGACATAGGGGCAATTGCCCTTGTATGGCCTTGGAATTTTGGTAGAGAGGTAGATATGATATAATTAAACCTCTGGTTGAAATGTTAGGTAGTTTAGAAGTAGATAAGTACCTCAGAAGACAAACCCTAGTTTTTAGGTTAGAAGTACTACTAGGTCAAAACAGTAACCTAACCTCATCTAAAAGTTGTGAAAATGGGGTAGGATGAATCTTAGGATAAGTTTAACACCTAGATAATTTTAGTGGAATTTTATTGATGATATTCATAATACCTCCTTTGTTAAGTATCAAAATGTCCAAGTTTAGTATTTGAATTAATTTGATCATTTTGTCCAATAGAATCTAGAAAAATTTGGGCAGTAGAGGTTTTTAACCTAATTAGAGGTCTCTGAATTTTTCTATAATTTTTTAAAGGATTTTACATAATGCTTCCTTCACAAATTTTGGAAAGATCATACTTGGTAAATAAATTATTTAAAGAATAATTTAACTTGTAAAAATGTGAATTTTGGCCACTGATAATTTTTGGAGGATATCTACTGCTGGGATTTTAAATATGAATTTTTGGAAGTATATTCATAGTACTTGATTCACAATCATGCCCTTTTTTAGATTTTTGTATTTAATTTATTTAGACTTTAATTTCCAGTGAAAAATTATGGAATTTGGCCAGTGATAGTTTTAAGATTGTATTAGTGTAAGATAATTAAATTCAAAATATTTGGATGAGAATTTTAAGTAGTTGATTCATAAATTTTTGAATAAGGGGATTACTTCTAAAATAATTTTAAGACCCTTAAACTTTTGTAGAAAACGCCAAATTTGGAAATTGTCACTTTTAGATATATGAGACATTATCATAAATTTATGAGGTCTTGAACATGTCTGAAAAATGTACCTCATGATCAAATTGATAACTCTGGGACCTTTTTAAGAAATTATTTAAATATCAGTTTAATTAAGAAAATTATAATTCTCTGGATTTACATTATTTATGTCATGATAGACCCCCAGTAAATAACTTAAGTCATTCGGATGAAAACTTGAAGGATATCTTATCATGAGCATCAACTATTATAGGTCGGTCTGCGAATAGTAATTTGAGGAAAAAATCATATTGAGATTAGATTTGGAATAGTGTAGAGTTAGTCAAGTGTAATTGGCTGGAGGAAAGTGGATGGGTCACCCTAGGAAGTTCTAAGGAGGGGTGAGAATCAAGTTGGTGCGGGTTAGAAGGTGCGCATGTTCGGTGAAAGATCGTCGTTCCCGTGAGAGTGAAAGATCAAACTATCTTAGTTTAGTTAATGTAATACAAAAAGGGAATGGGTAAGGGAAAACAACCAATAACAATAAGCGCCTTGCGAAAGGGAACTTTGGGCCTTAATGCCCGTCTTGGTTCCTAGTGCCTATTGAGAACCCTTCACGGGGTATAATCCGGAGGCAGTCCTGGGCTAACGTAAACTTTCAAGATAAACTAAAAGAGGAATTTAGTAAATAAGGCTTCACACTGCACACTAGTTAGATAGGGTTTTGGAAATGGATAAGTCGTCCCAAGGTGTTCAAAGGGGCGCCATCCCGCGGTGCTCCAAGGGATGAGGTTTGAAATGAGACGGACGGTTAGTCCGGGGAGCTTAGTCTCGGATTGTAGAAAATACGGACGGTTTAGTCCGGGATCTTGACTTGTGGTTTCTGTTAAGAATATTGCATGTGAATGAAAAGAAAAGATAAGGTGGTGGGTCTTCGGTATTGGGGAGTTCGTTGCACCGACACCAATACGATGACTCGGCAAAGTGTGGTTTTACACTTTGCCAAACTTAAGTCCGACGGTCCAGTCGACAATAGTATGCAGGAGTCCGCTTAGTGCACCAAGCGTTGAGGCGTATGATTGGTCAGACCGGTAGTGCTATATTGGTTTTGAGGTGGGCGAGGCCCAACCCACCGCTTCCGTCTGCCACTACGGAGGTATCCTGCGAGGTAACGGCTCAAAAAGGGGGAACTAAGGTTTGTGTACACAAAGTCGGGTGTGTGAGTTGCACTGCTTGAACATCATTAACCCACCATATAGATGCATATCATAATCATTCATAATAACCTATGACACCTAATGTATAAGTTTAATGGGACGCGTATACATTAGGACTTGCAAAATGACCCCTTGGTCTATAAGCTTGTGTGGGGCAGGTTTATAAGTCAAGGTCAATTTACTATATTTATAATTGATGTTTGATAACCGACACCCCAACGTATAAGTTTAATGGGACACTTATACGATGGGAGCCTTGCAGAAGATCCCTTGGCTTATGTGCCTTCACATAAGTTAAGGTTACTTTACTTATATTAATTGTCTTTTATGCTCAGTTATTACTGTCACTTATATTCAAAGAATTGCTAGACTAGGTCCACCGTCACCTGCTTTTGTTGTACTCTCCACTTCATGTCCTTCCCTTTCTTCCTCCCTGCCCGGTGCCTTAGAGCATGGGGGAAGGGGTGGGGGATGATAGGACTTAGTCTTTTTGACTGACGGGCGATCGAACATCATATTAGGGAATCGTGGAGCCCAGCATGGAGGAGCAGCCCCGGAGGTCGGCACGCTTGGAGATCGGACAGTCTAGCACTGGAGTCCAGACAGCAGGGACAGTGAGTCCCGAACTATAGTAGTTGTATTAGTTGCTTCCGCGATGAGAGAATTGTTGTGAGGACTTGATGTACCGGGCATAAGCCCGAGATTTTATTATATGTACTATCTGTGGACACTCCCTTCGTGGAGTTTATTTCTATATATGTGATTTCTGTGGACTTGCATCTCTTCTTATGCTACAGTTATGATCGAGATTGGCCGGCAGAGTCGGCGTCTTGTAGTGACAACCTTCCCGAGTGCGAAGGTATCACCGCAAGGCGGCGACTCTGGGCCTAAGACCCCTGTGTCGAAAAAGAAAAAAAAAGGGGGGGGTCTCACAAGTTGTATCAGAGGAAACCTCAAATCAGAAAAGTAGCAGTCCACTAACCCTGGGACACCCCCGCTCGAGTTTAGTTTGGGGACAAACTAAGTAGCGGAAGCGTGGTGGGCCCATATGAGAAATCACATGAAAATTGTCCACTTTTAGTTAAAACTGTGAGACTTCTTATAATTGTCTTTTATTACGCAGCCCCCAGCGCAGCCAACACCACAAGGCGGAGTTCAGCAGACTCCGACTGTTGCACCACCTCCCCCGGTCCCCACTCCATTCTTACACTCGGAGATGGGTCAAACGCTGACGGCCATTCTAGATGCCTTCAGGGCTCAACAGGCTCCGGCTCCGCAACCAAACCCGGGGGCCAATTGGCTAAGCATCTTTCGAGGACTCTCTCCTCCATCCTACTTGGGGACCGAATCAGCCGTACGGACAGAGGAATGGCTAGATATTATGTACGAAATGCTGACTGGGATACGATGTCCCTGGGAGGAGAGGGTGGCCTTGGTTGTCTCCTGCCTGGAGTCCCATGCTAAGAGGTGGTGGAAGACGCTGCTGGACACAAGATTTGTTGATAGGGAGGTTGCGGAAGTTACCTGGGAAGAGTTCAAGACCGCGCTGCTAGAGAATTTCGTTCCACAGTCGGCCAGGGATGAGTTGGAGGAGCGGTTCTTACAGCTGAAGCAAGGCACCCGGACAGTGGTAGAGTACCATCGGGAGTTCGACCATTTGGCTCGATATGCAGATTCTTACCAGCTGGACGAAGCGGGATACATCAAGAGATTCTATAAGGTCCTGCGGGAGGACTTGAGGGAGGCTTTGTTGTTTGTATCCGACGGGCCTATCTCCCGGATTTTGGAAATGGCAAAGAGGATCGAGGCCGATTGGCACACCACTCGGGGCCGGAAGCGGCAAGCGGAGGATCGGAGCCGGAGAGCCAGAAATGATCAGCGACAAGGTGCTATACCATGTGGGAGAAGGACAGAGGACCAGCCTCGACAGGAAGTGAGGCAGGAGCCGAGGGAGCAGGTGATATTGGCCCCTCAGCCTCTTCAGATGAGGGAGGCACCGAGACCCGGGGGTATGGCATTTCCCCCACCGGAGTGCTACAACTGCCATCAGATAGGACACATTTGGAGAAACTGCCCCATGAGGGGAGCACCTTTACCAGCACCCCAGGATGCCCCGTATGCCCAGCAGTTTGGAGGACGAGGACATGGTCGAGGACGTGGTTTCCAGGGTGCAGATCGTAGGCAGCAGAGGGAGCAAATTTATGCACTGGATCTGGCTCAGCCCCGAAACCCGGAGCAAGTAATCACTGGTACGTCTGAAAATTTTGGTTAAAGTTATTTCCTCATGAAGTTAAATTTGATATAGAAGTGACATTCTAGGAAAGAAAACCATAGCTAGAATTCTGAGACATTTAATTTTTCCAAACCCCAGGAATAGTTTTCATCAGCAGCAAACCCGCTTATACGCTATTTGATACGGGTGCTTCGCACTCATTTGTATCGGAGGCCTTCATAGAAGGATTGGAAGGTGTGGAACGATTCATGGGTCTGATGATGAGGATACGACTACCCGATGGATCAGAGTTGTTCACCTCTGCCCACTGCAACATGGAGGCGGAGATCGGCGGAAGGATATTTGAAGCTCCAGCGACGATCATAAAGATGCCAATCTTTGATTTGATCCTAGGGATGACGTGGTTGAACTGGAATCATGCTCAGATTGACTGCACGTCCAAAAGAGTTACCGTAAGACATGGGGATTCCTACCTCGTCATTGAAGGTATTAAATCCATTCCCCCTCTTATATTGTCGTCTGTACAAGCCGTCAAGGCTCACTTACAGGGGGAAGAAGTGTTTGAGGTAATATTCGAGATGACTGAGACCAAGGTCTCCACCTCAGATATTCCGGTGGTGCGAGATTTTGCCGACGTATTCCCGGAGAAACTGCCTGGGCTACCCCCACACCGGGAACAGGATTTCCGGATACAGCTGGTGCCAGGGGCTAAGCCGGCAGCTAGGGCCCCTTACCAGATGGCCCCGAAGGAATTGATAGAGTTTCGAAGCCAACTCCAAGAACTAGTGGAGGCTGGATTTGTCCGACCGAGCTCTTCGCCTTGGGGAGCCCCGGTCTTGTTTGTTAAAAAGAAGGACGGAACTCTGAGACTGTGCATCGACTACCGAGCACTAAACCGATTGACAGTCCAAAACACATATCCGTTGCCAAGGATAGATGAGCTGTTTGACCAGCTAGAAGGTGCGCATTTCTTTTCCAAATTGGATTTGAGGTCTGGTTACTACCAGCTAAGGATCCAGGAGGAGGACATTCCGAAGACTGCTTTCAGTAGAAGATATGGGTTATATGAATTCACAGTGATGCCCTTCGGGCTCACAAATGCGCCGTCGGCATTTATGAGCCTTATGAATCAGGTGTTCGAAGAATATTTAGATGTGTTTTTCATCGTGTTTATCGATGACATCCTCATTTACTCAAGGACAGAGGAGGAGCACACACGGCATCTGACGCTGACCCTGGAGAGACTACGGGAGCACAAGCTTTATGCAAAGATCAGCAAATGCCAGTTTTGGTTGAAGGAGGTGGCCTTCCTAGGCCATATCATCAGTGGTGCTGGGTTGGCAGTGGACCCGGCCAAGATCCAAGCTGTTCGGGACTGGCCACAATTAAAGACGGCCACAGATGTACGAAGTTTCCTAGGACTTGCCGGTTACTACCGGAAATTTGTGGAGGGATTCTCTCATATCGCCCTCCCACTCACATCTCTGACAAGGAAGGAGGTACCCTTTATCTGGACCCCACGATGTGAAGAGGCTTTTCAAGAGCTAAAGGGGCGACTCACTTCGGCTCCTATACTCGCCCTCCCTTCAGGGAAAGAAGGATTCCAGGTCTACACCGATGCCTCCTATCAGGGCATGGGTGCAGTACTTATGCAGAATGGCCATGTGATAGCTTACGCTTCTCGGCAGCTGAAGAAGCACGAGCAAAACTACCCAGTTCATGACTTAGAGATGGGAGCGGTCATTTTTGCACTAAAAGTCTGGCGTCACTATCTGTACGGTGTCCACTGCGACATATACTCCGACCATAAAAATCTGAGGTATGTGGATACACAGAAGGAGCTAAACATTAGACAGAGACGATGGGTGGAATTTTTAGCAGACTACCAGTATGAGATGCACTACCACCCTGGAAAGGCGAATGTGGTAGCAGATGCATTAAGCCGAAAGACCACAAATGCTGGAGTAGGAACGCCGCTGATGGCCTTGGAGTTAATACAGATGTTTGATAAGATCCAAGTATCCCTGGTATCTGAGGATCACCCTGAGTTATATCGAGAATATCTGTCTTCATTAATCGCCACGGATGACATACGAAAACGGGTCAAGGATGGACAGAGGCAGGATACTCAGCTAGAACCGATTTTCTGGTCCTTAGAAGCAGGCACTGCGGGAGATTACACACTGAGGGATGATTTAGTATGCTTCAGAGGGCGGGTCTACATACCAGAGGGAGGCCAGATCCGGGAGGACATCATGATGGAGGCTCATTGCAGTCGATATTCGGTACACCCGGGAATTACGAAGATGACTGCAGATCTGAAGAAGACTATGTTCTGGCCCGGCATGAAGAAAGATATCACCTATTTCGTGACCCGTTGCAAGGCGTGCCAATTAGTAAAAGCGGAGTGCAGAAACCCCGCAGGATTATTGCAGCCACTCCCAGTACCAGAGTGGAAGTTTGACGATATCGCCATGGACTTTATATATGGACTTCCTCGATCCAGGACAGGGAACGATTCGATATGGGTGATCATCGACCGACTAACGAAGGTGGCGAGGTTTATTCCAATCAGGAAGGATGACTCAGTGGGGGTGTTAGTCCAGAAATTTGTGGAGCAGTTCGTCCGCTACCATGGTGTACCCAAGTCGATTGTGTCAGACCGGGACGGACGATTTACATCCAGGGAGTGGAGGTCAGTGCAAACTTACTTAGGCACTCGACTAACCTTCAGTACGGCTTTTCATCCCCAGACAAATGGACAGACAGAACGGACCAACCGGGCTTTGGAGGATTTACTACGACTCTGCGTATTAGATCGCGGTGAACCATGGGAGAAGTTATTACCACTGATCGAGTTCTCGTATAATAACAGCTACCAGTCCAGTATTAAAATGGCTCCTTATGAGGCGTTGTATGGACGAAAGTGCAGGACTCCTCTGTCGTGGATACAGGACGAGGATCCTAAGGCATTGGGTTCGGAGTTTGTCGAGGACACCGAGGCTCAGGTAAGATTGATACGGGACAGAATGCTGGAAGCACAGAGCCGGCAGGCTAAGTATTACGACGCTCGGCACCGTCAGGTGGAATTCCAGATAGGAGATCAGGTGTTCTTGAAGATCCGACCCATGCATGGAGTTACTCGGGTACGCGGACAGAGGAAGAAGCTCAGCCCAAGGTACATGGGGCCTTATAGGATCCAGGAGCGGATCGGTCCCTTGGCATATAGGCTGGAACTGTCACTGGAGCTAGCGAGTCTGCACGACGTATTCCATATATCCTCTCTTAGGAGAGATCTACTACGTCCAGAGCAGCAAGTTACAACCACAGATGGACCGATAGCATCTGATCGGTCAGTTCATCTAGAACCGGTCCGGATTGACGACAAGGGGGTACGAGTTTTGCGCCACAAGAGGGTTCCATTAGTCAAGGTCCTGTGGAGAAATCACGGAAGAGAGGAGCACACATGGGAGCCCTAGGACTTGATGCGACAAAGATATCCAGAACTCTTCAGTCAGGTATTCCTCAAACCCACTCAAGATGTTCAATTTACCTTCCTATTTTAAGTAGAACTGAAATTTCAAGGATATGGGCTAAACTTTTGTTTATTGGGGTCTAGAATTTGCCAATTGGGCAAATTGGTTTTAAAAATTGACAAACACTTTTGAACCTCACATGACAAACATGAGGTCGTGACGTAAAACTTTCAACTCTCATGGGATGTTACAAGTTTCTTCCTCCCTGATAGGAGTCCCCGTAGGCTTAACCTGGATTTTGGGGACGAAATCTTTGTTTTGTTTATTGGGATTTGTAATATCCCATTTCCAACTAGACCCCTAAGAGTGGTTCTGTCATGACAAAACCCTAGGAAGCCCAAGAAAGAGTCAAGTGGACCTGGTAGTGTGGATAGGGCCACTATGGTCTGCACTTAGCAGATCTCTAAACCTTGGTTAAAAGTAATCATGGGGCTTCACCAAGACTCCAAGACCCCACTCATACCCTTATAACCCTCAAAAGAGATCAATGGGTCACTAAGGACCCATGAAGAGCAATCAAAGGACCTAAGTTGACCAAAGTCAACTATAGCCCTAATTGGGTCAAATTGACCTACACAAGGGTCAATTGCAGTCCCTTGGCCCAGTAGACCCCACCCCTACCCTCATAAGCCTAGTGAGAGGCCAATAGGTCACCAAGGACCCATTGGGACCAATCAAAAGGGCTAGTTTTACCAAAGTCAACCCTTGACCTAAAATGGTCAAAATGCCCTAGTTAAGGGCCAAGTGACCTCCAAGGGCCAATCCAACCCCACCTTGACCCTAGGGGAGGCTAATGGGTCACCAAGGACCTATTAAGGAAATCTCAAGGATCAAATTAACCTAGGTGGGCCCTAGTCCAACTTTGGGTCAAGTTAGCCCAAATGGGCTAACTCAAGCTCAAGCCCATTTCAATTGGGCTAACCATGACTTAAGTGATCAAATGAACTTGTGGGCTGCCTTTGGGTTAGGTAGGAGCCAAAATTCAGCATGAAGTGTAGAGAGAGAAAATTCACCCATGGATGAGAGAGAAAGTAGAATAAAATATAAGAGGAGACTTTGGGCTCACCCTCCCCCTTCCCCAACCTCCCCAATTTATTACTCTAGGAAAAGACAAGCTAACCCAACTCAACCAGCCACCTTTTGACTGGTTTGGACCAAGCCTCACCCCCTACCTACCCTAGCCACCATTGTTGACTTTAGCCAATATTGGCCATGAAGCCTACCAACCACCTAACACCCCAATCTCCCCTTTAAAAGCTTCACAGGACTCCCCTCACTCACTTCCACCACCTACCTGAAGGAGCCAGGCAGCCACCAAGAAGCTTCAAAAATTCGGCCACCACCACCACCATGGTCTCCCGCCGCTCCTCTCGCATCCAAGCCCGTGTGCAGGTCCTCCCTCACCTCTTCATTCTCATGTATAGATCATAGACCTGTTAGGGCTTCGGGTTCGAGCTCAGCCGAGCCGGTCGGGTGAAGAGAAAATCTTTTTTTTTGGTTTTAATGGTTTTTTTTTGGTTTCTCGGGTGAGGTGGCCCCGCCACCTCCCGCCGCCGGGACGCCGGCCAAGGCTGGCCCCCACCACCGTGAGGGTGGGGGAGACGTTCGCCGGTGACTGCGCCGCCACCAGCCGCCGGGAACCGCCCCGCAACCACCCCTGTGCTCGGGCTCAAGCTCACCACCCTACATGGGGAAGAAGAGCAGATGCCGTTGATGTGCTTTGAGATTAGTGCATGCATATTAATAATCCTGTATTTATTTTAATGACATGAATAGTGTTAGTTTCTGTGATTTTTAAACAGTCTTTTTGCATGTGCAAATTAGGGCACTTCCAGGCACTTACATAAAAGTATTCAACATGAAAGTTGTAGGTCTCTGCGTTAGCTTTAATTTGACATGTTACACATAATTTTTGGTTAAGCCTACTGGCCTGTAGACCCATTTTACTAGGGTTTGTCCTAGGGTAGGACAGAAATAAAAAGGTGTGCCCTGACCAAACCCTAAGTCCAAAGGGACTGAAATTTTGGTCATGTCACTAAATTAGATACACCTAGCTCCCCTCAAAAAATGAGAATTTTTGGGGAAGCTTTTTCTATAGTATTTACAGAAATACCCAAAATGAAATAAATGACATTTTTGGAGTTGTATAACTCCAAAGAGCCCTAAATTTGGATGGCGTTCTCTTAGGGGTATATTAGACCTATGGTAGAAAAATTAGCCAATTTGGACACCTGCATATTGAGATATCTCACTTGCAAGTTTTGAAATTAGACTTTGTCTTGGGCTGCAAATAGCCAAATTAATTCAGAAATGTAAATGACTGCCCAAGTCAAACCAGAGGTCCTATTGACCTGAAATTTTGGTCAGTGACTTGTTTAGGGAATATTTAGGCCTTGTCCAAAAATGAGACTTTTTGGAATAAAAAAATTAGGGTAAAATTACCAAAATACCCTTAGACTTCTTGAGGAGATTTATGGAGTATTTCAATTCCAAATGACCTGAGGAATTAGGCATGAACTCGTTTATGGCATAATTAGGCCCTGCCCAAAAATGGGATTATTTGGAATTAAAATTATGGGGAAATTACTAAAATACCCCTAGGCTTGTTTAGGTGATTCTTGGAGTATTTTAACTCCAAAGTGCCCCAATTTTTGGTGGCATGTTCAGGGGGGCATGATTAGGACATGTATAAAATTTGAGCCCATTTGGATGAGTTTTGGCTAGGTAATCACCAAACCCTAGATAGGCCTTAATGGAGCAATTTTGGGTAAAAAGTGCACTATGGGATATGAGTGGCCAACTCACCTCAACAGAGGCTGATGTTTTGGTCACTGGCTTGAAATGTTCATTATCACTCTCCTTGGGGAGATGGGATGGATTAGGGTGGATTTACCCTAGGACCCAAGTTTAAACCCTAAGGGACGACCTTTGGGGGTTGTGAAGGACATAGGGGCAATTGCCCTTGTATGGCCTTAGAATTTTGGTAGAGAGGTAGATATGATATAATTAAACCTCTGGTTGAAATGTTAGGTAGTTTAGAAGTAGATAAGTACCTCAGAAGACAAACCCTAGTTTTTAGGTTAGAAGTACTACTAGGTCAAAACAGTAACCTAACCTCATCTAAAAGTTGTGAAAATGGGATAGGATGAATCTTAGGATAAGTTTAACACCTAGATAATTTTAGTGGAATTTTATTGATGATATTCATAATACCTCCTTTGTTAAGTATCAAAATGTCCAAGTTTAGTATTTGAATTAATTTGATCATTTTGTCCAATAGAATCTAGAAAAATTTGGGCAGTAGAGGTTTTTAACCTAATTAGAGGTCTCTGAATTTTTCTATAATTTTTTAAAGGATTTTACATAATGCTTCCTTCACAAATTTTGGAAAGATCATACTTGGTAAATAAATTATTTAAAGAATAATTTAACTTGTAAAAATGTGAATTTTGGCCACTGATAATATTTGGAGGATATCTACTGCTGGGAGTTTAAATATGAATTTTTGGAAGTATATTCATAGTACTTGATTCACAATCATGCCCTTTTTTAGATTTTTGTATTTAATTTATTTAGACTTTAATTTCCAGTGAAAAATTATGGAATTTTGCCAGTGATAGTTTTAAGATTGTATTAGTGTAAGATAATTAAATTCAAAATATTTGGATGAGAATTTTGTAGTTGATTCATAAATTTTTGAATAAGGGGATTACTTCTAAAATAATTTTAAGACCCTTAAACTTTTGTAGAAAACGCCAAATTTGGAAATTGTCACTTTTAGTCATATGAGACATTATCATAAATTTATGAGGTCTTGAACGTGTCTGAAAAATGTACCTCATGATCAAATTGATAACTCTGGGACCTTTTTAAGAAATTATTTAAATATCAGTTTAATTAAGAAAATTATAATTCTCTGGATTTACATTATTTATGTCATGATAGACCCCCAGTAAATAACTTAAGTCATTCGGATGAAAACTTGAAGGATATCTTATCATGAGCATCAACTATTATAGGTCGGTCTACGAATAGTAATTTGAGGAAAAATCATATTGAGATTAGATTTGGAATAGTGTAGAGTTAGTCAAGTGTAATTAGCTGGAGGAAAATGGATGGGTCACCCTAGGAAGTTCTAAGGAGGGGTGAGAATCAAGTTGGTGCGGGTTAGAAGGTGCGCGTGTTCGGTGAAAGATCGTCGTTCCCGTGAGAGTGAAAGATCAAACTATCTTAGTTTAGTTAATGTAATACAAAAAGGGAATGGGTAAGGGAAAACAACCAATAACAATAAGCGCCTTGCGAAAGGGAACTTCGGGCCTTAATGCCCGTCTTGGTTCCTAGTGCCTATTGAGAACCCTTCACGGGGTATAATCCGGAGGCAGTCCTGGGCTAATGTAAACTTTCAAGATAAACTAAAAGAGGAATTTAGTAAATAAGGCTTCACACTGCACACTAGTTAGATAGGGTTTTGGAAATGGATAAGTCGTCCCAAGGTGTTCAAAGGGGCGCCATCCCGCGGTGCTCCAAGGGATGAGGTTTGAAATGAGACGGACGGTTAGTCCGGGGAGCTTAGTCTCGGATTGTAGTTAACACGGACGGTTTAGTCCGGGATCTTGACTTGTGGTTTCTGTTAAGAATATTGCATGTGCATGAAAAGAAAAGATAAGGTGGTGGGTCTTCGGTATTGGGGAGTTCGTTGCACCGACACCAATACGATGACTCGGCAAAGTGTGGTTTTACACTTTGCCAAACTTAAGTCCGACGGTCCAGTCGGCAATAGTACGCAGGAGTCCGCTTAGTGCACCAAGCGTTGAGGCGTACGATTGGTCAGACCGGTAGTGCTATACTGGTTTTGAGGTGGGCGAGGCCCAACCCACCGCTTCCGTCTGCCACTACGGAGGTATCCTGCGAGGTAACGACTCAAAAAGGGGGAACTAAGGTTTGTGTACACAAAGTCGGGTGTGTGAGTTGCACTGCTTGAACATCATTAACCCACCATATAGATGCATATCATAATCATTCATAATAACCTATGACACCTAATGTATAAGTTTAATGGGACGCTTATACATTAGGACTTGCAAAACGACCCCTTGGTCTATAAGCTTGTGTGGGGCAGGTTTATAAGTCAAGGTCAATTTACTATATTTATAATTGATGTTTGATAACCGACACCCCAACGTATAAGTTTAATGGGACACTTATACGATGGGAGCCTTGCAGAAGATCCCTTGGCTTATGTGCCTTCACATAAGTTAAGGTTACTTTACTTATATTAATTGTCTTTTATGCTCAGTTATTACTGTCATTTATATTCAAAGAATTGCTAGACTAGGTCCACCGTCACCTGCTTTTGTTGTACTCTCCACTTCATGTCCTTCCCTTTCTTCCTCCCCGCCCGGTGCCTTAGAGCATGGGGGAAGGGGTGGGGGATGATAGGACATGGTCTTTTTGACTGACGGGCGACCGAACATCATATTAGGGAATCGTGGAGCCCAGCATGGAGGAGCAGCCCCGGAGGTTGGCACGCTTGGAGATCGGACAGTCTAGCACTGGAGTCCAGACAGCAGGGACAGTGAGTCCCGAACTATAGTAGTTGTATTAATTGCTTCCGCGATGAGAGAATTGTAGTGAGGACTTGATGTACCGGGCATAAGCCCGAGATTTTATTATATGTACTATCTGTGGACACTCCCTTCGTGGAGTTTATTTCTATATATGTGATTTCTGTGGACTTGCATGTCTTCTTATGCTACAGTTATGATCGAGATTGGACGGCAGAGTCGGCGTCTTGTAGTGACAACCTTCCCGAGTGCGAAGGTATCACCGCAAGGCGGCGACTCTAGGCCTAAGACCCCGGTGTCGAAAAAGAAAAAAAAATGGGGGTCTTACATCACCTACCTAAAACTTAATCAAAAGTCCTACAACTCAGGCTAGGAGGATATCCCCACACTTAGAGAGTATAACTCTCCTACAACTCAGATCTAATTCAGATCCTACCTCAGGCCAAAGGCCCTACCTCAGATTCTCAATAGAATCCAACCATAGAGAATATATCTCCTACCTGAGGCACAAAGGCCCCTACCTCAGATCCATAACAGAATCCTACAACTAAGCCTTTATATCTTAGGCTTATATCTCAGATCAATTAAGATCCTACAAAAAGAGAGATTGTTGTTGATGATTGACTCCAGAGAGAATGTTATCTGAGTATGCCTTTCTGGACTGAGTAAACTCAGCCCTATCTTTGACTCTAGAGAAATGATTCTCTGATCCTGCTTCTTCTTGAATTGAGAAAGCTCAGTCCTATCTTCTTCACAGCACCAAGAATAGATCTTCAAGATGTTTCTTCTTTTGCTGAAAAGATATCTATAGAGCACTATTCCTTTAAGCCTTTTATGTGGTTGAGTTGATTGTAGTGGCCTTGAAGGACACCAGCAATTTGGCTTTGCTCTGCTTCTTCTTCTTACTCAGAAAGAGAACTTTCTGATCATGTTGTTGAAGACAAACTGATTCTTATGTTCTCTGTTTCTTTAACCAGCTAACTTTTGCTTTGCTTCTCCTTTGAACTCAGAAAGAGAACTTTCTGATCTTGTTGTTGAAGATAGATTTATTCTTCAGTGATTTATTTCTTCAACAGCTAACTCTGTCTTTGATTCACAGACTAACTGTAAGAGCAAGTTCTTGGAAAACTTCAAGTTCTTCGAGAGGAAGGAGATGACTAGAAAGCTCTGTTCTTTTTCTTTATTCGCTATATTATTTTCTTTCTTGGAACTCTTCTTTTGTATCCCACCGTCAAACTGTTCTTTGTGCAGTATGTGCAAACAGGAGTTGGCAACTCCAACACTTCGTTTATATTAAATGTTGAACTAAAGGCAAGTGGCTCCTTTTTTCATCTATCGCGCAAAACCCACGACATTTGAATTCTTGATTACGTCAACATGACTTGGCACTTCTAGACTTAGCAAATTTAAGAAAATCTGTATAGGCGTTGAGTGAATCCTTATCACTCAACGCAAAAATACTTAGCAGAATTTTGCATCTTCAGGCATTGAGTGAGCCTTCATCACTCAATGCATTTGACTTTAATAGTCAAACTGTTAAGGTGTTGAGTGAGCCTTTATCACTCAATGCTTCTGGACTTGGTTGAAATTTCTCTATATGAAGGCGTTGAGTGCTACTTCTTCACTCAACGCTTCTGTCCTTAGACAGATTTCTTGATGAGGCGTTGAGTGGCCCGTATTCACTCAACACTTCTATACTTGGATAGAAATTCTCTTGAGTTGGTGTTGAGTGAACTGTCTTCACTCAACGCTTCTATCCTTAGACAGATTTCTTGATGAGGTGTTGAGTGGCCTGTCTTCACTCAACGCTTCTATACTTAGACAGATTTCCTATTGAGTAGAAGTTGAGTCAACTGTCTTCACTCAACACTTCTGTCCTTAGACATATTTCTTGTGAGCAACACTGCAGCTTTGATTGTATATAGTTTTTTCAATGCTTTTTAGGCTCCTGGAATTGAGTGAAGTGTATTCACTCAATGCTTTTGGACTTAGGCTTTATTTGGTTCGGCAGTGGCAGGTCGTTCTGGCGGGTGGAAATGGAGTGTTCGAATCGGAGGGGCGAGGTGGCTGCTCCAAACGGAGCTTTTTGGGACATTTCTCAAGGCGGGCGGGTGGAAACGGAGCAAAAGCCGCCGGAGATTCATTTGTTTACCCTCCTTCCGGCGTCGTTTGCCCAAAACGGAGCAGTGAAACGCCCAAACAAATATGGCCTTAGTTGTTTTTTTTCCTGTCTAGTAATCTATCTTGAGTTCAACTGTCATTGTGACTCTGACTGTCTTTCTAATCAATATAGTATAGTACAACCTGCATACAGTGAACTTAAATATATATCAAATACATTCATGTGTATACCATTGACTTGTGGGCCTTCTTCAAATATAGGACATTGTGAACAATGGACCCAACACAGACTTAACCATTTGCTCGTCCTGAGCAAATCATCCCTCATGTGGATGAGAAACAATAAGTTGCTGGCTTAGAAATTGTGAGGGTGAAGTACCATGCGAAGTCGCATTATCACACTCATAAAAATAAAGAAAAAAAATTCCTAATTATGCAAAAAAAAATTCTATTTTTCTAAGAGCGTATCCATATATTTTTATTACTCAAAAATAAAATTATGGTGAATCCTCTGGTCACGCATAAGGAGAAAGCTGACCAATCACTGAGGTGAGCATTGCCAAAGACTGGGGCTCGTGAAAAACTCAAAAGAAATCCATCAATGTTAGTGACCATAAGCTCGTCCTTCCATACTCTCTCCACGACATTGGTTTGGTTCAATGCGCGAAATAGTAGGACTTTAGGTTTAAGATAGGGGTTGGGTTTAGGTGAGTTATACATGGATAAACATGAAGGCTATGCACCTAACCAAAATGAGCTATTATAAAAAGAAACTATCGATGCAACACAATATACACATGCGGGTGCACCACACCCACAGACATAAACATGAGTACATGGGTGTGTGCATCGCTACTCCCAAACACCAATTTTCACATAAATATATTTTTCCTTCCAACTTTTTTTCTCATTTCACTTCATCACAAATTTTTTTATTTTTATTTTTTCTTTATCATTTTCTTTTCTCATTTTCTTTTGACATCCAATTTCAGCACATTTATTCATTGGAGCACCACATCAACACCCAAACCATGTAAATATGAATACAATAGAGTTCGGATTTGGGTTTTCGACTTGGATTGGGTTTTGGCTTTGTTGAGATGTTGGTGGAGCTAAATCAAAGGATGGGGTAGGCACAATAGGGCCAATGAGGATAGAGTAATAGGAGTGGTACAAAAGCTCAACCGGGCCAAAATGATAGCCTACATCACACCCATGTAGTTTAACTAACCTATACTCATGCTTTGAGAATGTCTTGGGGCAAGTTCTTAGCCACCGAATGAAATCATTCTTCCTCCCGGCTCGAGAAATACGAGGCTAATGCCCGCCTACACACATCCTTACTCTACTATTTGATCTACACCAGATTCACCAATTTTTGAGTAGAATCAGCAATATTAACGCTAATAGAAAACGTATAAAACTATAAGCATAAAGAAAAATTACTTTTACACATATTTCTACACGAGATGTGAGTACTCAATTAGGAGAACTATAGGAGTCATCATTTTACTCTGTCCCTCAATCCTAAGCCAGCATAATGATTTTTCCAAATCACACAAAAGTGATGAATTTGACTCGCGACACGCAAACGATTAAGCACGCGCTAATGTGGGTGTTTTTATGTGCGGTGAATATTAAAAGTATCTAGTTGTCTACCTAAATCACCTAGAGGAGGTGAATAGGTGAGTTCTATGTCTTTTACAGAATTATAATTTGAGAGAGATCAACACAGAAAATAACCAAGCATAACCCAATCGATACAAGGAATATATAGTGGTTCCCTAATCTTGGGTACGTCCACTCTCCACCTCGCATATCTAGCACCACGGCTAGCCTCGGCTACTTCATTATATCTCGGATTTCAACAATCCTATAACTCGGAGCAACGCTCCTACAACTCGAAGATAACACACTCCTACAAACTCGATCACACAAGACGGGATCTACACTCAGAAGAACAAACTTCCTACATTCTCGGAGACAAAGCTCCTACAAAAGTTTAAACAATTTTTGCAACAACAATAAAAATTTTACACTTCCAGATCTTAAATCTTCAAGTTTCTTCCTTCTTGAAAACTGTAAATCTCTTTGAAGAAGATGTGGAAAAAATAGCGAGAGAAAACTCGATCTGAAAAGCTTAGGATCCGACACGATCAAGTAGATGGTGAAGAATCTTTGAATCTAGGATCTATCGAATCTTTTCTCTTTGGAATCGCTGGATCGAGAGACGAGCGACAAAGAAGAGTGATGAAGACGACACAGCTTCTCCCGATTTAGAAATTGCGATGCGATTTAAAAAATTGTTCTATCTTCTTAGGGTTGGCGATTCTAAAAGGACTATTTATAGAACCTCATCTAACGGTCTGAAATCATTGAGGAATGATCCACGTGGATCAATCAAGTGAGACTTAGGTTAAATCGAAATCCTGTCAGTCAGTTTAAAAAGAATTTTTCTGCAACACTGTTTCTCGAGTAGAATTTGATTCCTCAAGAAATGATTTGCTTTCTCAAGAATGTACTTAGCTTCTCGAAAAATGATTTGCTTTCTTGAGAAATATATTTAGCATCTCGAGAAAATACTTGGCGCAAGATCTTTGAACTGAGGAACTTATTTCTCGAGAAAGAATTTTATGTCTCGAGAAATATACTTGGCTTCTCGAGAAACACTTTTGACTTCTCGAGAACTACTTTTCTTTCTCGAGAAATGAACTTGGTTTCTCGAGAAATCTTCCGGGATTTTCTCGAGAAAAGAACTTAAAGATAGTTTTTGAGAATTTTCAGAGAAGTCTTAAGGTTTCTCGAGAACAACTTTGCTTTCTCGAGAAATTTACTTAGACTTCTCGAGAAATATACTTCCTTTCTCGAGAAAGGACTTAGAAAATTTTTCTGAAAAATTTTCTTTCCTTCTTTGTTGAAAACAAGCAACCCTTCCTTTCTTCCATGGCCTTAGTACTTGAAAATGAAGTGCAACACAATAGAGAGGTTACACATGAGTCAACACCATGGATCACACAATGAGAGATTACATTGCATGGTCCTGTGTTTAGTGACTCATTGTAAACTGACATTTGTCTACACTTTGCAATAATGACCTACAAGCACTCAACTAAAGAGTAGCATCAAATACATAATTAATTCAACTTATTTCAAGGGCGACTTCACACAAATCTAGGATATTATGGATACAATACCTAACAATCTCCCCCTATTTGTAGAAGTCAGAACCCTCTACACTAAGGTGAATTATATCAAGATAATCAAAGGATTAACTAACAAATAAAACAATATATGCAATGACAGTAAAGAGAAGGTTGGATCATCAAAATTCAAAATTTTATATATTTATAGAATTTGTCCATAAAAATATCAAGGTCCACAAAATTGCATAATACTGATAATCTATGATTATTTGTATTATTACTAGTGTTGTCATTCCTTCTTCTCTTGTTTCCTTTTTTGATAGCTGAAGGGCTTGGGATAGTACTTTGGAGGTCGAGGAGGAGCATTAGGATTATTACGGCCATATTCGCGATCATACATCCTTCTTTTTGTCATAGAATTTTCATATTGCTCCCACTCCTTGATACTGTAATGATCATCCTTATTTTCTTTAAATTCCATAACTAGCTTCAGAGTGTCTAGAATTAGAGACTTAGAGGTTGGACTCCAAACTTCAGCAAATTCCTGTTCTTTCCTTTTAGCAACTCCTTGAATGGGGATAGATCAGCTGGCATAAGAACCATCACCATACTTCCTTTTCATAGGAATTGGCTTTTTTCGGAGGTAGGTCTTGAGGAATCTCTGGCTAATTAGAAGTCCAGACTTGAGAATAATTTTTAGGAGGAAATTCATACTGTTCAGGTCTAGGAGAAAATGTAGGCTTGCAGACATTTGGATCAAGACGAGAAGGTGGAGCCTCATTTGGATCAACTTGAAATTCTGGAAAAATTTGGTTGTGCATCCAAGCAGTTGTCTCATAAGTATAGATGTTTACACCCTTACTCTACTTTTCTACACTTGTATGATCTCTTTCAGTTGATTGTTCCACTGAGTATTCATCTCTTGAACTTACCTTTCTAGATTTTCTTTCACCTTATCCTCCCCCTTTCTGACTTCTACAGTTAGAGTCTCAATGACAACTTCCTTGAATTTCCCAACTTCTTCACAAGTTTTGAAGTTTTATTGTTCAGTTTTCTTCAACAATTGTATCTGATTGTTGGCCACAGTGACTGCTTGATTCATGAATTCACCAACACTAGTGAAGTGTGGTCCAAAGCCTTTCCACAAATATTTAGCAATCTTTTGAATTCATCTGTATTACTTTGGATTTCAGCAAATCCTCTGCTCATCTCTTTCTCAAGAGCAGTTACTCTTTCAGTCACTTCTTTGAGAGATTTGTCAAAGTACTCTCTTTGCTTTGTCAACAAAGACTCAATATTACCCAACAGGGTATCATAAGGAATGACTTTAGCTAGAGGAGGTGGATGAGGTAGCACTGGATATGTCTAGACTGGTACTTCTTCAATAATAACTAAACTTTTGCCTATTTGGGAAAATGTCATTACATCCCCTTCCTCACCAAGAATAATAGGTAGAGAGAATTCTAAATTCTTGAGAGGAGGTTCTGCATGTTCTGGGATAACTTCTTCCTAATGAGAGCAAAACTTCATTCTCCCCCTCAACTTGTTCCTGGGGCTGTGAATCTTTTTGAATCTCTTCAGCATCCACTTGGGCATCATGAAGATTTTCCTGATCAAAAGAAGAGTTAATATTCATAACTGAGCCACCATCATGCATAGAGGTACTCTTCTCATCATCATACTGAGCTATATTTTCTTTCTCCACTGCCACATCATCAGCATGATCTTCCTCTATAACCTGATCTGTTGGAACATCAGACTGGAACTCTGTTTCGAGTACCTGTGCTTGTTGAACTTCCTTATGAACTGAAGGAACATGCTCCCCCTCAATAGATGTAACAGATGTGCCAACTGTATCACTAAGAAGGGAGATGGGGTCCTGTCCTCATCAACTATAATCCTTGGAACTGCTGGATCTTGGCTTGGCCTTAGAATTCTGATTTTCAATCTGTTGATGGAAGAGAGGATGACTTTCTTCAGGTTATGAATGGACACACCTTTGGACAAGTCAAAAATCTCAGGGTGCACTTAATTCAGATAAAGAGAAATGATTCTTGCAAAGTTAGGTGCCTTCATGCTTTCCATAATCTTGTTAAATATCATGTGTCCCCATTGGAATTTCTTACAACATTCCATAGCTGTCATCATGCAGAAGAAATCAGAGGATATGTATCCAAGTGAACCTATTTTGCAGAGGTGGACTTTTCTAAGAATGTAGGCCAACGACTTGCTTTCATCATTCATATGTTGTCTGCGAATGGAGGTAGTGGATTGGGAGAGACCATAGAATGACAGAGCTTTGGAATAATCGGGTTCTTCCAAGTAGTCTTCCTCATCAATGGAGGGAAATCTCAAAAATTCTATTAAAGAGGACGTCTTGATTTTGATCTTGACATCTCTGACAAAACTTTTCAATAGTTTCCCACTCCTCTTAAGCTTAGCATTTTTGAAGAACTTTTCAACTTCTGGAAGCAAAACTTTGCACGGATGCTCGAGAATGAAGGAAAGGCCGGCGGTTTCAAGTAGTAGAATGACATTGCAGAAATCATCGGAAATTTCTTCAATACCTGAGCGAACGAACTCACTGCCGATGCCAATTTTTATAGTAGGAGCCATCGATTAAAGAAGATGTGTGATATCTGACTTTTCAGAGAAGAAACGACTAAGTTTGCGAGAAGAACGGTGGAGACCTTTGGCGGAACTCAAGGGCTTTTTTCAGTAAAGCTTTTTGAAAATGTGGATTTGGATATTTTATGGACTTATCTATTTATATAAAATTGAAAATTTTGAAGAATTACTAAAAGCGTACCTGAAGAGCGACGGTTGGAATTCTTCTCAAAAGATTAAGTCAGCAGATTTCTCGAGAAGAATGATTTTCTCGAGAATATTTCTCGAGAGGTATAAGTTGTTTTCTGAGAAATCAAGCAGTTCTCGAGAAATCCACTTCAAGTTCTCGAGAAATCCAGTAAGCTCTCTGAGAAATCCATTTCTGAGATTGAAATTATCTGAAGGTTTGTTGAGTAGAATTCTCTTCGGAATATCCTGAGTGGCTGATTGCATAATCTTCTCTTGACTTCAAGTGTGAACTTTTCAGGACTCCTTGTTAAGCATACAAAGTTCTTTCTTGAAGAAGGAGAACTTGGCCTCATGTAGCGGCTTCATGAAAATATCTGCAACTTGCCTATCTGTTGGAACATACTGGAGTTTGATGTCCCCATTCTCCACATGCTCTCGAATGAAATGATATCTCAATTCAATATGCTTCATCCGGCTGTGAAAAACTGGATTGTTGGCAATTGCTATAGTACTGGAGGAGTCACAAAACATAGGATTGTCTCTGAAATTCAAGTTATAGTCTTCAAGTTGATTATTTATCCAGATAAGTTGTGTACAACAAATGCCTACAAAAATATATCCTGACTCGGCGGTTGAGATTGCAACACAATTCTGTTTCTTGCTACTCCAAGATATGAGCCTTCTTCCTAGGAATTAGCAAGTCCCAGAAGTGCTCTTCTTGTCGTCATTGCTTCCTCCATAAGTCTGCATCTGAAAATCCAATTAGTTCGTTATCATTACTTCTTGGGTACCATAAGCCAAGATTTAGTGTTCCCTTAAGGTATCTCAAAATCCGATTTGTAGTAGTGTAGTGAGATTCCTTAGAGTTCACCTGATATCAAGCACACACACATGTTGAAAACATTATGTCAAGCCTGCTAGAAGTAAGATAGAGCAAGGATCCAATTATGCTTCTTTACTAGGTTTCATCAAAAGGTTTCCCTTTCTCATCCTTGTCCAGATACATAGATGAACCCATTGGAGTCCTCATAGAGGTTGCATCCTCCATTTCGAATTTCTTTAGCAATGCCTTGGTGAATTTTGTCTGATAGATGAAAATTCCATCTTCAGATTGCTTCACCTTAAGTCCTAAGAAATACTTCAGCTCACTCATACTGCTCATTTCAAACTTCCCTTGCATAAGTTTGGAAAACTTTTTGCAAAGGTTGTCATTAGTAGAGCAAAAGATAATATCGTCGACATAAATTTGCACTAGCAAAATCTTTCCTTTTACTTCCCTAAGAAATAATATCGTATCTATCTTTCCCCTTGTGAACTTGTTCTCAAGAAGAAAGTTAGACAATGTTTCATACCAAGCAAATGGAGCTTGTTTTAAACCATATAATGCTTTGAATAATAAATAAACATAATCACGATGGTTAGGATCAATAAAACTTGGGGGTTGTTCCACATACACTTCTTCCTTTATTCTACCATTGAGGAAGGCCGACTTTACGTCCAATTGATAGACAATGAAGCCCAAGATAGCAGCATATGCGAGGAACAACCTGATGGATTCAAGTCTTGCCACTGGTGAATAGGTCTGATCAAAATCGATTCCTTCTTCTTGTCTATATCCCTTAGCTACAAGTCTGGTTTTGTTTTTGATGATGGTTCCATCTTCGACCAACTTGTTCCTGTAGACCCACTTTGTTCCAATTACATTTTTGCCTTTTGGTCTTGGTACAAGCTTCCAGACTTGGTAGCACTTGAACTGATTGAGTTCTTCTTCCATTTCAACTATTCAAGATGCGTCTTCATTTGCTTCTTCAAATTTCTTTGGTTCAACCTATGAGAGAAAACTCAAATGCATATTTTCAATAGTAGTACCTCTTTGATTTCTTACACCATCACGAGGATCTCATATGATTTGATCAATCGGGTGATCACTCAAGTGTCGGAGCTCTAAGGTCCTTACATCGGGAGCTTCTACTATTTCTAGAGTTTCTTATTCAACTTGGATAACTTCTTCATCTTGGTGATCTTCTTGTCCAATTGAGTTTGGAGGAGTTATCTTGATGAACTTTTGAGCATTTTCTTCAACTGTCTCATCTAAGCTTAACTCATTTCAGCCTTGAACCTACATCTTCAATGAAAACACTAGAAGAGCTATTATGTAGGATGCTCGTCTCATCAAATACATTGTTAATCGACTCTTCTACCACCAGAGTTTTCTTATTAAAAATTCTATAAGCCTTCCTATGGATACTATAACCTACAAAAATAGCTTCAAAACATTTTTCTCCAAACTTTGTACGATGATATTTCCCATTATTAAGTACATTGAATATGCTGCCAAATATCTTGAAGTAGGACACAGTCGGTCTCCTGCCTTTCAGTATCTCATAGGGAGTCTTACAATGGATTTTGTTGATCAACGCTCTGTTTTGCACATGATAAGCCATATTGACGGCCTCAGCCTAGAAGTTTTTTGGTAGAGAGGAGTTAGTCTTCATTGTAGTACATGCCTCAATTAGTATTCTATTTCTTCTCTCTGCAACTCTATTTTGTTGTGGAGTATGCAGGGAGTAAAACTCATGAAAGATACCTAGACTTCCACAGGATTCTGTCATGGCACTAGATTCAAATTCTGCTTCATGGTCACTTCTGATTCTGACCAATGAACAGTTTAATTCGTTCTGAATTTGCCTGACAAAATTTGTGAACACATCAAAGGTATCTGAATTTCATTTCAAAAATAACATCCAAGTAAAACGTGTGTGATCATCAATAATTACCAGCGTATATGACTTACCTCCTAAGCTACGAACTTGCATTGGACCGAATAAGTCCATGTGAAGTAAATACAAGCACCTTGAGGAATCTTTATCAGCAATACACTTAATGGTAGCCCTTGTCTGCTTGCCCATTTGGCATGCATGACATGGACTCTCTTTAATGCATTTAATAGTAAGGGTGTCACGTACTAGGTCTTGAGAAAATAACATATTAATAGTTTTGAAATTAATATGCGCTAGTCGCTTGTGTCATTGGTCACAATGAGATGGAAAATCTTTTGCAACAAAACACACTGGTGTAGAAGTGTCTAAATATAGAAAATTAAGACAAAAGATATTTCTACTCCCAGTGTCTGTTAATACCGTCTCCATAGTAGAGGCTGATTTTATCAGGCATTGATCCTTAGAGAAGGTAACATTGAAGCCTTTATCACATAACTGACTTATGCTAATCATATTATGTTCTTATCCTTTCACATAAGCCACGTCAGTGAATGAGACTACACAATTAGAAATCATACCGTAGCCTTTTGTAATTCCCCGGTCAGAACCACCAAAGATAACATTTGGACCGTCTTTGACTGGAGTATAATTTTTAAGTAGGCTTCTTGTCTCGGTCATATGTTGAGAGCATCCACTGTCCAAATACCATATAGGCATTTTGTTGGCCTTTGGACATACCTGCAATTATAAATCATTTTACCTTAGGAACCCAATAAGATTTGGGTCCTTGGTTCCTTGTTAGAATACTCCCCCTACGAGTGTTAACACTACGAGTGGTTTGTCTCATATGATTCACTTGAGGAGTTACAATATTTCTGGGATTAAACCAGTAATCCACAGTAAAGTGAAAAACTTTACCGCAACACTAATAGTCAAACCTATTGTATCTTTTCCAAGTCTCCTGCCTGACCTTTTAATGTGTGGTCTAGTAGGAGTGGCTGACTTAGAGGTAGAAGCCTCATGATGATAGCACTCACATGGCTTTATATTCTCAAGTGGCTTTTGAACAATGAGTTTCACTCTTGGATCTTTCTTATCATTAGGACCATGAACATAGGGACAATAGCTCTGTAGAGTGATCTCTTCATAAGGTTCTTTGTAGACACTTACGTCGAAGTTTCGGGGACGAGTCCACCCCTTATAGTCCTTGAAAGGTTCAACCTAAATTGGTCTTGTCAAGTGACCATATGAGCTCTCAAAATCAAATTTGTTGGAAGGAAAAATAACCTTCTTAAACGTGGTTTGACTTATAGGCTCCTTCCCTTTCACTTCAGCAGTTGCTTTTGTAGCAGCCTTATTTTTCTTTTTAGCCTTGGCCCTCCTAGAATATTTCTTAAGAGCAGCCATATGACCTAAGACAGCTCCTTTAGCCTGAGCAGAGAATTCAGCAACACATGGAAGGATTTTCTTGGGCTTGGAGAAACTTTCAACAAGTTTCTTTTCGACACCAAGCTGTCCTTCCAGCTTCTCGATGATTTTCTCTCTTTGGTTAAGGAGCTTGTGTGTATTATTGTTGTCATCGACCAATGCGTGGAGTTCCTCTCTGAGTGAGTTCATTCTTACAACTTCTTCCCTCAGAGTGATCTCCTCGGCCTTAAGGGATTTGATCTCCTTGGCCTGAGTTCTAACAACTTTTCTACAATGGGCATAGGCCTCTATCAGCTCTTTATACTGAGCCTTGAGTTCTGATTCATCATCAGAGGAACATTCCTCATGAACATTGTCTGGAGCATCAAACTCTGAAATAATTGTGTGAGAATTTACCTCCTCATGAAATTGGGGGTCAGCTTCTTCTTAATCAGAGTGAGCCAAGAGCCCGACTTAGGATTCTTCATCCTCACTTGACTCTGATGAGTTAGTGTCACTGAAGATCTTCTGCTTCTTTGCCATGAAGCTCTTCTCCTTCTTTTTGCCATTGGAGGATTTATGTTCTTCTTTCTTCCACCCTCCTTCTTATGAGGGCAGTCGGTAATCACATGACCTGGCTTATTTTAGCAATAGCACACAATGTCAGCATGAATATGTTTGTTCTATTTAGACTTATACCTATCATTTGTGTAACGTTTCTTTTAATGATCACCATCGTGACGTGATCTTCTGTATGAGCATTCTTTGCCTCTCATTTGTTTCTTCTTACTAAGAAACTTCTTAAACTGTTTGGAGAGAAGAGAGAATTCTCCATCAGATAACTCTTAGCCCGAGGTGCTTGGATCTGAGTCTTTCTCTTCACTTTCTTCCGGAGTGGGAGCAAGAGATGTTGCTTTAGCCTTTCATGAGTTGTCTGCCTTTAGTGCAACAAACTTCTCCTTTGATGAAGATTTGCTGCCCTCTTCTTTAGCTTTTCTGGAGTTAATTTGAAGCTCATAGGACATAAGCTTCCCGAAGAGCTTCTGGGGGTCAGTATCATCCAGTCTCCCAAACATTTGTGAAAACCGGGTTGTAGTTCTTCAGCCCGTTGACGATCTTGAAGAATTTTTAAAATGTATCAGCTATTCTGTCCTTGGGGCCTTGCTTGAAGGCCTCATACTTATGGTTTAGAAGGGATCTTCTGTCATCACTTACTTATTTGATGCCTTCCATCAAAACAATCGGAGATTGCCACATTTCCTTGGCAGATTGGTAGTGTATTAGGTTCTACAACATTGAATCATTGACTGTACTTGCGATGATATTTTTGGCTTTCTTATCTAGAGATATAAGGGCAATCTCATCTTTGTCAAGATCCATCTGTTACTTTGGCACTTTCCAAGTTGGATCGATAGTTGAAGCAATCATGGGAACATAGGGAAGATGCGGGGATCAACAGCTTCCATGAAAAATTTTACTCTCTCATTCCACATGGGAAAGTTAGCCTTGGTGCACACTAGAAGCTTTGCAAAATCCTTGGATCTGTCCATGCTTGATAATCTCTACGAAAACTAGAAGTAGATCTATTCAAGGTGTGAACATTTTTGTTAACAACATTCCCTCTGATACCAATTGAAAGTATTTAGTTGTCTACCTAAATCACCTAGAGGGGGTGAATAGGTGAGTTCTATGACTTTTGCGGAATAAAAATTTGAGAGCTATCAACATAGAAAAAAACCAAGCATAATACAGACGACACAAGGAATTTATAGTGGTTCCCCAATATTTGGTACGTCCACTCTCCACCTCGCTTATCTAGACCCACGGCTAGCCTCGGCTACTTCACAATATCTCGGATTTAAATAATCATATAACTCGGAGCAACGCTCTTATAACTCGGAGATAACACACTACTACAAAAGTTAAAATAATTTTTACAACAGCAACAAAAATTTTACACTTGCAGATCTGAAATCTTCAAGGTTCTTCCTTCTTGAAAACTATAAATCTCTGTGAAGAAGATGAGGAAGAAATCCCGAGAGAAAACTTGATCTGAAAAGCTTAGGATCCGACATGATCAAGTAGATGTTGTAGAATCTTTAAATTTAGGATCTGTGGAATATTTTCTCCTTAGAATCGCTGGATCGAGAGAGGAGCGACAAAGAAGAGCGATTAAGACATCACAGCTTCTCCCGATTTAGAATTGCGATGCGATTCAGAATATTGTTTTGTCTTCTTAGGGTTGACGATTCTGAAAGGACTATTTATAGAACCTCGTCTAACGGTCTGAATCATTGAGGAATGATTGATGCAGAAAAGATCACGACAGTGAACCGGTCGCACAAGTAATATAAAATGGGTGAGTTATCCCAAGTATCGATCTCACAAGGAACACAGTAAGGTGGAGTTAATTTCAAAGAAGACTTGAGATTGAAGTCCTCGTGTCGGAGGTAATTAAATGGGGGGTTTTGATGGTTGCGGAAACAGAAAATAAATGCTACAAACTACTCCTATGCAATGCCGCTATGCAAAGCTTCGCTAGGCGGGATGAAGACTAGTCGGGTTGCTATGCACGATTCGCAAGGCGGATGGACGAGTAGGCTAGTGTATGAGGTGGAGATAACGGCGGAATGAGGGTCGTAAGCACCTCTTCGCAACGCACACCACTAGTAATTGCTAGTGCGGCAAGGATGATGGCGGTGGATGGAATATAGCGCACCTCACGCAAAAATAACAAAATCACAATAACTCACATAGACATGAATAAGTGAAAGTGTTTATCAATGTAAAAATAGTTCATCAATAGATGGAAATGAAACTAAACTAACAACAACAACTTAAGAGGAGTGTGCGAAATCGACCGGGTCCGAAGCCTTATTGAGGGATCACGGTTGGGATCTCGGGTTGTCAATCCGAGTCCAAACACAGTCCTCAACTGCGTCCGGGGTAGAGGAGGCTGTCACTCACTCCCAATGGCCCGTCTTCTTCGTATCACGCTGCGGAAGATGAAAGCACATGCTCCTCCTAGCTTGGTGAAGAAAGCTAGGTCAAATCTCCCTTGAAGCTCGAGGATGAAGAAGGAGGCCGAGAGGAAGCTCCAGCTATGATTTGGCGTTGAAAGCTTGACCGGAGCACCTCACTATGGTGGAAGATGAAGGGAAATGGCGGAACCCTTCTTCTGGGACGAAAAACGGCGGAATAATCTGCAGCGCCCGGATTAGGGCGAGACCTGCGCTATTTATAGAAAGCAGATTTAAACACTGCGCACGATCACAGGCGCACGATCACAGGCGCACGACCAGTGGTCGTGCGCGATATGGTCCGTGATCGTGCGATATGGAGGCAGAAAAGTGGAAAAAGATAGCATGACTGCGCACGACCGGCAGCGCACGAGCAGTGATCGTGCGCGGTATAGCTGGTGGTCGTGCGATATGGCAGGGGCAGAACTTTCATAAAAGAGGGCAGATTGCGCACGACCGATGATCGTGCGCCAAAGAGGTCAATGGTCGTGCGTGGGTAAAAACGCACGACCATTTGCTCCTTTGTCAAAAAATGGTGAAAGCCCTATCCCGGACGCCCACACGATCCCATAACCTGCAGGAAAACAGGACGGGATGTCGACATGGCAGTCACAGACATAAATATAATGTACAGCAAAAGGGAAATACACACATGCACAGAAATAGGCTAAAAAGGTGCACAAGACATGGAATGTCGTAGCGAACCAAAAAGAAGTGCTAATGGCGCTAAATGGTAGTGCAAAGACATGCAAATGAGCCTAGATGAGTCCGGAATTCGGTATGAAATAAGGACTCATCACACCCCCAGACTTAACTATTTGCGCGTCCCGAGCAAACACAACTTAAGCAGACAAGGAAAAAGAACTAGCTTACAAAGAAATTGCAGAACGGAGTACCATGCGAAGTCGCATGCCCGTGTGCATAAAAATATAGTAGAGGAAATCCTTAAGTATACAAAATATTTTATATTTTTCACAATGCGTATTTAAAAGTTATTACAACTCAAAAATAGAATCACGGTGAATCATTCGGTCCTACGTAGGAAGAAAGTAGGCTGGCCACTAAGGTGAGCTTTGCCAAAGATCGGGGCTCAGGATCACCTCCAAAGGAATCCACCAATGTCGGGGACCATACGATTGCCCGTTCACACTCTCTCCACGGCACTAGTTAGACTCAAGCGCAAATCCGTAGGACTTTAGGAGAATCATGGGGCTTGGGCTACGGTGAGGTAAACAATGATAAAAAGAATGGCTATGCACCTAACCCAAATGAGCTAGCCTAAAAGAATCCCTCAGCAAACAACAATATAACCAGGTGCACCACACCCCCAGACTTGATTTTTGCAACATGGGTGTGTGCACCGCCTACTCCAAACCAAAATCATCTCCAAAAGATTTTCAATTAAACTTTTTCTTTCATCATTTTTTTTCTTTTTACAAACATTTCATTTTTTTTTCTTTTTTTTTCAAAATCTCAACAAATAAAAACTTGGGCGCGCTTCCACATTTTCACGAATAAAAATACCACATCACAACCCAACATGAAAATATAAAACACAAAGCTCGACTTGGGTGTGCGACTAGGATCGACTATGAGGCTTTGGTGAAATAATGGTGGAGCTGAATCAAAAGAAGGGTAGGCACAATGGGGTTTAGCGAGGATATGACGTTAGGAACGGTACAAAGCTCAACCGGGCCAAAATGATGGCCTACATCACATTCGCGCTTGAGTAACCATGTACCCATGCTTCAAGAGTAGCTTGGGGCAAGTTATTAGCCACCGAGAAAGATAATCCTTCCTCCCGGCTCGTGCAAAACGAGTCTAGTAGCGGCTACACACATTCCTACGCTACCGTTTGATTCACACCGGATTCACCAACTTTTGAGTAGAATAAGAAATATTTACGCAAATAGAAAATATAAAACTATAAGCATACAGAAAAATTAATTCTACACAAAACGAGAGCAATTGACTAGGAACACAGCAAAGCCAACATTTTACTCTATCGTGCAATCCTAAACTAGCACAATAATTTTTCCAAATCAAACAAAAGAAATGAGTTTAACTCGCGGCACGCTAACAGCTAAGCACGCGCTCATGTGGGTGCAGTGGTGTGAGATGTAATGAACTAAATAAAATAAAACTACAAAAGCTTCAAGTATGCGCATGCAATGTGCACGTGCAAAAGGCAACAACTAATAGCTCTCCCCCAGACTTAGACTAAACAACACACCAAATGATAGAGAAATTAAAATCAGAATGAGCTAAGGGAAGAGGTTACCCAATGCTCAACTAGTGAGCATACCAGAAGACGCGTGGAAAGTAGAAACAGGCTCGCCATACGAAGAATCACAACCCCGCCAACACAAAGTTGCCAAAAATACCTGCAGGGGTGAGCTCCGCAAAAGCAAAAGAAAAATATACAAAAAGAAATGCTAAAATAAAATAGACATGGAAATAAAAATGCAAAAAAAAAGAAAGATAAGTACTGGGGTTATTGTCATCCCAGCACGACTTATTAAATTCTAAACAGTTCTAGCTAATGGGCCTATGAAAAGAAAAATGCACAGGTAACTGGCCTAATATCCGTTGCGGTAATGGGTACCGATACGGACATAGAGCAGTTACCCCTCTGCCTAAATAATCATACCTGCTCCTCGCAGGCAGAGGAAATAGGAAGTAAGATGAGGAGGAGCACTGGTCCTCACTCAACTCACCACAAAATAAATCCTTGCCTAGCAAGGTATCGTCCACCACAGGTTTGTAGGAAGCGACGGCAACGGAAAAAATGCCAGGCACATCGACAACCTCACATACCCGTGGAGATTCCACCTGCACAGGCTCAGATAAAGAAGGGGGATCAAGGAATAAAGGAGACGAAGAACATATGGAAATAATCGGGGGAGTGGTCCCGGTCTCACTCCATAAAGGCTGAGGTAGAAAAATATTGTCGGCAGTGTCGACAATGCTGCAAGACTCGGCCGGATCCATAGAGGTCTCCACCAAGACTTGGACTTCCTCCCTTGGTATCGAGGGAGAATCCTCGATGCCAGGAAGGTTTTCCTCCTCCATGGGAGTGGAAACAATCCATGTAGCACAAGCCGCAACTTGGGTTGCATCATCGAAAATTGTAAGAAACGAATGACGTAGAATGCACCAAAGGTGGAAGAACTGTGCTTGGATAGAAATCAAGCGCAGGTTCTTCACAAAGAATCGGCTCCACGCTTGGAGATGTATGCACAGGAGAGATGGGCTCAGCCACATCGAAGCCTAGATCAGCCACACATATGGTGGTTGTATCCACATCATTCCCTTCAAAAGATGAAGGTGGCAGGGATACATAACCGGACGATGAAGGTGCGCCACCAAGGGTAGGAGTCGGGATGATCCGGATGTCTGACTCATCATCCTCCTCCAAAACACAGAGGTACTCGGCACAGTCCTTCAGGAGATGATCTATTCTACGACAATACAAACACTTTCTCCCAGAACTCTGCGGTCCTTGTGGGGCCGGAGAGGAATAAGAGAATGGTGCATGAGGCGAGGACCAATGACCATAAGCTCGGGGCACAATGTTTGAGGGGCTGTACGAATACAACATCTCATGCATTGTGCGCTGAGGTTTATGCTCAATATCTCTCGTAGGGCATTCATGACTAGCGTGGGAGGAATTTTCACACCAACGGCATTGGGCATAAGAATATCCCCACATGGTATTGAAATAGCAGATTCGAAATAAATTGTGCAAATTACAAAATCCAACAATATATTACTACAGTTGCCTAGACAAACAAGAAAAAGGGAAGCTAAACAGAAATAGAGCAAAACAAAAGCAATTTACAACGGAAAAGGAAAGCAATCTCACGTCTCCCTCTACAGAAACTCACACGACTGTGTTCCCCGGCAACGGCACCAAAAACTTGATGCAGAAAAGATCACGGCAGTGAACCGGTCGCACAAGTAATATAAAATGGGCGAGTTTTCCCAAGTATCGATCTCACAAGGAACACAGTAAGATGGAGTTAATTTCAAGGAAGACTTGAGATTGAAGTCCTTGGGTCGGAGGTAATGAAATGGGGGGTTTTGATGGTTGCGGAAACAGAAAATAAATGCTACAAACTACTCCTATGCAATGCCGCTATGCAAAGCTTCGCTAGGCGGGATGAAGACTAGTCGGGCTGCTATGCACCGATTCGCAAGGCGGATGGATGAGTAGGCTAGCGGATGAGGTGGAGATAATGGCGGAATGAGGGTCGTAAGCACCTCTTCGCAACGCACGCCACTAGCAATTGCTAGTGTGGCAAGGATGATGGCAGTGGATGGAATATAGCGCACCTCACGCAAAGATAACAAAATCACAATAACTCACATAGACATGAATAAGTGAAAGTGTTTATCAATGTAAAAATACTTCATCAATAGATGGAAATGAAACTAAACTAACAACAACAACTTAAGAGGAGTGTGCGAAATCGACCGGGTCCGAAGCCTTATTGAGGGATCACGGTTAGGATCCCGGGTTGTCAATCCGAGTCCAAACACAGTCCTCAACTGCGTCCGGGGTAGAGGAGGCTGTCACTCACTCCCAATGGCCCGTCTTCTTCGTATCATGCTGCAGAAGATGAAAGCACATGCTCCTCCTAGCTTGGTGAAGAAAGCTAGGTCAAATCTCCCTTGAAGCTCGAGGATGAAGAAGGAGGCCGAGAGGAAGCTCCAGCTATGATTTGGCGTTAAAAGCTTGACCGGAGCACCTCACTATGGTGGAAGATGAAGGGAAATGGCGGAACCCTTCGTCTGGGACGAAAAACGACGGAATAATCTCCAGCGCCCGGATTAGGGCGAGACCTGCACTATTTATAGAATGCAGATTTAAACACTGCGCACGATCACAGGCGCACGACTAGTGGTCGTGTGCGATATGGTCCGTGATCGTGCGATATGGAGGCAGAAAAGTGGAAAAAGATAGCATGACTGCGCACGACCGGCAGCTCACGATCAGTGATCGTGCGCGATATAGCTGGTGGTCATGCGATATGGCAGGGGCAAAACTTTCATAAAAGAGGGCAGACTGCGCACGACCGATGATCGTGCGCCAAAGAGGTCGATGGTCGTGCGTGGGTAAAAACGCACGACCATTGGCTCCTTTGTCAAAAAATGGTGAAAGCCCTATCCCGGACGCCCACACGATCCCAGAACCTGCAGTAAAACTGGACGGGATGTCGACATGGCAGTCACAGACATAAATATAATGTACAGCAAAAGGGAAATACACACATGCACAGAAATAGGCTAAAAAGGTGCACAAGACGTGGAATGTCGTAGCGAACCAAAAAGAAGTGCTAATGGCGCTAAATGGTAGTGCAAAGACATGCAAATGAGCCTAGATGAGTCCGGAATTCGGTATGAAATAGGGACTCATCAATGATCCACGTGGATCAATCATGAGAGACTTAGGTTAAATCGAAATCCCGTCAGTCGGTTTAAAAAGTATTTTTCTACATCCCTATTTTTCGAGAAGAATTTGATTTCTTGAGAAATAATTTGCTTTCTCGAGAAATATACTTAGCTTCTCGAAAAATGATTTGCATTCTCGAGAAATGTACTTAGCTTCTTGAGAAAATACTTGGCGCAAGATCTTTGAACTGAGGAACTTATTTCTCGAGAAATAATTTGATGTCTCGAGAAATATACTTGGCTTCTCAAGAAACACTTTTGACTTCTTGAGAACAACTTTGCTTTCTCGAGAGATGAACTTAGTTTCTCGAGAAAGCTTCAGGGCCTTTCTCGAGAAAAGGACTTAAAGATAGTTTTTGAGAATTTTCAGAGAAGTCTTAAGGTTTCTCGAGAACAGCTTTGCTTTCTCGAGAAATTGACTTAGACTTCTCGAGAAGTAGACTTCCTTTCTCGAGAAAAGGACTTAGAAAATTTTTCTGAAAATTTTATTTTCTTCTTTGTTGAAAACCAGCAACCCTTTCTTTCTTCCATAGCTTTAGTACTTGAAAATGAAGTGCATCCAAATAGAAATATTACACATGAGTCAACACCATGGATCACACAATGAGAGATTACATTGCATGGTCCTATGTTTAGTGACCTATTATAAACTGATATTGGTCTACACTTAGCAATAATGACCTACAAGCACTCAACTAAAGAATAGCATCAAATACATAATTAATTTAACTTATTTCAAGGATGATTTCACACAAATTTATGTTATTGTGGATACAATACCCAACAAATATGAACATAACTATATAATCTTAAATAGAAACTTTTATCATGTTATGATATGTGCATGTGTAGTGGGTAACAATTCACAACTATCCCCTAGACTTACGCTATACAATACAATCCAATAATATTACCAAAAAAATTAAAAATTTTATTAGGAGAGAAGTTACCCAATGCTCAAAAATGAGCATACCAGAAGATGCATGAAAATCACAGAAACGCAGCATCCGCCATCCAGAATGTGCAATGAATACTTTTAGGAGTTAGCTCCGACAAAAACAAAAACAAATAGAAACTAAAAAGAAATACAACTAAACTAGATTTGGAAAAGTAAAATTACACGAAAAATAAGATAACTGTAAGGGTTATTGTCTTCCGTGCATGACTTACTCAAAAATTAAAAGGTTCTAGCTAATGGGAGTATGAAAGGAGAAATGAACAGGTAACTGTTCTAATATCCATGTTGGTAATAGATACCGATAAAGTGATAAAGCAGTTACCCTCCTACCTAAATAATCATACCTGCTCCTCACAGGTAGAGGGAAGAGAATGTAAGAAGAGGAGGAGGAATCCTCACTCATCTCACAAAAAATATCCTTTCCACACAAGTTGTCGTATTCAGGGAGGCGGTAGGAGGAGAAGATCAATGGTGGAGTTTCCTCTACAGAGGAGGGATCAACCTCCTCGCATAAGAAGATTCTCACATCATTGATGAGCAGAATGCTCCGATTCCTCCAGAAGTACATGTGAAGACTTAACTTGCACATGCTCAGATATAGAAGGGGGTCGAGAAATAAATGAGAAGAAAGTCATAAATAATCAAAAATCGGGGGAGTTATTTGGGTCTCACTCCTAGCAGGATCCAAGTATAGATCTTTATCGGTATCATTTGAGTCATAACGAGGGGAATTCGAGAGCTCGAGGTCCTCGGTGGTGAGTTGGATCTCCTCATCTAATTAATAAGTACAAGGCTCCTCATCAAAAATTGTTTCGTCCTCATCCCACCTCGATGTGTCATCATGTTCCAAGGAGGTACACTCCCCATAAAAGAGAATAATGTCCTTGTCTCACATTGGCGCAACCTCGGGCTCCGAATCAACATCTTGCATATCATCATCAATGAAAGTGAAGGGATAGATACTACTCTAGAGGGGGGGTGAATAGAGTTATCAAATTTTGCACAGACAAAACTCAATAGTCTACCCAACTCCCTTGGAGTGAAGTGCGGAATGAAAAGATTATAGATATAAAGTTAACCCTAGAGCCTAACACAAGTGATGTGAACAAACACAAGCTAACTGTAATTACAGTTAAGCTTGGCAAACCCTAATCAGCAACTAGCAACCTAGTTATATCTAATCACAGCCACAATGCAGGAATTAAACAAAGGAATCCAGACGACACAAGGAAATTTATAGTGGTTCCCCAAACAACTTGGGTACGTCCACTCTTCTACCCACACGGTAGGAATCCACTCAGGTTTTTGATCAGGTGCCCTGCCACCAACAGGATCTGCTTCAGGTAGATCCAGAAACCCTTTAGACTTTTGATCAGGTGTCTAAAAACCAAGCACAAGTTTTTGATCAGGTGCCCTGCCACCAAGGGATACTTTTGAAGGGAGTAATAACCCTGTACAGGAGGGGGAAGAAGGTTAAGATGTCTTCTCTATTTTACAAAGATTAGAGAAGCACAAAAGCTTGCACTGAGCTAGAATGCTCTAAAGAATCAAGGCTCCCCCTGGCTCAAAGATGTCCAGGTGAAGTCTTGCTTCAGTGCAGAAAAACTCTTCAGAAAGTTCTGAAGGAAAAGCTACAGGAAGAAAGTAAATAATAAAATCAAAGATCTTCAAGCAGCTATCTTCTTCTTCTTCTTCTTCAAAGGAACTCTGAGTTTGAACTTCCTGAAAGCAGGAGAACTCAGGTGAAAAGAGATGAAGATCTTAACACTTCTCAGTTAGATGGAAATTGCTGAGAGCAGAAAGCTTTTTCTTGATGAAGGCTTGAGAGCTTGAATGAATAACTGGTTAGCTATTAGCTAGCTTGAATCCTTCTTCAAAGGGTCCTTTATATAACATCATCAAGCAACGGCTCTTTTCCATTTGAATTATTTGTCTTCTTCTGAGCCTTGAGACCTGGGCTGTAAATATCAAGAAGACAGAAACATCTCTACAGCAAAACATTCTATAAAAGGAATAAACCTCTTTCTAAGAAGCTGCAGGCTTAAATCAAATAACAGAAGGACTAAATAAAGTCACATCAGAAATAATCTCTTTATAGCAAAAAGAAGACTTTTCAGTCTAACGGCTATAAAGGGCTGACAACAGATAAAGTAATTTATAAAGACAGCTAATAAGACAAACAACTTTATCTTAAAAAGATTTGACTCAGGCAAAAGAGCTAGAGCAAATATTGCCTGGTAATTTTATCATACAGCTTAAAATAAAGTGCCAGAAAATGTATTAATTAATTAAATATAATAAATAAATACAAAATACAAAGGCAGACAGAAAGCGTCGAACGACCCTCGAAGATCGTCGAACGACGCACGGAGATCGTCGAACTATCGGGCAGATAGTCGAACGATCCAGATAGTCGACCTATCGAAGAAGATAGTCGAACTACCCCGGCAGATAGTCGAACTATCAGAGTAGATAGTCGAACTATCAGATAGTCGATCTATCTAGGACAGATAGTCGAACTATCAAGCGCATAGAGATAGTCGACCTATCAAGCAGATAGTCGACCTATCTCAGAAAACAGATAGTCGATCTATCAACAGATAGTCGAACTATCAAAACAAACCAGATAGTCGATCTATCAGCAGATAGTCGAACTATCAGATAGTCGAACTATCAGGACAGATAGTCGAACTATCAAAGACAACAGATAGTCGAACTATCAACAGATAGTCGAACTATCAAGACGAAACAGATAGTCGATCTATCAACAGATAGTCGAACTATCAAGGCGAAACAGATAGTCGAACTATCAAAGCGGAACAGATAGTCGATCTATCAACAGATAGTCGAACTATCAAAGCGGAATAGATAGTCGACCTATCAACAGATAGTCGAACTATCAGATAGTCGATCTATCAGAACAGATAGTCGAACTACCTCGCCAAGCAGATAGTCGAACTATCAACAGATAGTCGAACTATCAACGCAAAACAGATAGTCGACCTATCAACAGATAGTCGAACTATCAACGCAGACAAAGCGTCGACCAACTGATAGACGATCGTCGATCAGCCGATAGACGATAGTCGAGCGGCGTTCGACTATAGTCGAACGAAAAACTACTTAACCAAATTCTCAATCTGGAAAAGTGAGGACTCTACAGCTAGACTCCTAACCATTGACCATAGATATTTCTTGGGTCAAGGGGCACAAAGGAGAAGACTAAACTCAAATCAAAACTAGGGTACCAACAATCTCCCCCTATTTGAGTTAAGTCTCTCAACAACTAAAATATACAGCTAGCTAAAGAGCAATAAAATAATACAGGAAAGATTTAAGAATTAACTAGCAGATTATCAAACAGATAAACAAATATAGCACAGCAGTTAATCAAACTATGGATCAACAGAGTCAGGCTTAGAAACAGAAGAGCTAGAAACAAAAGAGATTTTCCTTAAAGGATCATCAGATTCTTTCTTTGACAGTTTCAGGTCCTGCGCACCAATGATCTTCAGTTCTGTAGCTCTTGGGACTACTGCTTCAGGATGCTTTTCCATATATTTTGATGGATCAAAAATCTCAAGATTAACCTGGAACTTTTCAAATTCTTTCTTTCTGTAAGCAGACATGGTAGTTAGACCAGTCGTATCTTTTCCTTCTGCTCTAGCTTTTCTTATTTGAGCTGCTCCAACTAGTTCTTGAAAGCGAGCCATCCTAAAGTTAGGATCCAGCTCAGGATTTTCATAAATAGGCTCAGGAGAAGCAGCATCAGCTATTTTATCTTGAATAACTAGATAAGACATTGGAAGCAAACTTAACAAAAGGGTCTTGCTAGAAATTTTAAAACAAAGTAAACTATTTACCTTTTGATACAATTTCCTCAGACTGAACTGGTGTTGGAGATGGAATTCTCTTCTTTGGAGAAGGAGGTGGGGAAAAGGTTGGTCTTTGAACCACAACCTCCTTCATTTGTCTTTGAGAACCAGAAAACGATTTTCCTTGCGAGCTTTGATAACTTTGTCTTGGTTGGGGCTGAAAAGAAGCAGATCTTCCCGAAGAGGCAGCAGGATTAGCTGATAGGTTCCCAGGGGCTCCTGCACCTGGAGGAGGAGGAGGACCTCTGGGAGTCCATCTTGAGACAGGTCTATCATACCTCTTAGTTCTTTTTCTTTCTTTCTGCTGATTCTTTGAAAACCACATCCAGTGCTGAAATTCCTTGGATTTAGGGTCAATGCCCTTCAGAATGTAATAGGGAATATCATTATCTTTACTGGGAGGAGGAGGAGGAGCTTTCCTTTTCTTTGAAGCAGCTTTCTTTCTCTTTGACTTCTCAGAAACATCAGAATCATCATCATCATCAGAATGAGATGAGGGAGGATTTTCATAAGGATCATAGGCTTCTGAAACAGCCTTTTCTTTAAGCTTCAGATCAAATTTTTCTCTTTCCTCTTCCATGGCATCCAGAGCCAGAAGGGAATCTAAGTCCAACCCTGGAGAGTCATCCCAGATGGTTGACTTTTCAATTTGCAGATCTTTTTCTTTCTCTTTTAAAGATTGTACTCTTAAATCCCAGGCAGCTCTTGCTTGAGCTTCTTCCAAATTCAGAACAGGAGAGTCATCCTTGACTTTATCTTGATTCTCAGATTCATCCTCTCTATCATCTAAGAAGGATTCCAATTCAGGATCTACTTGAATATCAGGAACACTTGGATCAGCTTCAGAAACAACTGCTATGATCTGAGTAGTTAAATCTTCTCTAATAACATCTGTAGAATTATGAATACAGATCTGCTAAATAAACAGAAATCATTCCTTCCAGGAATTCACAAACTAACAAATTAATCGACTCATCAACAAAACGGATGAAAGAGTTACCTTCATACTTGACCATCTCCCATGATTCATTCAGATATGAAGTTATAATTCCTTCTAGGAATCTAGCAATCACAGTAGTGGTAAGATCTTCTAAGCAGACTTTAACTGCAATCTCAGATAACAAGATTCCATCTGCTATTTCCTTATCAGACAATACTGGAACTATTTCTTTCTCAGCAGGAGCAGACACTTCCTCAGCTGGAGCTATTTCTTCCTCAGCTGGAGCTATTTCTTCCAGGGCTGTCATGACTGTATCTTTTATAGGTGGAGGGGAGGCAGGATGGTCTGAGGCATCTTCATGGAACATCTCCCCCTGCCTGATTTCAGTAGAAACTGAAACCAGGCCCCTTGAGGAAGATGGCTCAGCAGATTTTGAAAGGGATTTGATGGAGGCAGATAAGATATCAATGGAGGCTGCAAGGGGAGCGATTGCCTCTTCAATCATGGTTTTGATTGAGGGGGTAATCAACTCCACAATGCGGGAGATGAATTCAGGAGAGATCTCAAGAGATGAAGGATGTGAAGTGGATGGAGCTGCAGCAGATATGGTAGTGGTGCTGGGATGAAAAATGGTGTGGACAGGGGATGGAGCAGGAGATGGAGCAGGAGAGTTAATTGGGGAATTAACGGGAGATACAGGAGGAGTAGGAATTCTCTCTGATCCTAACAAATCAAAGCTAGGAGCAGATATCCTAGCCAGATGAGCAGGTAGAGGAGAAGCTGGAGGGGAAAGAGGAACAACCGTAGTTGTTTCTGGAGCAGAAGAGGAAGAAGGTCGTACTTCAGCTGAAGTTGATGGTACTTCAACTGAGGCAGACAGCAAAGCAGAGGAGGAGGAGGGAAGAGCTGAGCCAGCTTCAACATGGTGAGGAGTGACTGATTCAGTCCTGGTGTCCTCAGATGTTGCTGGAGCAGGTTTCACAAACGTTCTCTTCCACTTAGAGAACAAGTTGGGATCCATCTTCTTGCTCGCATTGATTGTTGTTGCAGTTGAACTCAGCAGCTGGGGGTATTTTTCCTTAAGGAAGATTCCAATCACCCTTCCTAGGGTGACTTCCTTCTTACCAGTCTTTTTCCTGATTAAATCAAACACAACTGCTGCCCAATCTATCCTTTTTCGATTAACAATCGCACACATGAGTGCGAATTGCTGCCTTGTTATATTGTCGTGGGCAGAGTGCTTACCCAGGAGCACTTTTCCTACTAGCTCAGCAAGAAACTTGATTTTGAAAGGAAAATTCACTTTGAGCAGCTTCGTGGGAATGCCCTCAGCATGTCCCAGCTCAACTAGCATTCTTCCGAATTCCTGAGCATCTTGCTCATAATCCTCTTCACCATTAACTAAACCAAAAACATCAGATAAAACGGCCGGAGTCAGGATTACCTCTTCTCCGCCGATGGTACCAGTCATCGATTCGTCTGTGGAAGACGACGTGAAAGCCCATTCTTTGATTTCTGGGATGTTTATCTTAATCCTTGCAGACATTAACTTCTCTAATCCCTGATCCCGGCACAGCTGTAGAACTTCTACTATTCCTGCATCGCAGCTGCTGAACGCGTCGAAATCCACGCTAAATCCTGCATCAAACTTCACGACGGCTAGAACTGCTGGGGAAACCGCCATGGATTTGCTGGAGAAAGCTCGAGAAAGCTGCAGAGAACGAAGAAGACGAAATGCCCGGAAATCGCAAGCGGGAAAGCAGAATGCGAAAGGGCACGCTCCGTCGACGATAAAACACAAGATCTTTTAACCTAGGTCGACTATCGGCTTTATATTAGACCAGGAATAGTCGATCTATTAAAAAGATACTTGACCCGATAGTCAAACGGTCGTTCGACGATCGACTCAGAAGCAGAGTAGTCGAACTATCGTTCGGCTATTTCTGGCTTCTCAAACAACAAGCTGTCGTCGTTCAGAGATCGACGATGAGCTCAACCTGTTCGACGATGGTCGAACGTCGATCAACGATCTTCAAACAGATAAGCTATCATTAACCAGAGGTCGACGATGGGCTTAATCCGTTCGACGATCTTCGATCATCGTTCGACGATCTTCAAGCAGATTTCAACATAGGCAGATATAGTCACACTTAGTCTCGTCCATTAATCATGCCTAGTTGAACTAAAAAGAACAGATGCTTCTGTTCATCTAAAGGCTTGGTGAATATATCACCTCTCTGAAACTCAGTGGATATGAACTCAAGACAGATCTTGTTCTTTTCCACACAATCTCTCAGGAAATGGTGCCTAATCTCAATGTGCTTTGTTCTAGAGTGGTGCACTGGATTTTGTGCAATTGAGATAGCACTGGTACTATCACACATGATCTTGGTGTTCTTGTGTGAGTAACCATAATCCACAAGCTGGTTTTGAATCCACAGGATCTGTGAACAACAACTGGCAGCTGCTATATATTCAGCCTCTGCAGTTGAAGTTGAGACAGAAGCCTGCTTCTTACAGAACCAAGAGACCAATCTCTCTCCTAGGAACTGGCAAGTTCCTGAGGTGCTCTTCCTGTCAACTCTGCAACCAGCATAATCAGAATCAGAATATCCAATTAATTCAAACTCTGACTCAGCTGGGTACCAAAGTCCTAGATCTGGACATCCCTTCAGGTATCTCAGGATTCTCTTTAGAAGAATCAGATGAGATTCCTTGGGGTTGACCTAGAATCTAGCACAAAGGCATGTAGCAAACATTATATCTGGCCTACTTGCAGTTAGATATAATAGGGAACCAACAATGGCCCTATAATTCTTTTGATCAACTGGCTTGCCGTGATCATCAGAATCAATAACTACATTAGTAGCCATGGGTGTAGGCATTGCTGAAGCATCAGCCATCCCAAATTTCTTTACCAATTCCTTGGCATATTTGGATTGGGAGATGAAGATACCATCAGCATCTTGCTTAACTTGGAGACCAAGAAAGTAAGACAGCACACCCATACTACTCATCTCAAACTTGGAATGCATCAAGTTGGAAAACTTTTTGCACAGTTTGGGATCAGTGGAGCCAAAAATAATATCATCTACATACACCTGAACTAACAGGATTGTGTCCTTGTGATGCTTGACGAAAAGGGTTCTATCAACTACTCCCCTAGTAAAGTTGTGCTCTAACAGGAAACTAGCTAAGGTCTCATACCAGGCCCTAGGAGCTTGCTTTAGTCCATAAAGAGCTTTCTGCAACTTAAAAACATGAGAAGGCTGAGTTGAAGAAACAAACCCTGGTGGTTGTTCAACAAACACCTCTTCCTTAAGCTCACCATTTAGGAATGCACTTTTGACATCCATTTGGAACACCTTAAACTTCATGAAGGCTGCATAGGCCAAGAAGATCCTTATTGCTTCTAGCCTTGCAACAGGAGCAAAGGTTTGGTCATAGTCTATACCTTCCTCCTGTCTGTAGCCCTGAGCTACAAGCCTTGCTTTATTCCTTATTATAATTCCATTTGCATCCAGCTTGTTTCTATACACCCACTTGGTGCCTATGATCAGTTGGCCTTTAGGTCTTGGAACCAAAGTCCAAACTTTACATCTCTCAAAATGATTGAGCTCCTCTTGCATTGCAATGATCCAGTGGGGATCTAGCTCTGCATCTTTAAAGGTGAGGGGCTCAACCTGTGAGAGGAAACAAGCATGCATCACATCCTGTCTTAATTGGTGTCTTGTTTGCACACCAGCTGATATGTCTCCAATCACTTGAGATGTGGGGTGATCTCTAAGTGTGACAATATCAGCAGGTGGGATGTGATCTTCAGCAACAGTTGGGATTAATTCCTCAGGAGGAATTTGATCTACTGTTGGTGGTACAACAACAGCTTCAATAGCTTCAGCAATGTCTTCATCACTGTCTGATTCAGTGATCTGAAGAGTTGATAGTTGAAGAATTTCTTGAGGGGCATCAGGTACCTGCAAAGAACTGGAGGAAGGAGAATTTTCCTTCTCCTTGTAAAACATCTGAGACTCATCAAAAGTCACATGCACAGATTCTTCTATCTTACAGGTAGACTTGTTATAAACCCTACAAGCTTTGCTTACTTGGGAATATCCAAGCATGATTCCCATTGAAGCTTTTGCTTCAAATTTTCTAATATATTCTTTATTATTATTATGAATATAAACAATACAGCCAAAAACTCTAAAGTAATTAATTTTTGGTTTCTTTCCTTTAAGCAACTCATAAGGAGTTTTACACTTAAGTTTGTGTATCAAACTTCTATTCAAGACATAGTTGGCTGTACTAACAGCTTCTGCCCAATAGGATAGAGGCATGTTAACATCTGCCAACAATGTACTAGCAGCTTCAATTAGTGTTGTATTCTTCCTTTCAACTACCCCATTTTGTTGGGGAGTTCTAGGAGCTGAGAAGCTATGTTTGATACCTTCTCTCTCACAGAATTCTTGCATGAGAAGAGAGTCAAACTCAGTACCATGATCACTTCTGATCAAGGCCACATGAGTAGAGTACTCAGTCTGCACACATAATAGAAAGTCTGTAAGGGCTTTGAAGTTATCAGACTTAGTTCTCAAAAAGAAAACCCAACTGACCCTAGAGAAGTCATCTACAATTACTAAGGTGTAATACTTCCCTCCTAAACTCTGTACATTTATTGGGCCAAAAAGGTCCAAATGTAATAAATACAGGATTCTAGGAGAATCACTTTTATTTACAGATTTAAAAGAATTCTTGGTTTGCTTGCCTAGCTGACAAGCCTTGCATAGGCTCTCCTTCTTGTAGGGGCAAGAAGGTAAACCTCTAACAAGGTTGTGCTTAGATAACCTAGATAAATTTTTAAGGTTTACATGACTAAGCCTTTTATGCCATAGGGAATTATTATTAAGGGTTACTTCATTAAACAGGCAGATTTCAGAATGAGATGAATTGAAATCTACTAAATAAATATTACCTATTCTAATACCTACTAAAACAACATTATTATTTAAAGTAATATTGCAAGAGAGATTAGAAAATGAAACCTGGTAGCCAGCATCACATAGCTGGCTGACTGAAATCAGATTATGCTTCAGTCCATTGACATAAGCAACTCTCTTGAAAGTAACTGCTCCAATTGTGATCTTGCCATAGCCTTCTGTCTGACCACAGCTGGAGTCTCCAAAGATAACCTTTGGGCCGAGCTTAGCTTTGAACTTTGACAGTAGATCTTTATTTCCTGTCATATGCTTAGAGCATCCACTATCCAAATACCACTTATTTTGAGTGATTGGATAGACCTTCACCTGCAAGACAATTATTTAGACAGAGTGGACCCAGGTAACCTTGGGTCCCTTGTTTTTCACATAAGAAAAACTGGAAATATATGAGAATGCAGGCTGAGGGTGATACCCTAGTGGGTGAGATCTCCTAGGTGGGATTCTCCATGCAGATGATGGGTCAACAAACCTAGGGTTTCTATTCTCATTTTAGTTTCTATGGAATTGATTATGATTTTGAAGATCATATTGAAATCGTCGATCGACGTTCGACGATGGGCGCTCAGATCGTCGAGCTTCGTTCGACCATAGAGCTTCCGATCGTCGAGCGGCGTTCGACGCTCTTTGCATTTCTTTAAAGAACTTCTTTCTCTTTTCTCTCTTAGCTTTATTTAAGGTTTTATTAACCAGATTTACTTGCTCAGTGTTCTTCTTTCCACTAGCTGAAATGAAGTTCACTGGAGTTGAAAGATTATTTTTAAGAAGGACTGGGGGTTCACTGGGAGAAGCTCCTAAGCCTAGTTTATCATTACCTGACCTAGTGTTAGTCATGCTGGTAATTTCTAACAACTTAAGGCTTCTACCATTAAGGGATTCTTCTAATCTCTTAGACTTAGCTAACTCTATTTTAAGAAATTTAACTTCTTCACTATATGTAGTGAGTTCCTCCTTTAACCTAACATTTTCAGAGGCTATTAATTCTGAGTCAGCTAACCTATTTCTAAGTTCTTTTATTTCCTTTTCTGAGCTAATTAAATCTAAACATAAAGATTTAAATTCTAATTTAAATTCTTCTGAAGTAAAATCATAAGAAGAAAGTACCTCATCTTCTGTAGGCATCTCTTCATCAGAATCAGAACTCTCTGCAGCAGAGTGGTTGCTGCAGGCATCTATTGCCATTAGGCAAACTTCTTTTGCCTTCTTCTCTTCCTCATCCTCACTGGAGCTTGATGAGGAGGATTCTTCATCAGAATCACTCCAGGTTTCAGCAATGAAACCTCTCTCCTTCTTCTTGTTTTTGTAGGAGGGTGGCTTGGAATGCTTCCTGTGTTGTTCTTTTTCTTTTCTCTTTTCTTTGTTCTTCTCCTCTGGACACTCGAGCAAGATGTGTCCAGGCTTCCTGCAACCATAACAAATAATTTCTTTAGCAGGAGAGCGATCATACCTTGGTTTGTCTTCATATCGTGAAGATTTCTTTCTGAACTCCTTTCTTCCCATCTTGAGAAACCTTTTGGCAAACAATGCCATAAGTTCCTCATTAGATTGGCTGCCTTCAGAGACATCTGCAGCCTTAAGAGCTAGAGATTGCTCTTTTCTTGTTGGAGTGGGGGTCTTGGCTTCAGCTTCTGCTTCTCAGGTCTTCAGCACTTGCTCAAAAGACTTGAGCTTGCCGAGGAGAGCTTCAGTTGAGATCTCATTAGTACTTCTGGCTTCCTTGATGGGCCAGATTCTTAGATCCCATGTGCTAGGGAAGCACATAAGAATCTTATCATTGACCTCTGTCAATGATATGTCCTTGTCCAGGGTCCTCAGCTCATTGATGATTGAGCTGAGCCTGGTGTACATAGCTTCAACTGATTCAGCATCAGTTTTCTTGAAGTTCTCATACTGTGAGATCAGGTTGGACCTTCTGTCCTTCCTTTCATCAGCTGAACCAGCTACAATCTGGTTCAGTGTATCCCACATGGCCTTTGCTGAGGAGCAGACAGCCACCTTCTGGAACACCTCATCAGACATTGTCTGAGCCAGTATGTTCATTGCCTTGGCATCTGCAATTTTGGCCTTCTTGTATTCATCATTGTAATCTGGAGGAGGCACTGCACTCATATCAGATGATGAGGCAGTGGCAGCAGCAGGTGCTCTTGGGGGACCTGACAAAATAGAAGCAAAGATGCTTTCATCAATAGAGTTCACATATAATTTAATCCATGCCTTCCAGATGCCAAACTTAGCTAAGTTGCATGCTGGAGGTCTGGTGCTAGAATAATCCTTGGACTGGGCCATGATAGTGAATATCTATAAGCTCTTGGTATCTATCAGGATCTTGTGACTTAGGTGTTAGCCTATACAGTCAGTCAACCTCCCTCTGATACCAATTGAAAGTGAAGGGATAGATACTACTCTAGAGGGGGGTGAATAGAGTTATCAAATTTTGCACAGACAAAACTCAATTGTCTACCCAACTCCCTTGGAGTGAAGTGCGGAATGAAAAGATTATAGATATAAAGTTAACCCTAGAGCCTAACACAAGTGATGTGAACAAACACAAGCTAACTGTAATTATAGTTAAGCTTGGCAAACCCTAATCAGCAACTAGCAACCTAGTTATATCTAATCACAGCCACAATGCAGGAATTAAACAAAGGAATCCAGACGACACAAGGAAATTTATAGTGGTTCCCCAAACAACTTGGGTACGTCCACTCTTCTACCCACACGGTAGGAATCCACTCAGGTTTTTGATCAGGTGCCCTGCCACCAACAGGATCTGCTTCAGGTAGATCCAGAAACCCTTTAGACTTTTGATCAGGTGTCTAAAAACCAAGCACAGGTTTTTGATCAGGTGCCCTGCCACCAAGGGATACTTTTGAAGGGAGTAATAACCCTGTACAGGAGGGGGAAGAAGGTTAAGATGTCTTCTCTTTTTTACAAAGATTAGAGAAGCACAAAAGCTTGCACTGAGCTAGAATGCTCTAAAGAATCAAGGCTCCCCCTGGCTCAAAGATGTCCAGGTGAAGTCTTGCTTCAGTGCAGAAAAACTCTTCAGAAAGTTCTGAAGGAAAAGCTACAGGAAGAAAGTAAATAATAAAATCAATGATCTTCAAGCAGCTATCTTCTTCTTCTTCTTCTTCAAAGGAACTCTGAGTTTGAACTTCCTGAAAGCAGGAGAACTCAGGTGAAGAAGAGATGAAGATCTTAACACTTCTCAGTTAGATGGAAATTGCTGAGAGCAGAAAGCTTTTTCTTGATGAAGGCTTTAGAGCTTGAATGAACAACTGGTTAGCTATTAGCTAGCTTGAATCCTTCTTCAAAGGGTCCTTTATATAACATCATCAAGCAACGGCTCTTTTCCATTTGAATTATTTGTCTTCTTCTGAGCCTTGAGACCTGGGCTGTAAATATCAAGAAGACAGAAACATCTCTGCAGCAAAACATTCTATAAAAGGAATAAACCTCTTTCTAAGAAGCTGCAGGCTTAAATCAAATAACAGAAGGACTAAATAAAGTCACATCAGAAATAATCTCTTTATAGCAAAAAGAAGACTTTTCAGTCTAACGGCTATAAAGGGCTGACAACAGATAAAGTAATTTATAAAGACAACTAATAAGACAAACAACTTTATCTTTAAAAGATTTGACTCAGGCAAAAGAGCTGGAGCAAATATTGCCTGGTAATTTTATCATACAGCTTAAAATAAAGTGCCAGAAAATGTATTAATTAATTAAATATAATAAATAAATACAAAATACAAAGGCAGACAGAAAGCGTCGAACGACCCTCGAAGATCGTCGAACGACGCACGGAGATCGTCGAACTATCGGGCAGATAGTCGAACGATCCAGATAGTCGACCTATCGAAGAAGATAGTCGAACTACCCCGGCAGATAGTCGAACTATCAGAGCAGATAGTCGAACTATCAGATAGTCGATCTATCTAGGACAGATAGTCGAACTATCAAGCGCACAGAGATAGTCGACCTATCAAGCAGATAGTCGACCTACCTCAGAAAACAGATAGTCGATCTATCAACAGATAGTCGAACTATCAAAACAAACTAGATAGTCGATCTATCAGCAGATAGTCGAACTATCAGATAGTCGAACTATCAGGACAGATAGTCGAACTATCAAAGACAACAGATAGTCGAACTATCAACAGATAGTCGAACTATCAAGACGAAACAGATAGTCGATCTATCAACAGATAGTCGAACTATCAAGGCGAAACAGATAGTCGAACTATCAAAGCAGAACAGATAGTCGATCTATCAACAGATAGTCGAACTATCAAAGCGAAACAGATAGTCGACCTATCAACAGATAGTCGAACTATCAGATAGTCGATCTATCAGAACAGATAGTCGAACTACCTCGCCAAGCAGATAGTCGAACTATCAACAGATAGTCGAACTATCAACGCAAAACAGATAGTCGACCTTTCAACAGATAGTCGAACTATCAACGCAGACAAAGCGTCGACCAACTGATAGACGATCGTCGATCAGCCGATAGACGATAGTCGAGCGGCGTTCGACTATAGTCGAACGAAAAACTACTTAACCAAATTCTCAATCTGGAAAAGTTAGGACTCTACAGCTAGACTCCTAACCATTGACCATAGATATTTCTTGGGTCAAGGGGCACAAAGGAGAAGACTAAACTCAAATCAAAACTAGGGTACCAACAATCAACCAACTCAAAAAATAGGAGTAGATAATTCTTGTAAAGAAGGTGGAGGAACAGAGGTAATAGCATCATCAGAGAAAATGTACACAGGTTCCTCCGGCAGTGAATCCAAAACAAGTTACAAATAAGAAGGGAGAGGAATCTCCACCACATCGTCACATCGACTAGTAGAAAGTCTGATGGGAATATCTGCAGTATTCCCCCATAGACAAGGTGGTACAGTGTATATATCATCAGAATCTGAAGGGGAAACCAAATGAGAGGTGGATGGAACAAATCGCATATCCGGTTCATCATCGATCTCCATTTGGCGCTGAAATTCAGCACAATCTTCCAATACATGGTAAGTGCTACGACAACACAAACATTATTTTCAATTACCTAAACGGTAAATGCGGTGAAGAAGAGTAACCATAAAACTTGGGTACAGTGTATCAAGGATGATAGTTTTACTTTCAAGACTGCCTAAACACCTAGAGGGGGGGTGAATAGGTTCTAATGCTTGTTTTCAATTTAGGCAGAATATAACTACTGAATATATACACACAACACAACAATCATAGAAATTCACACATCACAGATTGCACACAGTTTTATAGTGGTTCCCCAAGATCTGGGTACATCCACTTTCCCCCTTCACCTATCTAGCAGTGTGCTAGATTCGGCAAAACTCCCTTCATTATCTCAGATCCTTAGATCCTACAGCTCAGAATCCAAAATGGATTCCTACAACTCAGAGTGATACCACACTCCTACAACTCAGGCAATTTAGCCCTACCTCAGTCTTTATCCAAGACCTACCACTCAGAGATTATCTCTCCTACACTCAGCCTTTATAACATAGGCTTACAACTCAGATTTATATTAATAGATCCTACAGAATTTAGAAAAGATTTTTATAGAATCTTTCCCTTGTTGAGAGAGAAAGGACAAGATAGCACCTGATCAGCTGATGGATGAAACCAATTGAAACTTAGCTTTCTTCAAAGCTTCTTGAATCTGAACTAGCTGAGTTGATTTCCAAACAGCTTCTTGAGAAACCTGTAGCAGCTTCCTTCTTGATCTTCAAACGGCTGGATCCCTCTCTATCCAATCCCTTTGGAAATTATTCAGAATTCTAGGATGAATTCTCCTTAGACTGATCCTGAGAGGTTGAACCCTTCAGAATGTCTTCTTAGATCTTCTGATGAAGATCTTCTTCAGTGCCTTACACTTTCTTGATTTGATTCCTTAATCAGATTTCTTTAAGTGTTGCTTCTCAATCACAAAAATCAAATCCCTTCATTCTACTTCTGAATCTGTCTATTTATAGACCTTCTTTTTGGTGACCGGCTGGTCCGGTATCTAACTGTCTTCTGATAAGTCTGACAGCTTCAGTTAACCTGTTGTAACCCACAGCTGTCAAGTCTTCAAACAGATCATGTGCCTTTGTCTTGGACAGTAAAGTGTCGAGACTGTCTGTCAGAAAGTGTCGAGACCATCTGTCTATATGTGTCGACACAAGTAACTTTAGTGTCGACACTTCCTCTGGAGAAGTCGACAAGTTTGTCTTTAAGTCGACACAGCTTCTGCATACTACAACTTGAGAATGAGTCGACACAGAGTATTTGTGTTGACTCAAACACTTCATAAATATTCAGCAAATGACTTGGTCTAGACTTGGCAGTGTGTCGACACAAGTCCTGTGTGTCGACACAGTTGATGTAGATTCAGAACATAGTATGTGTCGACACTGCCTTCAGGTGTTGACACAGCTTTTGTCGACTCTGCCTATATGTGTCGACTCAGTCTTCTGGTGTCGACACAAATATTGTCGACTTTGCCTCTGTGTGTAGACACAGCCTCCTGGTGTCGAGACAGTTGATGTCAACTATAATCTTGTGTGTGTCGACACTGCCTCCCGGTGTCGATACAGTTGATGTCGACTCATTTTCTCTGTGTCGACACAGCCTTCTTCAAGTGTCGACACAATCTTCCTGAAGTGTCGACACACCTTCTTCTGGTGTCGACACATGGACTTAGAAATTTTTCCATACTTTTAACCTGCACATATTCAACTTAAACAACATCAAATACACCTTGATGTATATCATTATGCTAAGTTAGGCTTCTTCAAATCAGGTACACATTTTCCAATGTACCCAACAATCTCCCCCTATTTGGAGAAGTCATAACCCATATTAGCTAATGATATACACCACTTATGATAATAATAAACAAAATGATAATGATGTATATAAGCTTAATATTACTGGAAATATTAACAATCAAAACACTTGCACAGATTCATCACAGAGATAAAAGCATATACACAAAAATTAATTAAAGAGCAAGAATTTGTGTATTATGTCAAAATGATTGTTTACAAAATGTTTAACACTGAATGTTTCACATTACACATTTTTAAACTAAAACAAAGACATCTAAGACTAAGACTGATCAGGCTCTTTAATAACAATCCCTTTTCCTGGTTGTACTTGAGCCTGCACAGAAGGTTCAGTTTCTTCCATGGGCTTTTTGCCTTTAAGATCAGCCTTCTCCTGAGCCTCAGCCTTCAGTCTTTTTCTCTCAAAATAGTGATATGGCTTGGGAAAGTATTTGCTAGGCTCCACAGCATCAGGAGGTAGATTTCCCATCTTAGCTTTCCTTCTATACTGAACAATGGCCTCCTGTCTGGATTCATGCTTCTGCCATTCTTGTTCATTGTACCACTTGCCCCTTTCATGGACTTGATCTTTGACAGCTTTCCAGGCAGTTAGAATGATGTTTCTAGAGGTAGGGCTCCACTGTTCAAAATCAGGTTTGAGTTCAGCTTGCTCCCTAAATCTCTTCTTTGACAGTTGAGCCTCTTGTTGAGCCTTGATTGCAGCTCCAGGCATGTCTACTTTTCCAAGTATAATATTTGAAACCTCCTCTGGAGGACTATACATAGTTTGCACCATCTGATGAATGCCCTCAAAATCTGCAGGGGGGTATATTACTTGAGCAACCTCAGGTTGGTTACCTTCAAGTAGACCTTGAGGCTGTACTCCTGACTCTGCCATATTATCATCATCACAAAGGGGTGGATATCCCAATGTGTCTCCGATACTGTTAGTTACCCACTTAGCATGTTTTGAGCCAGTAGAAATAAGTACCCTCTCCCCCTTTAGGACTTCTCTTTCTACATGATCTCTGAGATCATCCTTCTGAAATCTGATCTGACCATCTAAATAATTAATGCCATCTTTGAAGAAGGGCTTCAACCTGTTAAGTTTTGAAGTAATTTCCTGCTGGGAAGTGGTTATGGCTGACTGTACTGAGTCTAAAGCATTTTTGAATTTGATATCATATGCTAGCATTTCAGCTGCCCTAGCTTCAGCCAATTTAGTCATTATTGTTTGAAAGTGAGCAAGAATATATGTGTTGGCTGTTGTCAGATTTTCATTTAGCGTTGTCTGATTTTCAAGAATTTTTCCTTGATTAATAGATTGAGCATCTATTTCTTTCTTCATTTCCCCTTGTTGTTGTGCCAGATATACAACAGCATGTGCCCCTTTTGTAAAACAATCAGTTATTTCTCTTTTATTTTGATTGACTTCAAATCTTATAGACTTTATATCTTGAGCCAGATCAAACTGAAGATTTTTATTACTTTCATCAATATATTTCTCCATGGCTAATCTCTGATTATCTAGCTTCATCTGCAAATCTACCATGAACTTATTGTAATTAAAATCAGATAGAGATTGTTGAGTTGAAGTTTGTAGAGCCTGCTTGTAGTTATGGCTTCTTCTTCTGAAGACCATGAGCTTCCTTTTCTTTGCCACTCTGGCTTCTTCAGACTCAGATTCTGAAGAGCTTTCAATCTGAACTCTCTTAGGAGGTGAAGGAGGAATATCTATCTCAGTGACATGTTGATCCTTTTCAACAAACTCTTGCTCCCCCTCAATTTCGAGCTCCTTCTCAATTCTATCAGTAGTAATTTCAACATCAGGAAACAACTCATCTAGAGTGAATTCCTTTTGTGCCTGTGCAGAAGATGAGTTATCTAGTCCAGCAGTGTTCAAATCTTTTAATAAATCTATTTATTCTTCCTCTTGCACTTGATCAGAATTCTGCTCCCCCTGCACCTGTGCAGTATCTGGAATGTCCTGGGTAGGAGAATGAACTTGCTCCCCCTGCACCTGTGCTGGAAATGTTTCTTTCTGAACTAGAGTTGACCCAGACTGGGTTTCAGCAGGTTCTCTAAGTTGTTGTTCAGTTCCTTGTTCATGTCCAGGTGACATCTCAGTTATGTCTTGCATGTCTACTGCAGGCAACTCTTTAGATAGAACTCTATCCCATCTTGAGAATAATCTCATGTCCATCTTTCTCATGTGATTGATCTTAGTCCCTGGTATCTATTGCATGACTTCTGGAATCACTCCAACCAGGTATAAACTCAAAATCCTAGCCAGATTTGGCTTATTAATTCCTTCCTTGATCTTATCAAATACAATTGCTGACCAGTCAGTTGGAATTTGAAAAACAATTCTTGTCATGAGGCAGAACATATAGGCTGAGACCCAATCATGTCCACCAGGTTTGCACAAAATCACCTTTCCAACAACTTCAGACAGAAATTTGCCTTGTTGATTCATCCCTTTCCGGTTGATAGCTGCTCCAATCTTGATGGTTGGATCCAATCCACACCATTGGAGGGCCTCCCTTGTCTTAGAGGCTGGGACCTCTTCTTCATCTTGTATGCTAGGTAGTTGAAGATACTTTCGTAAACTTCTTGGTGTAAGTTTCACCTTCGTCCCATGAACAGTGGATTTGATCTTGAGACCAGAAGAATCCACTGATGCAGAGGTATAAAATTCAATCACCTCCTTCTTCCAGATCTTTGACGGTTCTGAGACAAGGAATTCCAGTCCATTGTCTGTAAGAAGAGTAATTACTTGTTTTATTTCTGGTGCGCCATTGACGATTGCATCCCGAACCAGCTCATAACCCTCGTTGACATTATCTTCAACCTTTGGCGCCATTGATCAGTCGAGAAAGCTTGAGAGAAGAAAAAAGATTGTCGACACAGGATTTCAGTCTCGAAAACCTTGTAAGCGTGTCGACAGAATAAGTTCTTGACCTATTTATACCTTCTAATGAAAGAAGATCAAAAGTCAGGCAAAACAGTCTAAATGTGTCGACACAGATGGAATGTGTCGACACAAACTTCTATTGTCTCGACAACAATTCTGATTACTAAGTGTCGACACCAATTGGAGATATGTCGACACCTGAGATACTTAGTAAAGCATCAGAAATTCTGTGTCGACTCTTAGTTGAAGTGTCGACACAAAATCTGTAAGTGTCGACACCATTATTCTGGTGAAGTCGACACTACATTTCTGGATAAGTCGACTATTTGACCTTTAAGTGTTGACACAAATTCTCTGTGTCGACACAAATTCTCTGACAAGTCGACATAACTATACTGAGCCGACACTTTATTACTGAAAGTGTCGACACCATTTTACTTAGCCAATTTCTATTTATTGATATACTAATCAATGGTCAGCATTCCTAATTCAATTTTAAATTTATTGAATTTTGTTTCATCCAGTGGCTTAGTAAAAACATCTGCAATTTGATAATCTGTTTTAACAAATTCCAATGAGATATCTTCTCTTTCTTCATGCTCTCTAAGAAAATGGTATTTTATTTCTATATGCTTAGTTCTACTATGAGAAACAGGGTTGTTAGCAATAGAAATAGCACTCTTAGAATCACACAATAAAGGTGTTCTACTTACTTGAATACCATAGTCCTTTAACTGATGCTGAATCCACAATAGCTGTGCACAGCAACTTCCAGCAGCAACATATTCAGACTCAGCTGTGGATATTGCCACACTGATTTGCTTCTTACTGCTCCAAGATATCAGTCTTCCTCCCAAAAATTGGCAAGTACCTGTAGTACTCTTTCTATCCTCTCTACAGCCTGCAAAATCTGCATCTGAATAACCTATTAGTTGAAAATCTCTATTCCTAGGGTACCAAAGGCCTAGATTTGGTGTGCCCTTTAAATATCTCAAAATTCTTTTAACAGCAGTGTAATGAGAATCTTTAGGGCATGCCTGGTACCTAGCACAGACATATGTAGCATACATAATATCTGGTCTACTTAGCAAAGGTTGTTCTCTGTAGACCCAATAATTATGTCATCCACATAGATTTGGATTAAGATTATCTTGCCTTTAGACTCCCTAAGGAATAGAGTCTTGTCTATTTTGCCTCTTGAGAATTTGTTCTCAATAAGGAAAGTAGACAGGGTGTGTTGGGTACTGTATCCACAATGTACCTGATTTGAAGAAGCCCCTGAACAAGCTAAGGAAAATAGACAATGTGTTTGATGAAATCTTTTAAGTTGTGCTTGCAGTTATTCCACGCTAAGTACACACCAATGTCAGGGTGCAGTGGGTCAATATACACGGGTCTGTGCGACGTAATCCCTCGTTGAGCAGATCAGTATGTTGGCCAACGTGTACTCTCTCTATTGGGGTGTACTTAATTTCAAGTACAGGGCTATGATAAAGCAAGAGCAGACAAGGAGCAAGGTTGGGCCAAAGACCAGCTCACGGAATGAAAGAGGAGAAATTGCCTAAGTAAAAATCGACGAGAATCACTTATGATTCTCGCCGAGTCGCCAAGAATCACTAGCTGATTCTCGCCGGTTGGAGCCGGCAGTCTCGACACCGCCAGAAATTTCTCTAAGGCAGAATCGTCGAGAATCACTAAGTGATTCTCACCGATTCGTCGAGAATGACTTTGCATTCTCGACGATTCGGCGAGAATCAAGTGTGATTCCCGACGTTTCTCCCCGGCTTCTATATCAGCGCAGCCAGAATTCGGCTAAGTAGGATTCGACGAGAATCGTTGGTGATTCTCGCTGATTCGTCGAGAATCACCTACGAATCTCGCCGAATTTGACTTGGGCAATTTTCCGATTCTTTCTGGACCGGTCCACGTTACCTGCGGTATTTCGAACCGGACTTAGGTCTTATCACTGGTGGGACCCACAACGGTCATATACTTGACCTAATATATATATACCTCCGTATGTATGAACAGTAGAAGAACCAGATACACGAATTCAAAAAGAACAGCCGCCAACGTGACCTAGTTCGCGATCTTGCTCCGCCGACCGTCTCCGCCCTCGAGCAGTTCGTCGCCGCTATTGATCTCAAGTTCTTCCAGATCTCCGGCGATAGAAGCTTAGGCTAGCATAGCGTCTCACGCGTCTAACTAGAGATCCCTTGTCTCTTGATTCGTTGATCGGGAAAAACCTTCCCCTTCCGAATTGATCGAGACGACCAATCCTAGTGTGACCGTTGGAAGACCTTGCTTCCTTTGCTACAAAGTTTGAATCTCGATTGCACGGCAGCAGATCTCCGTCGCCGCCGCTTATTCCGTGAACCTAGCCGCCGCTCCAAGCCGCCGCCGGTTTCGGGAAGGTTCAATCCAAGTGAGATCTAGGGTTATGGACTCTTCGCTGACTTCAAGAACACGTCGTCGAACGAAGAGGGACACATTAGTCTCCATACGTTGTTTGTATTTCTTACAAGCTATTTTCAATTCGTTGTAAAGGACCGATTGGTCTCTAGTTGTAAGTGTTGAGTGCAACCCGTGTTGTGGGAGTGGTGACTCCTACGTGTGAAAGGGTTCCTTCCGTTAGTGCAAGGATTGGATTTCAATCCTGTTGGTGAAGTGACCGAGTCATCCCTGGTTGGGAGATAGGTCGAAGGGGTAAAGTGGACGTACACAAATCGGGGAACCACTATAAATTGCTTGTGTCCTGTCAGTGATGTGTTGTTTTGTTTTCTTGTGCATGTACAATTTTATTTCCGCAAATTCGCTGCAAGACACCTATTCCCCCCCCCCCCCATAGGTGAAGCTAGTTGGCACTAGGTGGACTTTCAAGTGGTATTAGAGCGAGGTTACTCATCAAAAAGGTTCACACCTTGAGTAGAATCCTGCCACCAGTGTCACAAGCATGGTGCCGTGGCGTCTGATAGGTCTGTGCGACTGGAGCCGGTGCGGATCGTTGATAACGAGATAAGAACCTTGCGCCGCAAAAGTGTTCCCTTGGTGAAAGTGCTATGGTCTAATCATGGGAAGGAAGAGTGCACATGGGAGCCAAGGGATTTGATGCAAGAGCGCTACCCGGAATTATTTACTCCAGGTAAAAAAATTTTATTTGAAAGCATAGTTTCCTTTTATGTGTTTCACTCCCGTAGCCTTACCCTGATTTCGGGGACGAAATCTTTTATTTTGTTTATAGGATTTGTAACGTCCCAATTCGCGCTAGGCCCCTTGTTTGCGTATTTGAGTCAAGGGGGCTGTGGTGAGCCCAATGGGGGATGTGGGGGAACAGGTGCGGACGTACGGGAAATGAGGAAAACAAGGCAAAATGGCCTTTCTGGCTGACACGGGTATGGACACGGCCGTGTCCATACCCGTGTGCCTCATAAAAAATAGGCTTACCAGTCAGAGAGGTACACGGCATTGGGACACGGGCGTGTCCCTAGCCGTGTGCCAAGGACACGGGTTGGGACACGGGCGTGTCCCTAGCCGTGTGCCAAGGACACGGGTCGGGACACGGCCGTGTCCCTACCCGTGTGCCGCAACCCTGACCCGGCAGAAAGTGGATCTGGGAGGAACACGGCCTTAGACACGGCATGCCATACGGCCGTGTCACCTGAACACGGGTAGGAACACGGCCGTGTGCCTACCCGTGTCTGCGATGTATAAAAAGGAAAAAGTTGGAAACCCTAGCATTCATTCTCCTTTCTTCTGCCCCGAAATTCCTGAGAGAGTTCTTGGCTGGAGGAGGAGGAAGAGCTTGCCGGAGCCATCTTTGGAGGAGTCAAAGCGCCGCCATCGTCAAGGGAAAAACAATGCCGCCGCGAAGGAGTGCGAGGCTCATGGCCGGCCATGGTGGTACCGCTGGACTTGAGGTGAGCTTCCTCCCCTCTCCCTTGGTGCTAGATCTATAGTTATGATAGGAGAGACATCGACTCCATAGAGTCTTGATGTGAGGAGGAGAGTTCTTAGGTTAAAGCCATGCCTAGGTTTTAGGCTTAGTCTCCCTCAACCTTCTCATCCTTCAAAGTGGAGATGAGAGGGGTTTTCGTTGAGGGTTTGGCTTTGAAAGGAGAAATAAGGTTGGGTGATTTTTGGAGAAGTTTATGCGAGGTCGTTGCAAGGAAGAAGATGAACGGATGCCGTTCATCTCGCCTTAAGATGCGTGCAGAAATCTGATTTCTGCACGCTGCGACCTTCGTGGCCAATTTCGGAGGTGTTCTGGCCAAATCTGGGTGAACGACTCAACACGAAAGTCGTAGCCCTCGAAATTACCTTTCCAACGAGTGGTTGCTCGTTTCCATGCGATACCTATAGCCACGGGAAAGCTGGTTCGAGTCCGCTGCGTTCGGGAAAATTCCTGTACAGGAAACTATTTCCTGTACGCATTCGAGTTGAATTTCTGGTATGTTGCAACCAGATCTGGGTGATCGACTCAACACGAAAGTCGTAGCCCTCGCGAATACCTTTCCAACGAGGGGTTGTGCATTGTGATCGGATTCCTGTAGCTCTGGGAATCCCAGTTTTAGTATTGGACTATCCTATGTTAATGCACTTGTTAAATTATAATGTTAGCACTCTTGCAATGATTGTGATTTGCTTATGTGATATCTTGCTCCCATATAACTATAATGTCGTTGTTACTATAATTTAGTATGGTTACTCATTTGGTTGTGTAATAAGGGATAACCATGCAATGGTAGAGAAATGGATTGGATGGGAAGGCTAGTAATTAAGAGTTGAGATTGGTATTGAATTTATTTATATAGTTTGATGTTGAACATATTAATTATGCGAAGTATTGAGGTGAAATCAGTGAATAGAGGGGCGTGAATATGATGAACACTATGTGAGGAGTATTTTGTAACCGTAATCCGAGCCCAAGGGGTTTATTAACAACCGATGCTTAGAGTGGTAGTCTCCCTACGGGTAGCATCGAGTGAGTTGTTTTGGGGCATGTGATGTGCGACGATTCATCGTGTCGCGGTGTTGAGATAATGAATGTGGCAGGTCTACGGGTTCGCCAGTCGTCACACCGATGGGAGCCAATGGGTAGACCTTGGGCGGTAGGGTTAGATACTTGGTGTCCATAACCCGAGATCTCCTCCGTGCCATGAGAACGGTTGGGCTTGCACCTCGTGCGTTTCCGAGGTTCCATCCGGTTCGAAATCAAAGGCCAGGTTGGGCTGTGTTCTTGGTGCACATTTACCCAAGACCCCTTCTGAGCCGTAGTACGCATGTGAGCTCCGCTGTTGTGTTCTTAGCGTTGAGGCGTACGGGGGCCTAGGATAGGTAGTGTGATACCACCTAGTAGTGGAGACGCCCGCTCCACTGTCGCCGTCTGGCCACGACGGACGACGCCTGAGAGGTTAGCTACCTGCTCGAAAAGTGGGAACTTCTAGTCTGTGTCGACATAGCAACTTGCATGTGCGTGCGCATGAGTCGGTCATAACATAACATTCATAACATGTCATTCATTGCATACACAAGATCCTCATCGTATAAGTTTGTATGGGCACTCTTATACGATGAGTTACTTTACTCTTAAGCCGATCCTTAACTTATAAGTTTGTATGGGCACTCTTATAAGTTAAGTTACTATTCTGAGTACTTATACCTACTGTCATTTACTATGGATATTTGTAGAACTGCTAGTTGTGTAGTGTAGCTTATTCTCCACTATATTTACTGTCACCTGCTTGTTTACTTGCTTATATATATACATATTGTACCTTGTTCCTTTCTCCGCCCGGTGCCGAGGAGTCGCCGGGGGAGCGGATGTGAAGCCACTTAGTCTTATGACTAACGGTTGCTACGTCTTCCTTTTTAGGAGGAAACCCCGCAGGTAGAGCGGCAACGGACTATGCAGCAGGACAGCCAGGCCCGGATGATAGGACCTGAGGTGGTGGTGCCATCGGCACCGTCAGTGACAGTAGTGAGTGTTTTCATGTAGCCGTTTGGCAAAACATTTCTAGACTCTTGTTTATTTGTACAAGCATGTTGTGCTTGTTATCTTCCGCTATTTTGGACTTTAACTTAGCTGTGAACTGAACTGCTTTTAGTTTTACTTTTCTGTTATGGTTGGGTTGGCATAATTGTTGTGATATGGATTGTAGCCGGCGGAATAGGCGTCTTGTGGTAAAGGCTAACCCGTGCGTTAGTGCTACCGCAAGGCGGCTATTTCGGGCATAAGACTCCCCTCGTGCCGTGTGTTGTGTTCCGGGAGGGGGTCTTACAAATGGTATCAGAGCAAGCCGATCTTCACCTACAGCAGTCAGGTAACAATGGGCCACTCCCGTTCGATTAGTCGGTTTGGGGACAAACCGACTTAGCGGAAGCAGTGGTGTGCCCATCTGTAATTCACACTAAGTTGTCCAACTTTGACATTAGTTTTAGCCAACCTGACCCTAGTTTGTACCTTGCGTATAGGTCCCAGCGCAGGTGGAGCCGGTTGGGGGCACTCCTACCCCTTCCGTCCCTTCACAATTCCAGCAGTCGGAACTGGGACAAACGCTGTCAGCCATATTGGATGCATTTAAAGCCCAGCAAGCTCCGGTGCAACAACAAGCGCCAAGCTCCAACTGGTTGAGCACCTTCCGTGCCCTGTCCCCTCCTGCCTATCTTGGGACAGAATCGCCGGTGCGCACCGAGGAATGGCTTGATACCGTGCAGGAATTGATGGCTGGCATAAGATGTCCGAACAGCATGGCGGTGACATTGGTAGTGACGCTGCTAGAGCTGCACGCCAAAAGGTGGTGGAAGTCCCTCATGGGCTCCACTTTCCATGGGCGGTTGTACACGGACATCGGTTGGAACGAGTTCACCGAGGCTTTTCTGGAGCACTTCATCCCTTCTTCTGCTCGGGATGGACTTGAAGAAAAATTTCTGCAGCTGAAGCAGGGATCGAATTCGGTAACGGAGTACCAGAGGGAGTTCCAACACCTCGCTAGGTTTGCCGATTCCTATGAGTTGGACGATAGAGGCTATGCGAAGCGCTTCTACAAAGGGTTAAGGGACCCCCTGAGGCAGGCCCTTTTGTTTATAGCCGATGGAAGCCTGGCAGAAATCATTGACATGGCAAAGAGACTGGAGGCGGACCACATGGGATGTGGCAAGAGACCTGCGGAAGGAGTAATTGAAGTCGGCCCTAGTAATAGAAGGCGGAATGATCATGGCAGAGGAAGGGGAAACCACAGAGGCGGTCGGTGGGTCAACCGGAACTATCGGGTGGAGTACCCAACTCCGCAACCACTACCTTTACCACCACCACCGCAGCAGCAATATTATCAACAACCTGGGGGCCGGCGTGAGATGATATGTTTTGAGTGCAACCAACCGGGGCATGTCCGACGAGTTTGCCCGCGACTGATCGGTGGTGCCCCTATTGCTCCCCCTCCAGTAGCTCCACGGGGGCGAGGGCACATGCGTGGCCGAGGAAGAGGACCACCAGGGAGAAATCAAGGACATGCACGGGAGCATGTATTCGCATTGGATATGACTCAGGAGAGAAATCCGCAGGAAGTCATCACCGGTACGTGCAAAATTGTTTTAATATTATATGACTTTTGGATTTATGATACAAATGATACGCGCTATTCTGAATAGTGATTACCCTTTTGGAACCTAGGCACTGTCGTGGTTAGCGGGAGACCCGCCTATACGTTATTTGACACGGGTGCGTCTCACTCGTTCATTTCGGAGGACTTCGTGAAGGACTTGGAGGGAGTGCAACACTTCACGGGCATTACTCAAAGGGTGCGCCTTCCGGACGGCTCTGAGATGACGTCGTCAGCAAGTTGCGACTTCGACACCCTTATTGGAGGAAAGTTCTTTGAAACTCCGGCTACAGTGTTAAGAATCCCGGAGTTCGATCTCATCCTGGGCATGAAGTGGTTGGACTGGCACCACGCCAGGATCAATTGTGCGGAGAAGCAAGTTATGTTGAGGCATGGAGACACGGAAGTCATCTTCCAAGGTATTAAATTCGCACCCCGTAAATTATTATCTTCAATCCAAGCTATGAAATCTCATATGGAAGGGTACGAAGTCTATGTAATTTGCTTCGAGTTGAAGAAATTGACATTAGAGGTCAAGGATGTGCGGGTGGTGCGAGAATTTCCCGAGGTATTTCCCGAGAAATTGCCAGGACTACCCCCGCATAGGGAAGTGGACTTCCAAATCAAGCTAATTCCGGGTGCCAAGCCCGTCTCGCGAGCTCCATACCGAATGGCTCCGAAGGAACTTGCAGAGTTTAGAGTCCAGCTTCAGGAATTGGTGGAAGCAGGGTTCGTTCGCCCAAGCTCGTCGCCTTGGGGAGCGCCCGTTTTGTTCGTCAAAAAGAAGGATGGCACCTTGCGGTTATGTATTGATTATCGAGAGTTGAACCGGTTAACGGTGCGGAACACCTATCCCCTACCGCGCATTGATGAATTATTCGATCAATTGGTGGGATCGTATTGGTTCTCCAAGTTAGATCTGCGTTCGGGATATTATCAGCTGAGAATACAAGAAGATGACATTCAGAAGACGGCGTTCAGTTCGAGATATGGTTTGTATGAATTCACCGTGATGCCGTTTGGGCTCACAAACGCCCCTTCCGCCTTTATGAGCTTGATGAACAAGGTGTTCGGCCCTTATTTGGACATTTTTGTCATCGTGTTCATCGATGACATCCTAGTCTACTCCAAGACTGAAGCAGAACACGCCGAACATCTAACTTTAGTGCTGAGGAAACTAAAGGAGCACACTTTATTTGCCAAGTTCAGCAAATGTGAGTTTTGGCTTCGAGAGGTCGCGTTCTTGGGCCATGTGATTAGTGGGGCGGGGCTGGCAGTAGATCCGGCCAAGGTGCGGGCCGTGAAGGAGTGGTCGCCATTGAAGTCAGCGGCCGACATACGAAGCTTTCTTGGACTTGCCGGGTACTATCGCAAGTTCGTGAAAGGCTTCTCGAAGATCGCCCTTCCCCTTACTACGCTGACCAAGAAGGGTGTGCCGTTTGAATGGACACCCCAGTGCGAAGCTGCATTCCAAGAGTTGAAAGACAGATTGACGACTGCACCCATCCTAGCTCTTCCATCTGGGAAGGAGGGCTTTCAAGTTTACACGGATGCGTCGTATCAAGGGATGGGAGCTGTGTTGATGCAGAATGGGCATGTGATCGCTTATGCTTCAAGACAGTTGAAGAAGCATGAAGCCAGCTACCCGGTGCATGATCTAGAGTTGGGAGCGGTGGTATTCGCCTTGAAGATGTGGAGGCATTATTTATACGGCGTCCACTGCGAGATCTACTCGGATCACAAAAATCTGAAGTACGTTCACACCCAAAAAGAGCTAAACTTGAGACAGCGGCGGTGGTTGGAGTTCTTGTGCGACTACGAGTTCACCTTGAACTACCACCCCGGGAAGGTTAATTCCGTAGCTGATGCCTTGAGTTGAAAGGCACCGGGAACGAGCACGGAATCCCGCTTGATGAGGATGGAGTTAATCCGAACGCTACAGGAGATGGAAATCACTTTGGTCTTTAAGAATCAACCGGAAGGGTATACAGAATATTTGGCCGCGATGAGTATAGTTTGCAACATACGAGACCGGATCCGTACGGAACAAAAGAAGGATGCGGCTTTAATCCCGGCTTTCAAGTCGATGGAGGATGGGACTACGGAAGAATACTCTCTAAAAGACGGCCTCGTCCATTTTCGTGGCCGGCTTTACATCCCCGAAGGTGACAACATTCGGGAGGATATTCTAAAGGAGGCCCATTGCTCCAAGTACTCGGTGCACCCGGGGATCGCGAAGATGTACACCGATTTGAGAAAGACGATGTGTTGGCCGGGCATGAAGAGGGATGTCAAGTACTTTGTTACTCATTGTGTGGCCTGCCAAATGGTGAAGGCAGAGTGCCGAAGCCCCGGTGGAATGCTACAGTCGTTGCCCATTCCCGAATGGAAATTTGAGGACATCTCCATGGACTTCGTCCACGGGTTACCTCGCTCGCGCTCGGGGAATGATTCTGTGTGGGTGATAGTTGACCGGTTGACCAAGGTAGCCCGATTTATCCCAATGAAGAAGGAGGCGCAAGTGGGCGTCTTAGTGCGTCTCTTTGTGGAACAATTTGTGCGGTACCATGGTGTGCCAAAGACGATCGTCTCCGACCGGGATGGTCGGTTTACTTCAAGAGAATGGAGGGCTGTACAGGCTTATTTGGGCTCGCGCCTCGCCTTTAGCACAGCCTTTCACCCACAAATGGACGGGCAATCTGAACGAACCATCCGAACATTGGAGGACCTATTGAGGTTGTGTGTGCTAGATAAAGGAGAACCATGGGAGGGACTCTTACCTCTCGTGGAGTTCTCTTATAATAACAGTCATCAAGCTAGTATTGGAATGGCACCTCATGAAGCCTTGTATGGAAGGAGGTGTAGAACGCCCTTGTCCTGGGTGCAAGACGAAGATCCGAAGACATTGGGAAATGAGTATATTGATGACACGGACGCGGTGGTTAGGTTGATCCGGAATCGAATGCTAGAGGCTCAAAGCCGACAGGCGAAATATTACAACGCAAGGCACCGTATGGTAGAGTTTCAAGTGGGTGATAAGGTGTTCCTGAAGATTCGACCGATGCACGGAGTGTCACGAGTACGCGGAGTCAAGAAGCTCAGCCCAAGGTATGTTGGGCCCTATGTTGTAGTGGAAAGGATTGGCCCTCTGGCCTATCGATTGGAGTTACCACCGGAGCTGGAGAACCTTCACGACGTGTTCCACGTATCGTCGCTTCGGAAGGCTTTGTTGCGACCTGAACAGTATATCCCCACGGCGGATGGTGCCATGGCGTCTGATAGGTCTGTGCGACTGGAGCCGGTGCGGATCGTTGATAACGAGATAAGAACCTTGCGCCGCAAAAGTGTTCCCTTGGTGAAAGTGCTATGGTCTAATCATGGGAAGGAAGAGTGCACATGGGAGCCAAGGGATTTGATGCAAGAGCGCTACCCGGAATTATTTACTCCAGGTAAAAAAATTTTATTTGAAAGCATAGTTTCCTTTTATGTGTTTCACTCCCGTAGCCTTACCCTGATTTCGGGGACGAAATCTTTTATTTTGTTTATAGGATTTGTAACGTCCCAATTCGCGCTAGGCCCCTTGTTTGCGTATTTGAGTCAAGGGGGCTGTGGTGAGCCCAATGGGGGATGTGGGGGAACAGGTGCGGACGTACGGGAAATGAGGAAAACAAGGCAAAATGGCCTTTCTGGCTGACACGGGTATGGACACGGCCGTGTCCATACCCGTGTGCCTCATAAAAAATAGGCTTACCAGTCAGAGAGGTACACGGCATTGGGACACGGGCGTGTCCCTAGCCGTGTGCCAAGGACACGGGTTGGGACACGGGCGTGTCCCTAGCCGTGTGCCAAGGACACGGGTCGGGACACGGCCGTGTCCCTACCCGTGTGCCGCAACCCTGACCCGGCAGAAAGTGGATCTGGGAGGAACACGGCCTTAGACACGGCATGCCACACGGCCGTGTCACCTGAACACGGGTAGGAACACGGCCGTGTGCCTACCCGTGTCTGCGATGTATAAAAAGGAAAAAGTTGGAAACCCTAGCATTCATTCTCCTTTCTTCTGCCCCGAAATTCCTGAGAGAGTTCTTGGCTGGAGGAGGAGGAAGAGCTTGCCGGAGCCATCTTTGGAGGAGTCAAAGCGCCGCCATCGTCAAGGGAAAAACAATGCCGCCGCGAAGGAGTGCGAGGCTCATGGCCGGCCATGGTGGTACCGCTGGACTTGAGGTGAGCTTCCTCCCCTCTCCCTTGGTGCTAGATCTATAGTTATGATAGGAGAGACATCGACTCCATAGAGTCTTGATGTGAGGAGGAGAGTTCTTAGGTTAAAGCCATGCCTAGGTTTTAGGCTTAGTCTCCCTCAACCTTCTCATCCTTCAAAGTGGAGATGAGAGGGGTTTTCGTTGAGGGTTTGGCTTTGAAAGGAGAAATAAGGTTGGGTGATTTTTGGAGAAGTTTATGCGAGGTCGTTGCAAGGAAGAAGATGAACGGATGCCGTTCATCTCGCCTTAAGATGCGTGCAGAAATCTGATTTCTGCACGCTGCGACCTTCGTGGCCAATTTCGGAGGTGTTCTGGCCAAATCTGGGTGAACAACTCAACACGAAAGTCGTAGCCCTCGAAATTACCTTTCCAACGAGTGGTTGCTTGTTTCCATGCGATACCTGTAGCCACGGGAAAGCTGGTTCGAGTCCGCTGCGTTCGGGAAAATTCCTGTACAGGAAACTATTTCCTGTACGCATTCGAGTTGAATTTCTGGTATGTTGCAACCAGATCTGGGTGATCGACTCAACACGAAAGTCGTAGCCCTCGCGAATACCTTTCCAACGAGGGGTTGTGCATTGTGATCGGATTCCTGTAGCTCCGGGAATCCCAGTTTTAGTATTGGACTATCCTATGTTAATGCACTTGTTAAATTATAATGTTAGCACTCTTGCAATGATTGTGATTTGCTTATGTGATATCTTGCTCCCATATAACTATAATGTCGTTGTTACTATAATTTAGTATGGTTACTCATTTGGTTGTGTAATAAGGGATAACCATGCAATGGTAGAGAAATGGATTGGATGGGAAGGCTAGTAATTAAGAGTTGAGATTGGTATTGAATTTATTTATATAGTTTGATGTTGAACATATTAATTATGCGAAGTATTGAGGTGAAATCAGTGAATAGAGGGGCGTGAATATGATGAACACTATGTGAGGAGTATTTTGTAACCGTAATCCGAGCCCAAGGGGTTTATTAACAACCGATGCTTAGAGTGGTAGTCTCCCTACGGGTAGCATCGAGTGAGTTGTTTTGGGGCATGTGATGTGCGACGATTCATCGTGTCGCGGTGTTGAGATAATGAATGTGGCAGGTCTACGGGTTCGCCAGTCGTCACACCGATGGGAGCCAATGGGTAGACCTTGGGCGGTAGGGTTAGATACTTGGTGTCCATAACCCGAGATCTCCTCCGTGCCATGAGAACGGTTGGGCTTGCACCTCGTGCGTTTCCGAGGTTCCATCCGGTTCGAAATCAAAGGCCAGGTTGGGCTGTGTTCTTGGTGCACATTTACCCAAGACCCCTTCTGAGCCGTAGTACGCATGTGAGCTCCGCTGTTGTGTTCTTAGCGTTGAGGCGTACGGGGGCCTAGGATAGGTAGTGTGATACCACCTAGTAGTGGAGACGCCCGCTCCACTGTCGCCGTCTGGCCACGACGGACGACGCCTGAGAGGTTAGCTACCTGCTCGAAAAGTGGGAACTTCTAGTCTGTGTCGACATAGCAACTTGCATGTGCGTGCGCATGAGTCGGTCATAACATAACATTCATAACATGTCATTCATTGCATACACAAGATCCTCATCGTATAAGTTTGTATGGGCACTCTTATACGATGAGTTACTTTACTGTTAAGCCGATCCTTAACTTATAAGTTTGTATGGGCACTCTTATAAGTTAAGTTACTATTCTGAGTACTTATACCTACTGTCATTTACTATGGATATTTGTAGAACTGCTAGTTGTGTAGTGTAGCTTATTCTCCACTATATTTACTGTCACCTGCTTGTTTACTTGCTTATATATATACATATTGTACCTTGTTCCTTTCTCCGCCCGGTGCCGAGGAGTCGCCGGGGGAGCGGATGTGAAGCCACTTAGTCTTATGACTAACGGTTGCTACGTCTTCCTTTTTAGGAGGAAACCCCGCAGGTAGAGCGGCAACGGACTATGCAGCAGGACAGCCAGGCCCGGATGATAGGACCTGAGGTGGTGGTGCCATCGGCACCGTCAGTGACAGTAGTGAGTGTTTTCATGTAGCCGTTTGGCAAAACATTTCTAGACTCTTGTTTATTTGTACAAGCATGTTGTGCTTGTTATCTTCCGCTATTTTGGACTTTAACTTAGCTGTGAACTGAACTGCTTTTAGTTTTACTTTTCTGTTATGGTTGGGTTGGCATAATTGTTGTGATATGGATTGTAGCCGGCGGAATAGGCGTCTTGTGGTAAAGGCTAACCCGTGCGTTAGTGCTACCGCAAGGCGGCTATTTCGGGCATAAGACTCCCCTCGTGCCGTGTGTTGTGTTCCGGGAGGGGGTCTTACATCCTGGATGTCTGGACTGGACCTACCCGGTCAAGACTTGAAAAGTGTAAGACGGCCAAGTCCTTGTGGCAAACTGTATCAGACCTCTTGGAGGGATCAGACAGAACAGGGATAAGTCGTCAGCAAGAGGATGAGGCATATATGGGGGTCAGCATTTCTGAAGAAGAAAGTGATGACCAATTTCTCAGTATCAGGGATCCTGTGTCCTTATCAGAGACTGAGGAGGAAGTTGATGAAGACTGCTCAGCTGAGGATGACTCAGCTGCCCCGGTCAGTCCTAACACTATTCCTAATTAGCTAAGTCAGGACCAGGTAACTTCTTCACCTTGCCCCTCTCTTCCTCATGTTCCTGAAGACAGGAATATTTTGGATGATTGCCCTCCAGAAAATCCTGATGCCCTGAAGAGTGTCCTTCAGAAAAGCAACCTGATTGTTGAGGAGCAAGCTAAGGAGATTGCTCGGCTGAAAATCTTATTGGTTCTCCAATTGGCATCCAATAAGGTTAAGGACTCTAAAATCTCAGATCTAGAGAGTAGTCTAGAGAATGAGAGGAGGATAGTATCGAACTTTTCCAAGGTTGATGCTATCAAAGAAAGGAAGAAAACGGGTGGATCTCCCGAATTATCAATTCATGGAGAAATGGGGAAACGGTATTTAGACCCCCCACTCTAGGAAGGAAAGGTACTCATCATGCCTACAGGTATGATCACAGGAACAATCGTGGTCACTACAAGGGTGATCTGCCCTCATGTGGAAACACCCATAATGCAAGGGCTGTCATGGCCACCCTTGAGAGAATGCCTAAGGCTCGTTCTGAACCCTTTGTATTCTCGGCCACAGCCCCAACTCTGCATGAATCTGCTGATATCAGCTCTCAATGCTCCTCTCACCACCCTAGGACACAAAAAGGGGTGTTAGAAGTCATGCAGTTAGTGCTTATGGGGCCTCTGAAAGGGTGCTGACTGAAAGGAAGGCACCACCTCCCAGGCCTCATGATGCTCACTACATGCCTTCCTTACACCCTTCCAAGTATCACGATGGAAGAGGCAATTTTGAGAGCAGATCCGGCTCTATCCCGTTTAGACCTAGGTCCTTGACTACCTCAGTCACCGGGTCAGGTCAGAAACGGAGATACAACATTCACACATGTTGGTGCTGTGGTAAGGTGGGTAACTTTGCCATAGATTGTTGGCATAACCCCTCTGTGTCAAGGGCAAGGGCGTTTCCACCTCCTCTGGGCAGAGGTAGTCTTCCTGACAGGATTTCTGAGGGAAGGCACTCGTGTTTTTATGCTAACAAGAACCTAGGACCCAATACATATTGGGCTCCTAAGGTAAGGTAACACTCTTTGGTGCAGGGCAGTCTAGGCTCCCGTAAACATGATGGGAGCTAGACAGAAGATGTTCCAAGAATGGATTGGAACAAGTATCTGGAACAAATAAAGTACTATCTACAATGGGATACTCAAATTGAACACCTGGAACTCAAGTGTAAAGCATAGGTGCAAGAACTGAGGGGGAGCATGGTGTCAAATGCACCAGACCTAAATTTGCAGAAGCCGAAAAGGGGGAGATTACCCTCTCGGCTAAGGCTAAGGTGGCTCCAAGTTTGCTCTCAAGAAATTGGTAATGAATATCTCTCTCAACTCAATTTTAAGTTTATGATTTTCATTCCTATATGCTCTATTCACCTTAGCTTGTAGGGTTTAGGCTTCTTCAAATAGGGGGAGATTGTTGGGTACTGTATCCACAATGTACCTGATTTGAAGAAGCCCCTGAACAAGCTAAGGTAAATAGACAATGTGTTTGATGAAATCTTTTAAGTTGTGCTTGCAGTTATTCCACGCTAAGTACACACCAATGTCAGGGTGCAGTGGGTCAATATACACGGGTCTGCGCGACGTAATCCCTCGTTGAGCAGATCAGTGTGTTGGACTATGTGTACTCTCTCTATTGGGGTGTACTTAATTTCAAGTACAGGGCTATGATAAAGCAAGAGCAGACAAGGAGCAAGGTTGGGCCAAAGACCAGCTCACGGAAAGAAAGAGGAGAAATCGCCTAAGTAAAAAATCGACGAGAATCACCATGTGATTCTCGCCGAATCGGCGAGAATCACCATGTGATTCTCGCCGAATCGGCGAGAATCACTTATGATTCTCGCCGAGTCGCCAAGAATCACTAGCTGATTCTCGCCGGTTGGAGCCGGCAGTCTCGACATCGCCAGAAATTTCTCTAAGGCAGAATCGTCGAGAATCACTAAGTGATTTTCGCCGATTCATCGAGAATGACTTTGCATTCTCGACGATTCGGCGAGAATCAAGTGTGATTCCCGACGTTTCTCCCCGGCTTCTATATCAGCGCAGCCAGAATTCGGCTAAGTAGGATTCGGCGAGAATCGTTGGTGATTCTCGTCGATTCGTCGAGAATCACCAACGATTCTCGCCGAATTTGACTTGGGCAATTTTCTGATTCTTTCTGGACCGGTCCACGTTACCTGCGGTATTTCGAACCGGACTTAGGTCTTATCGCTGGTGGGACCCACAACGGTCATATACTTGACCTAATATATATATACCTCCGTATGTATGAACAGTAGAAGAACCAGATACGCGAATTCAAAAAGAACAGCCGCCGACGTGACCTAGTTCGCGATCTTGCTCCGCCGACCGTCTCCGCCCTCGAGCAGTTCATCGCCGCTGTTGATCTCAAGTTCTTCCAGATCTCCGGCGACAGAAGCTTAGGCTAGCATAGCGTCTCACACGTCTAACCAGAGATCCCTTATCTCTTGATTCGTTGATCGGGAAAAACCTTCCCCTTCCGAATCGATCGAGACGATCGATCCTAGTGTGACCGTTGGAAGACCTTGCTTCCTTTGCTACGAAGTTTGAATCTCGATTGCACGGCAGCAGCTCTCCGTCGCCGCCGCTTATTCCGTGAACCTAGCCGCCGCTCCAAGCCGCCGCCGGTTTCGGGAAGGTTCAATCCAAGTGAGATCTAGGGTTGTGGACTCTTCATTGACTTCAAGAACACATCGTCGAACGAAGAGGGACACCTTAGTCTCCATACGTTGTTTGTATTTCTTACAAGCTATTTTCAATTCGTTGTAAAGGACCAATTGGTCTCTAGTTGTAAGGGTTGAGTGCAACGCGTGTTGTGGGAGTGGTGACTCCTACGTGTGGAAGGGTTCCTTCCGTTAGTGCAAGGATTGGATTTCAATCCTGTTGGTGAAGTGACCGAGTCGTCCTTGGTTGGGAGATAAGTCGAAGGGGAAAGTGGACGTACCCAAATCGGGGAACCACTATAAACTGCTTGTGTCCTGTCTGTGCTGTGTTGTTTTGTTTTCTTGTGCAGGTACAATTTTAATTCTGCAAATTCGCTGCAAGACACCTATTCCCCCCCCCCCATAGGTGAAGCTAGTTGGCACTAGGTGGACTTTCAGGGTGTCATACCAAGCCCTTGGGGCTTGCTTTAACCCATATAAAGTTTTCCTAAGTCTAAAAACATAATCAGGTTTAAGAGAGTCTACAAAACCTGATGGCTGTTCCACATAGACTTCTTCTTTTAGATCTCCATTCAGAAATGCTGATTTCACATCCATTTGGTATACCTTGAATCCTTGGTATGCAGCATAGGCAAGAAACATCCTGATTGCCTCCAGTCTTGCTACTGGGGAAAATGTCTGATCAAAATCTATTCCCTCTTCCTTCCTATATCCTTTAGCAACCAGTCTTGCTTTGTTCTTTACTATTACTCCACTCTCATCCAACTTATATCTAAATATCGACTTTGTTCCAATGATGTTGTGGTCTTTTGGTTTAGGAACAAGCACCCAGACTTTGCACCTTCTGAATTGATTAAGCTCCTCTTGCATAGCATTACTCCAATGTTGGTCTTGGATGGCTTCTTCAAATTTCTTAGGTTCCAATTGAGATAGGAAACTTGAGTGCAGGACTGTGCTCAGATTTTTGCTTCTAGTCTGCACTCCTTGACTTGGATCACCTATTATTTAAATAGCTGGATGATCTTTTAGATGTCTTATGGCTGGAGAAAAATTTCCTTCAGGTTGGACATCTCCAGCTCCTTCATCATGCTGTACTTCTTGGTTGTCATCAGCTTCTATAGAGATTTGTACTCCCCCTGGACTGTAGCCTTCATTTTCCACTGCTTCATCTGCATTTGATGCTTCTTCAATGGAAAGCTTGTCCATCCTTTTGCTTATACCTGTTGGACTGTATGAACTACAAGGCAACTCACAGTTGATTAATCTTGATTCATCAAACACAACATGTACAGATTCTTCTACAACTTGAGTAGTCAAGTTGAAGACTCTATAGGCCTTACTATTTATGTTGTACCCAACAAATATCCCATCTTGGGATTTGGCAGCAAACTTAGTTAGGTATGACTTGCCATTGTTAAGTATATAGTACTTGCAACCAAAGATCCTAAAGTAGGATAGATTTGGTTTTTTACCTTTCATAATTTCATAGGGAGTCTTTTTGTGGCACTTGGTGATAGAAGCCCTATTGATCACATGACATGCTGTGTTTACAGCCTCAGCCCAGAAATATTCTGGAAGAGAGGTGTCACTCAATAGAGTTCTACCAGCTTCAATCAATATCCTATTCTTTCTTTCAATAATACCATTTTGCTGTGGTGTTCTAGGTGAGGAGAATTCCTAGAAAATCCCAAAGTTTTCATATAATTTTGTCATACTTTCAGATTGAAATTCAGTGCCATGGTCACTTTTGATTTTGACCACTGTACTGTTTAGTTCATTCTGAATTTGTTTCACAAAACTAAGTAAGACACTTGGGGTTTCTGATTTTTGTCCCAGAAAGAACACCCATGTATATCTAGAATAGTCATCTACAACCACAAAAGTGTAGACCTTCCTACCTACACTATGAACTGGCATAAGACCAAAAAGATCCATATGTAAGAGGTATAAGCACCTCACAGAATCCTTGTTTTCAAGACTATGAAAGGAGAATTTTGTCTGCTTGCCCTTTTGACAAGCTGAACATATCCCTTCCTTTATACACTTAACTTGAGGACCATTCCTCACTAACTCTTTGCTGAAGAGTTGGCCAATTGTCTTGTAGTTAAGATGAGCCAACCTCTTGTGCCACTTGAAACAATGAGATGCATTACCATCAGCCACAAGACAGATGGGAGAAGCCTTGTTCTCACATACAAAATTAAGACAATAAACATTTCTCTTTCTATACCCAGTCAATATGATCTTTTGATCACTTGACCTTTTGATATGACATCCATCCTTAACAAATGAAATGTCATATCCAAGATCACTCAGTTGACTTATGCTAATCAGATTATGTTTCAAACCTTTTACATAAGCCACTTGGGTGATGGTAATTTGGTTTGAAGAAATGTTACCAAACCCTTTGATGATTCCTCTTTCAGATCCACCAAAGATTACTTTAGGTCCATCTTTGACAGATGTGTACTCCTTCAGCAGCCCCTTTGTTCCAGTCATGTGCCTGGAACATCCACTGTCCAAGTACCATATAGGGGCATGACAACTTGGACTTTCCTGCAATACAGAATTACTTTCCCTTAGAACCCAAGTAAGTCTTGGGTCCTTGGTTCAAGTTAGCTCCATTCATATCAAATCTTTTAGCAATTCCTCTAACAGGTAGATTGGTGTTCATCCTAACACTTGTGTTATGCCAACAGTCCAAGGCAAAATGCCCTATTTTGCCACAGCACCAGCAATCATATTTGTTGTACCTAGTTCTAGGTACAAAATTAGCAGTTTTGTAGTCTGGAAAATTCCTGACATGTGTTGGTGCTACTGTAGCCATACCCATTGATTTCCTTGGAAGATGGGATTTATTGTCATGGACTGACTTATTGGCTTTAACAGCTTTGTCACTTAGAACCTCAATCTTCTTATGACCATGAATGTGTTCATGATCATATTTGTTAGAAGGCAAGTGCACCTTTCTAAACATAATAGGGACTGAAAGGTTTAGAGGCTGAACAGGAGCTTTGCCTTTTCTTTTGAATTGGGCAGCCCCGGGGTTAGCTTTGAAGCCTAATCCAGCCTTACCCTTTTGAGTCACAAACTCATCTATTAAAGGTAAGACAGATTTTGGCTTAGAGTAACTAGCCACTAATTCTTTCTCTATTCTTAGTATGTCCTCCAGACTCTTAATTTGATCATTGTTATATTTGATTGTGCCCATCTGAATATAAGTTATATTTTTCAATTTGGCAATCTCATTTAACTTTTGATCCATTACTTTTTCAAACTCAGTTGCAGCCACCTTAAGATCAGCAATTTCCTGAGCCTGAGTTTTGACTAGGTTCTTGCTTTTCTTAAGAGCCTGCAACAAGTCCCTATATTCATCCATCAACTGATGAATATCACCTTTAGATTCAGATCCATTCACATCACTTGTTGTAGATGAATCTGACACAGAACCAGTACTAAAATCAGAAGAACTAAAACCCTTTTGTACCTTACTAGGACCAGGTTGATGCTGGCATTGGTTGTCTTCTAACTCAGCCATCAGACCCATGCATTCCTTGTCTTCTTAATCATGAATGGAATCCATCAGTTGTAGAAATTCTTCTTCTTCATTGGCTGCATACAATCCTATGTATGCTTCTGCTTCAGATTCTGACTCTAATGAGGACTGATCTGTAAGGCTCTTTTCCTTCTTTGCAACAAAGGATTTCTCCTTCTTGCCCTTTTGATGAGTCTTCTTTTTGTCAGATGACTCCTTCCTCTTGTCTGGACAATCAGCCACCACATTTCCAGGCCAATTGCAACAATAGCATACAATCTTTGATGTAATGGCTTTGCTGGGCTTAGTTCTGCTCCCCTCCTTCCTTGATGATTTTCTCTCCTGATAATAATCATCAGCTGACTGTGATGTGGAGGGGCTTGACTTCCACTGCTTCTTCTTTAAGAACCTCTGAAACTGTCTTGTAAAAGCAGCAAAATCTGTATCGGAATCACCACTTTCTGAAACCTAATTGTCTGAATTTTCAGAATTAACTTCTGCAACTTCCTTAGGAGGAGATGGAGATATCCTCCTATACTTTCTAGTGACTTCTGCCTTGAAGGCCACTGACTTGTCTCTATGCACTCCTTTTGAATTCTTTTCTTCCTCCTTCCTAACCATTAGTTGCATTTCATAAGATAGCAACTTTCCAAACAAGGTTGGAGGAGAAATCTCTGCCAGTTTAGCCACTTCTCTTATGGCACAAATCTTGGTGTCCCAGTCCTTTGTCAAGGACCTTAGGAATTTGTCATTCAGTTCATAGGTACTGAAGATCCTTCCATAGGACATCAATTCATTTACTATTCTGTAGAATTTCTTATAGTATTCAGTTATGCTATCAGACTTCCCTTGTCTGAAACTCTCATACTCTTGCTTGAGCATAGACTTCCTATCCTGTCTAACTTCTTCAGAACCCTCCATGTAGACAATCAAGGTGTCCCACATTTCCTTGGAGGTTTTACAGTGAATCAGATTTTGGAATGTAGAATCATCTATGGCACTTACTATTATGTTTTGAGCTCTCTTGTCCATAGTGACTAAGATGATTTCCTCCTTTGTCATTTCTGAAAAATCCTTAGGAGTTTCCTCATTTGCATCTAACACAGAAGTCTTCATTGGAATGTATGGACCTTCTTTCACTGTGATATAAATTTTTGGGTCTGAGGCCTCCATAAACAGCCTAACCCTTTCCTTCCAAATTCCAAAGATTTCTTTTCTGCAGATGGGAAGCTTCATAGATCCCAACTCCTTGTGATTCTCACCTGAACCCATTTTCTTGATTCTTGATTCTGCCTTTAGATCTAACTCAGACTGTTAAGTCTTACTTTGAGCAACCTCCCTCTGATACCACTTGATAGTTTTACTTTCAAGACTGCCTAAAAACCTAGAGGGGGGGGGTGAATAGGTTCTAATGCTTGTTTTCAATTTAGGCAGAATATAACTACTGAATATATACACACAGCACAACAATCACAGAAATTCACACATCACAGATTGCACACAGTTTTATAGTGGTTCCCCAAGATCTGGGTACATCCACTTTCCCCCTTCACCTATCTAGCAGTGTGCTAGATTCGGCAAAACTCCCTTCATTAACTCAGATCCTCAGATCCTACAGCTCAGAATCCAAAATGGATTCCTACAACTCAGAGTGATACCACACTCCTACAACTCAGGCAATTCAGCCCTACCTCAGTCTTTATCCAAGACCTACCACTCAGAGATTATCTCTCCTATACTCATCCTTTATAACATAGGCTTACAACTCAGATCTATATTAATAGATCCTACAGAATTTAGAAAAGATTTTTATAGAATCTTGCCCTTGTTGAGAGAGAAAGGACAAGACAGCACCTGATCAGCTGATGGATGAAACCAACTGAAACTTAGCTTTCTTCAAAGCTTCTTGAATCTGAACTAGCTGAGTTGATTTCCAAACAGCTTCTTGAGAAACCTGTAATAGCTTCCTTCTTGATCTTCAAATGGCTGGATCCCACTCTATCCAATCCCTTTGGAAATTCTTCAGAATTCTAGGACGAATTCTCCTAAGACTGATCTTAAGAGGTTGAACCCTTCAGAATGTCTTCTTAGATCTTCTGATGAAGATCTTCTTCAGTGCCTTGCACTTTCTTGATTTGATTCCTTAATCAGATTTCTTTAAGTGTTTCTTCTCAATCACAAAAATCAAATCCCTTCATTCTACTTCTGAATCTGTCTATTTATAGACCTTCTTTTTGGTGACCGGCTGGTCCGGTATCTAACTATCTTCTGACAAGTCTAATAGCTTCAGTTAACCTGTTGTAACCCACAGCTATCAAGTCTTCAAACAGATCATGTGCCTTTGTCTTGGACAGCAAAGTGTCGAGACTGTCTGTCAGAAAGTGTCGAGACCATCTGTCTATATGTGTCGACACAAGTAACTTTGGTGTCGACACTGCCTCTGTAGAAGTCGACAAGTTTGTCTTTAAGTCGACTCAGCTTCTGCATACTACAACTTGAGAATGATTCGACACAGAGTATTTGTATTGACTCAAACACTTCATTAATATTCAGCAAATAACTTGGTCTAGACTTGGCAGTGTGTCGACACAAGTCATGTGTGTCGACACAGTTGATGTAGATTCAGAACATAGTATGTGTCGACACTGCCTTCAGGTGTCGACACAGCTTTTGTCGACTCTGCCTATATGTGTCGACTCAGTCTTCTGGTGTCGACACAAGTATTATCGACTTTGCCTCTGTGTGTAGTCACAGACTCCTGGTGTCGACACAGTTGATGTCAACTATAATCTTGTGTGTGTCAACACTGCCTCCCGGTGTCGACACAGTTGATGTCGACTCATTTTCTCTGTGTCGACACAGCCTTCTTCAAGTGTCAACACAATCTTCCTGAACTGTCGACACATCTTCTTCTGGTGTCGACACATGGACTTAGAAATTTTTCCATACTTTTAACCTGCACATATTCAACTTAAACAACATCAAATACACCTTGATGTATATCATTATGCTAAGTTAGGCTTCTTCAAATCAGGTACACATTTTCCAATGTACCCAACAAAGTACCATAAGAGGATGGTGCTCCATACACTAAACCATAAGAATTATGTTTGCACTCTTCAGTAGGACACTCATTACAATAATGGCTACAATCCCCGCACCATCTGCAATGGATATTCAGACTAGAAAACATGGCGCAACGTTAGAGAATTCACCAAAAGAAATATTCTAAGCAAGAATTAACTACACACAAGCAAATTTAAATGAACGCCTGCTTTAGAAAAATCACAAAATAGATAAGGAGAAAAAAAGAGAAATCTAAATGACAAATTAAAATAACGAAAACAAAGAAGAAAATGATATATGAAGATGGAAAATGGCTTCTATCTTATGACTCCCTCTCTAGAAACTTGCACTACTGTGATCCCCGACAACGATGTAAAAAAAATAATGCACTTATGGCAAGTGTACTGGTCGCACAAGTAATATAAAATGAGCAAACGTTTCCCAAGCATAGATCTCACAAGAAACACATTATGGTGGAGTAACTATTGAGGAGGACTTGAGATTGAAGTCTGTTGAGTTTGTATTTGATGTTATTTTCTAGTTGTGTGCTTGCAGGACGATATTGCTAAGTATAACCTAATGTCAAGTTACAATGGGTCTTAAAACATAGGACTATACAATATAATCCTTCATTGTGTTGGCCAACGTGTTGACTCACATGTAATCTCTCTATTGGGGTGTACTTCTATTTCAAATGCATTAGAAGAATCCAAGAAGATAAAGTTACGACCTTCAGAAGAGATGATTTTCTCTAAGTAAAATTCGTCGAGTATAGTAAAGGATACTCGTCGAATTCGTCGAGTGTACTCATGAATACTCATCGAATTTGTGGTATATGATTACTGGCACTCATCAAATTCATTGTATTTACTTAGAGAATAATCTTTGAATTCCTGGAAATAAGTTAAGTAAAAGTCGTTGAGTATCATCATGTATACATGTCGAATTCGTCGAGTGTATCTGTCGATACTCGTCGAATTCGTCGAATATACATGTCGATACATGACAAATTCATCGAGTCATCTTGACTCTACTTCTCTGGATTTCTCTAAGTTATATTCGTCGAATATCACTTGGTATGGTGTCGAATGCGTCGAGTCAGCTAGCTAATACTTGTCGAATTCGTCGAGTATATTAGCATATATTCATCGAATTCGTCGAGTATCTCTTATGCCAAGCGTTGAGTTATCTAATGGATCTGGGTAGATTTGTCCAAATAAAATTCGTCGAGTTTCCTAGTGGTTCGAAAAGTATACATTTAGATACTCGACGATACTCGATGAATTATACTTAAGGTTATTTTCTTCTCTTTTCAAATTCATGGCTCGGGTTCTTCAAGATCGTCATATATAGTAATCTCATATCTCTTGATTTGGAAGGATTTTTCTAGCCGTTGCAGAAGAAGGTTTCCTATATATATGTATAGTGGATTTCAATCAACCCTAATTGTGCTTAATTAGAAAAATAAAGAAATCTCAAAGAACGAAACATTCATGTCGGTCGTCGCTCGTTCTTCTCTACTTCGCACAGCTGACGAATTTTTGCCGCACGATTCTTTCTTCTTCAAGCCAATCGACTAGATTGTAGATCTCTGAAGGTTCCGATTCTCTCAGATCTACTCGATCTGTACATCCAGATCTGAATTTTTAGGACTTTGATTTTTCTGCCCTTCAAGTCATTCACGATCAAATTTTCAGTGGAACGAGGGGTCGAAGATTTCAGATTTGTTGAAGATTTTTTGTTAATCTTTTATTGTGTAAAACTTTGTATTATTGTAGGAGGTTTCTCACTCCGAGTTGTAGATCCTTATTTGTGGATCGAGTTATAGATCCTTGGTTGTGGATCGAGTTGTAAGAGAGTTTATTCTCCAAGTTATAGGAGCTAGCGTTGTCTCCAAGTGGTAGGAGCGTTGTCTCCGAGTTGTAGAAGTTGAGGCTCTGAGGTGAAAGATTGTTTGTAATCTGAGATAAAGGCGAAGTAGCAGAATCAAGCCCTTCGTGGTAGATAGGCGAGGCGGGATAGTGGATGTACCCAACTCGGGGAACTACTATAAATCTCTGTGTTTTCTGTGTGCTTATTTTTTCTATAATTTTTATTCCACAAAAGACGAAGAACACACCTATTCACCCCCCTCTAGGTGATTTAGGTTGACACTAGATACTTTCAATTGGTATTAGAGGGGTGTTGTTCGATATAAGGCTAACACCTTGAACAAGATCTCCTATCTAGTTGTCAATAGATACCGCTCAGTTGCAATGGATAGAAGCAAGGACATGTCTTCGATGAAGTTGTCGGTCTGCACTAAGGAGAACTTCCCCATGTGGAAGGAAAGAGTCAGATTCTTCATAGAAGCTACTGATCCTCACATATTTTATATTGTGGAAGAAGGACCTCACATTCAGACACAACCCTCTGCTCTAAATCCTACGGTAATGATTCCAAACAAAATGATGGATTTAACCAAGGATGAAATTTCTCTAGTCACCTTGGACAAAAAGATAAAGAATATCATAACAAGTGTAGTGGATGACTCAATGCAACAAAACCTATTCCATTGCAAATCTACCAAGGAGATGTGGGACTGTCTTGTAGTTCTCATGGAAAGAACTGAAGAAGTTAAAGATGATCGTAGATCTTTACTGAATCAAGAATATGAGGCATTCAAATAAGGTGTTAACGAAACTATTGCTGACAGCTTTGAAAAATTCTTCAAGATCGTTAATGGCCTCAAAAACTACGGTCGCACCTTTACTAATGGTGAGCTAAACGAAAAATTCCTCATATCCCTGACAAAGGAATGGGGCACAAAAGTGGTAGCAATTAGGGAGTTTGAAAAGCTGCCCGAGATTAATCCTCAGAATCTGTTCGGAAAACTCCTCTCATACATACTATAAATGAACACTCGAAAGAAAGTGGATAAAAGCAAAAGGACTTCAAGCAGAGAGAAGTCAGCAGCTTTGAAAGCCGAAGGGACAAGAAAAGCTAAAGTTGTGTCACATGTAAGGACACGAGCTACAAATACCCTAGAAGACTCAGAGCCAAGCACATCAGGCTCTGAGTTTTCTGATAGAGAGTTCTCGCTAATCTCCAGGAAATTCAAGAGATTGCTTAGTAAGAGGAGGCAAATGAAGAATCATTCCTCCTCCTCAGACTTCAAAAGATCACATCGTGATGGTGATCGGTCTAATAAAAGCTACAATCGAGAGGACATGTATAAATCTAAACTAAACAAACACTCTTCCACTAGCATAGTTTGTTATTATTACAACAAGCAAGGACACATGATTGCAGAATGTCTGTACAAGAAGAATGAAGGATCCCAGAAGGAAGACAAGAGATACTTCAAGGGTAAGAAGAAGGAAGAGAAGAGTTTTGTTGCAAAGAAGTTAAAGAATCTTAGCGATAGTGACTCAAGTGAGTCGAGCTCTGAAGATGAAGAATCTTACTTCGGGCTAATGGCTCAATTAGATTAGGAAGTAGGTGACTCCCAATTCCATGGGAAGGTAAACTCACACACGATATTATCTGAATCTGAAACCTCAACTAATGGTCATGAAGACTATTCTTCTGAGGAAGATGAAGCTGACTTGATGGCTCATCATCAAGAACTTTTGAAAGCCTTTGACAAATGCCGCAAGGTAGTAAAAAAGCAATCAAAAGAGATTGCTTCTCTCAAGGTAGTGGAATCAAGCCTGTAGGAGGAAACTTCTGAATTAGATCCTCTCAGAAATGAAGTATTTAGATGAGCTAGAAGAAAATCTCTTGGTGGAGAGGAAACTTGTTGAAATTTACTCTATACCAAAGACCGTTCTTCCTCTCATTGATGAATTCTCTGCTCTGAATAAGGGTAGTGGTCTTGGCCATATAGCTGAGAAAGGTAAGGCTGCTAAGAGATCCAGTACCAGAGGCAAAGGGAAGGCCCCTCAAAGTCAACCTTCTTTAATAAGGTGATCTTCCCCATGAAAAAATATGACTTTGAGACATTTTATGGACACTTGGCTAGGCCAACCTATGTAGAGCCTAAAAAGCGCTACCTAGGATGGACCCGTCCCCGAGACTTTGGTGCTAGTATTTTTAAGAGCCTTATGAAGAAATTACACTCAAAAATTGTGGTCTATACGTTCATGGACCAAGTATCAAGAAGGCTCCAAAAGCCAACATTGTTTTTCCCAAGGCTAAGGAAAGAGTGAAGCCTTGTGTGTGCTGTAATTATGAGGCTTCCACTTCCAAGTCAGCGACCCCTGCTAGACATCTCGTTCAAAAGGTAAAGCAGGAGTATAAGAGAAGGTACAACAATTTTGACTGTTGGTGTCACGGCAAGATTGGTCACTTCACCGTAAATTCTTGGTTTCATCCAGCAAAGCTTGAAACTCCACGAGTAAATGATGTGAAACCGACCACTCACAACGTTAATGTTCCAAGTGGTGTTAAACTAACAAGGAACTAAGGAACCAAATCAGTTTGGGTTCCTAAGGTAAAATGATTTATGATTGCAGGTATGTCTAAAGGCCAACAAAATGCCAATCTGGTATTTGGACAGTGGATGCTCTCGACCTATGACTAGGACTAGAAGCATACTTCTAGAATTTACCCCAGTCAAAGATGGTTCAAAAGTCATTTTTGGAGTGTCCGATAGGGGAATCACTAAAGGATACAGTATGATATCCAACGACATAGTCTCCTTTACAGACGTATCTTATGTTGAAAGATTACAGCATAATCTGATAAGCATAAGTCAATTATGTGACAAAGTCTATATCATTGAGTTATACAAAGACAAGTGTCTGATAAAATCGTCTATTGATTTGGGGACAATTTTAACAGGCACTCGGAGTAGAAATATTTTATTTTTAAATTTTTTATGTTTGGACAATTCTACACCAGTGTGCTTTTTGGCAAAAGATAGTGCGTCTCTCTATGACCAATGGCACAAGAGATTAGCACACATTAATTTCAAAACTATAAATATATTATTTTCTCATAACTTAGTACGTGATGCTCCCAGCATTAAGTGCCTTAAAGAGAGTTCATGCCACGCATGCCAAATGGGTAAGCAGATAAGGGATACCTTTATGGGTATTTCTAAAAAAGATTCATTTAGAAGTTTGTATTAACTTCATATGGACTTATTCGGTCCTATGTCAATTGACAGTTTAGGAGGTAAAGTTTATACGTTGGTCATTGTTGATGATTACTCCTGTTTTACTTGGGTGTTCTTTCTGAAACATAAGTCAGAACCATTGAGGCTTTCACTAATTTTGTTAGGCAAATTCAGATGAATAAAACTGCTCGGTGGTCAAAATCAAAAAGTGATCACGGAACTGAATTTGAGTCTAGTGCCATGAAAAAATTCTGTGGAAGTCATGGTATCTTTCATGAGTTTTCCTCTACACGTACTCTACAACAAAATGGAGTTGTTGGGAGAAGGAATATATCCCTCATTGAAGCATGTACGACTATGTTGAATGACGATTCACTACCATAGTAGTTCAAGGCCGAAGCAGTCAACACAGTTTATCACGTGCAAAACCAAGCTTTGATCAACAAAAGCCATTGTAAAACTCCCTATGAACTGTTGAAGGGCAGAAAACCGACTGTGTCCTACTTTAGGATATTTGGCAGTAAATGCTTCGTACTTAATAATGGGAAGTATTATCACACAAAGTTTAGTGAAAAATGTTTTGAAGGTATTTTTGTAGGGTATAATAGTCATAGTAAGGCATATAGAATTTTTAACAAGAAAACCCTGGTGGTGGAAGAGTCTATCAATGTTGTATTTGATGAGACAAGCATGCTTCATAGTAGCTCTTTTAGTGTTGTTTGTGTAGATGCAGGTACCATGTTAAGGGATCTAAGCTATGAAGAAGCGGTCAAGGAAGATGCTCCAAGCTCAGTCAAGGTCGTCGATCCAAGTGTTATGGATGAAGAATGACTTGATGAATAACTACCTCAACCTGCAGGAGATGCAATAGACGTGGTAGAACTTGTTGGTCGAGAGAGGAATAAATCTAGTGTTCAGACATCTGAGAGATAACCCGATTGATCTGATCATTGGAGAGTCAGGATACGGTGTTAGAACCAGAAGAGGTACTGCTAATGAAGTTTTACACCTTAGTTTTCTATCTTAGGTTGAGCCAAAGAAGTTTGAAGAAGCAAACAAGGACACTTCTTTGATTATGGCTATGCAAGAGGAGCTCAATCAGTTTGAAAGATGCAAGGTTTGGGAGTTAGTGCCCAAACCCAAATGACAGAATGTGATCGGTACCAAATGGTTATTCAGAAACAAGCTGGATCAAAATGGAGTGATTATAAAGAACATAGCCAGGCTTATAGCTCAAGGGTATAGACTGTTGGTGTATGGTGATTGGACGGTCTTGAGGTCTGCTCCTGGTAGCTTGGAGACCGTGCGGTCTAGCGGTCTGCCCCTAGCGGCTTGGAGACCGTGCGGTCTGGCAGTTTCTCTCCAACGGTTTGCTAGCTGGTTGTTGCTGATTGGTGACCAGGCAGTCTGGCGGCTTGACACAGACGAATTGAAAATAGTGTCGGCTTGTCTTCTCTTTATTGTAGTTGGCGGGCAGTTAGTCAAACCGTGCGGCTTGTGTGGCTTGGATCATTGCCTACTCCTGTAATTATTAGTCCCACATTGCTTATTTATAATCTCTCCTCTCTCCGCCATTCTATAAAAGGGAGGCCATAACTTTATAATAAACACAGTTTTTGGATAATAAAATTATGTTAGTCCAAATTTTTGGTCTTCTTTTTCTTGTTCGCACATGGTATCAGAGGACTCGATCTTTTCCACCTAATTCTATGAACTTTCTCTGATCGTGCGACCTATCTTCGCGGCTTGCTCCTTCTCGCGAGCTGTCTTCCCGACTTGTATCTCCCTCCTGTTTGCGCCCTGTTCGTGCGGTTTCTTTCTCATCCTTATTGTTGTCCTTGTGTGCGCGACCTCTCTGATTGCCCGTTTCTTCTCGCCACGACCTGCTCTTAAGTCGGTGTGACTCGTTCTTCTCGCTGTGACCTATTCCTATTTGTCGTGCCCTCCTCTTCTCGCCGTGACTTGTTCTTCTCTCCACGACCTGTTCCTATTCTCTGCGCCCTCCTCTTCTCGCCGCGACTTGTTCTTCTCGTCGCGACCTGTTTTTCTAGTCTCTCCATTATCTTAGTCACCGCGACCTAACCTTATTATCGCGGCTTGTCCTTCTCGCTGCTTTCTGCTCTCTTCTATAGATCCTTCCTCTTAGAAGCAGTCCGCCTCGTTGGTCATGTCTTCAGGTAGTGCCCACGTCATTACTCAAGGTAAATTGTTGATCGAATCTAGCGCTACAAATCATAAGAACGGAAATGCTCATAGTTTTTCTCTCCTAGAAACACATGATCAGATGCCCCCAGTCTTTATTGTGGACAACTCTCCCTCACCATTCAATGGGACAGTAGTGGTTCAAGTCACTCCGTCTCTTCTCTTGGCGGACATTTTCTACGTGCCCAAGTTTCCTTGCAATTTTTCATCTGTTACTTATCTGTGCAAGCAACTACGGTGTTCCATCACATTCACTCCTACTTCTTATTCTTTTCGAGATTCGAGCTCCCAACGGATGATTGCTATTGGGACTGAGAGCGGCGGCCTCTACTTCCTCAACAACGTTTCCGCTCTGTCCTCCTTCTCCTCCTCTTCTACTGACCTTATGCAATGGCATCTTCACCTTGGTCATCCTCCTCCATGGCTTCTTCGTCATCTTCTACCCCAGGGTATGTTTCTCAGGGGGAGACACATGTTTGCAGGCTGAAGAAGGTCATTTATGGCCTAAACCAAAGCTCTCGGGCTTGGTTTGACAAGTTTAGCAGCATCGTGGCAGCCGTGGGGTTTACAAGAAGTTCTACAGATCACTCATTATTCATCTACAAAACCTCCCTTGGTCTGGTAGTTCTTGTCTTATATGTGGATGATATTTTTCTCACTAGAGATGACAAGGTTAGGGTAGCCTTAACAAAGAAACATCTCCGTCCACATCTGATCACAAAGGATATGGGCTCCCCAAAATACTTTTTGGGGATTGAAATATCTCGAAAACCCAACTCCTTGGTCATCTCCTAACGTAAGTATACTCTTGATCTTCTAAAAGAGACAGGGTTGATTGGGGCTAAACCTGCCCGATGCCCCATAGTTACTAAAGAAGATAAAACGTGTACAGATGACTCGCCTCCTCTATCAGATGTTACAAGGTATAGGCATCTGGTAGGCAAACTCATTTATCTCATGGTAACTAGACCTAACATCTCCTACGTTGTAGGCAAGGTTAGCTAGTTCATGCAAGATCTTAGGGAGTGCCATCAATAGTCTGCCCTAAGGATATTGGAATATATTAAAGCAGCGCCAGGTAAAGGATTATTGTTTAAGAAGAATGGTCACATAAAGGTTGAAGTGTACTCAGATTCTAGCTATGCTGATGACAAAGGAGATCGCAAGTCCATATCGGGCTTTTCTACATTTGTGGGGGGGAACCTTGTCAGCTAGAAGAGTAAGAAATAGTCTATTGTCTCTAGGTCAAGTGCTGAAGCGAAATATCGAAGTATGACGTCAGCCACGTGTGAGTTAAAGTGGATACGGGCTCTCATGCTTGACTTAGGAGAGGTCTACAACCATCCTCTACCTATGTTCTCCGACAACAAGACCGCTATATATATCTCCAAAAATACGGTCTTCCATAAGAGAACAAAGCACATTGAAGTCGACTGCCCTTTTATTCGGGAAGAGATTTTTAAGAAATAGATTTGTACTCCGTTCGTTACCTCCGACAATGAATTAGCATATATCTTCACCAAGCCTATGTCTGCTACCTTTTTCACATTTGCAACGAGCTGGGCATGATTGATATATATGCTTTTATTCGGGGTGTTGGTGTATGGTGACTGGGCGGTCTGCCCTTGGAGGCATAGAGACCGCGCGGTCTAGAGGTCTACCCCTAGAGGATTCGAGATCGCGCAGTCTGGCAGTTTATCTCTAATGATTTGCTAGCTAGTTATTGCTGATTGGTGACCGGGCGGTCTGGCGGCTTGACACAAATGACTTGAAGATAGTGTCAGCTTACCTTATCTTCATTATAGTTGTCGAACGGTTAGTCTAACCGCGCGGCTTGTATAGTTTCCTGCTCCTGTAATTATTAGTCCTACATTGCTTATTTGTAATCTCTCCTCTCTTCTTCATTCTATAAAAGAGATGCCATACCTTTATAATAAACACATTTTTTGGATAATAAAATTCTGTTAATCAAAATTTTCGGTCTTCTTTTTCTTGTTCGCACACAGACAAGAAGAAGGGATCGATTTTGATCAGACTATTGCTCATGTGGCCCTACTCGAAGCGATAAGGTTTTTTTATGCGTATGCTGCTCACAAAGGCTTCAAAGTTATCAGATGGATGTTAAGTCAGCATTCCTCAATGGAGATCGAAAAGAGGAAGCATACGTAGCACAAACCCCAGGTTTTGTCAACTCATCTTTCCCTGATTATGTTTAATTTCTTAATAAAGCTCTATACGGCTTAAAACTAGCTCCCTGAGCTTTGTATGAGACATTGTATAGCTTTCCTCTTTAGAACAAGTCTGCAAGAGGAAAGATAGACAAGTCATTATTCCTTAGGGAAGTAAAAGGCAAAAATTTGCTAGTGCAAATCTATATAGATGACATTATTTTTGGCTCTACGGAAGACAACGTTTGTAAGTTGTTTTCTAAACCCATTCAAGGGAAGTTTTAAATGAGCAGTATGGGAGAGCTGAAGTATTTCATAGGACTTCAGGTGAAACAATCTAACAATGGAATTTTCATCTCTCAGACGATATTCACTAAGTAGTTGCTTAAGAAATTCAGAATGGAGAACGCAATCTCGATGTGGACTCCAATGGGTTCAACTATGTCTCTGGACAAGGATGAGAAAGGGAAACCTTTTGATGAAACTAAGTACAGAAGCATAATTGTGTCCTTACTCTACCTTACAGCCAGTAGACAGGACATAATGTTTTCAACTTATGTGTGTGCTAGATTTTAGGTGAACTCTAAGGAAACTCATTACGTTACTGGAAAGAGGATTTTGAGATACCTTAAGGGTACACCAAATCTTGACTTATAGTACCCAAGAAGTAATGATGTCGAGCTAATTTGATTTTCAGATGTAGATTTTGTATGTAGCATGGATGATAGGAAAAACACTTTCGGGACGTGCTAATTCATAGGAAAAAGGCTTATTTCATTGAGTAGTAAGAATCAAAACTGTAAGATCCTGTCTCCCCATTCCGAGACTAACCCGGATCTTATGCCCAGAACCGCCGCCTTACGGTGGCACTAACACACGGGTTAGTCGACACCACAAGACGCTTATTCTGCCGGCTAGTATGATCATAACCTGCCAGCCAATATGAGAATAAAAGTATAAAAACAGAAGGAAAATGTAATAGTCCATAGCCACAGTACTAATCAAATATAAGTATCAAAAGAAAAGTACAGAATACAGTCCACAACGAGTACAAATAATGAGAGTAAAAAGGGCTTATGCCCAGTACATCAGAATCAAAACACTCTCTCTCAATCTAACAGCAGCGGAAATCTAAAATCTCACTAATCACACCTGAGGACGTGCTCCAGTAGTAGTAGTAGGATGTGCCGGTATCTGCTCCTCAAGCCCTGGCTCCTCGTCGTGCTGGTCCATCTCCTCGAGCTCCTAAAAATAGTATGGTCACCGACCATTAGTCAAAAAGACTAAGTCGTTTCCTCTGCACCTCGCCCCGCAACTCCTAGGCACCGAGCGGGAGGACGAAGCGGAGGACAAACAAGGGGTGATAAAGGTGGAAGCAGGTGACAAGAACTAATAGCAGAATATACATGAATATAAGTAAAGAAAGTAACCTTCACTTATGCGAGTACACATAAGCAAGGGATCTTCTACAAGGCTCCCATCGTATAAAATGTCCCATACCATTTATACGATGGGGTGTCGGTTGTCACAAGCAGTATATATATATAAAAGGAATAACCTTAACCTATAAACTTGCCCACTCAAGCTTATAGACTAAGGGGTCGTTTAGCAGGTCCTAATGTATAAGCGTTCCATACCACTTATACATTAGGTGTCATAGGTTGTCATGAAAGTTAATGATATGCATCTATATGGTGGGTATGATATGACATGCAGTGCAACACACACACACGACTCCGTGATCACAGACATTTAGTTCCCACTTTTTGAGAGCTAGCATCACTCTCAGGTACTACCGTTGTGGCTACGGCAGCAGCGGAGCGGGCGTCTCCGCCTTCTAGGCGGGTATACACACTACCATGCCTAGACCTCTCTTGTACGCCTCTGTACACCGACAAGTGCACTCTAGAGTCTCTGCGTACCACTTTGCTGACTACCTGTCAGTCTTGTTGGGCCGGGTGCGCGTTATCAGGAAAAGTCCTCCAGACCTCAGTATAAACAACCTACTGGTCCCTCTAACCCTCGCACCCGCCTGGTCCACCGTGCTGCCGTCGGTGTGACGACTGGCCAGTACTGCATGGCCCGCCACTAGTTTATGCACATGCAAGTATAATATTTTGAGCCTCCAGCTCGCAGGACTATCCTGTCCCAATTCCCTCCAACCCGTCACGGGTGAGTATGTGCTACAAAACCTCCAACCCTACCCGGGTGAGTATATATATATCAACCACTTCCCTCCAACTCTGCACGGGTGAGCATGTAGTCCATAGACTCCAAGTCCCTCCTGTCACAACCCGCATTTTCTCCGAATTAAGAATTATCAGAGTAAGAGAAAACACGCGTCATGATGCCACGTCAAGCAGGGGATAACTGCTGACGCTCAGGCAAAACCAACTACAATCTTTATGCAAGAAAATCATATGCTTAATGAATAAAAAATCAGTTATATTTTTGAGACCGTATCCCTCGGCTCAGTGGATCACCTAGTTCACAAAAGAAAACTATATTTATACGCTGCGGAAAAATAATTTATTTAGGTTTAACCTCCTAAGGAGCGCATAAGGGTTCCAAGAGAACCACTCATGCTATGCAAGACTCTACATTAAATTTATGTAATATATAAGAAAATGGTCTTTATACGTGATTTGGAAAATAGTGATTACGCTTTATAAAACATGCTGATCATGAGCTTTATTTATAATAACAATTATAGTTTAAAAATAACTAGCAACCTAGCATAAAACCTTCTCAGAGCAAGTAGACTATCTCCAGAAAATGGTAGCAGCAATAGTATATATATCTAGTACAAGGTAAAACTACCAGTGGGCGCCAACCTGACACGAACCCACTAGCACAAATATATGTCTGTAAGAGAGTACTGAAAACAACCTCACTAACAAGGTAAACAGAATTCCAAGGTCCGGGAGTCCACCAACAACACCACCTCCAACTAGCCACCAGACTGGCTACAGCTCAGAACCTGGGGTATTCCAAAAGAAAACAGAATACCTCAGCAAGCTAAACAAAGAAAAACTGCATGAAAGAGTCAACCAAAGGACAAAGTAACAGAAAAACATGCAGTAGAAAGAGTCACAACTGTCCAAAACAGGACCACAAGAAATGCACAACGTGCAAAGAAACAGCAACGACCCAGCCCAGGAACCACATCCTGCAGGGCCTACTAGGCTGCCAAGAGCCAGAATGCTGCAAACTACCAAAGAAGAAACTTCTAACACACTAAACTGTGGGAAGTGATAGTAGCAAAAACAACAACGAGGAACCGGATCGAAGGCAAACGCAGTCCCCCAATCCACCATGTCCAAGTCAAAAGCTCGAGGGTCAACACGTGAAAACACAAGGGATCTTCCACCCGACATGCCCAGCCCGTACCTGGAGCAAGAAAACATGGGTGGCCTTGGCTATATCACACAACTCCACCCCCATAAAGAGCTACAACCACCACTACTAACCACGACCCACGATTCGGCCTTTAGGAAAATAAAGAAAACGGCCGACAAGGAAAACCCAGAAATACAACTGGAAATCCACTCAGAAACGAAATACAAGGTAAAGGAAGAGTGTTGAAATAAACCAACACGACTAGGCATTGAGTGAAACCCACTCAGTGCCTACCTAAACTTTGGCGTTGAGTGAGCTAGCCTCACTCGCCGCCAAAATAATACCACTACCCACAAGCCCACTAAAGAATACGGAGCTCGACGACAGTCGAACGACCAAGGCAGAAGATCCAGAACTCGAGTAGTTGCCTGCCACTTGAGTATCTAAACTCCCGCACTCGAAACCATCTAAATTCGCCTAGCAAAAGAAAATATACAAAGCGCACGATCAGTGACGCACGATCAGTGGTCGTGCGCACTCATCGGCTGATGATCGTGCGAAGCGAACCTGGAAAACCTGACAGAAAACCTAGCAACTGCGCACGATCAGTGTCGCACGACCACTGGTCGTGCGCACTGTTGCCAGCGCTCGTGCGATTTTCCGAGACAGAACTTTGGAAACTGAAAGACAGCCGCGCACGAGCAGAGGCACACGACCAGTGGTCGTGCGCCCTAACGGTTGATGACCGTGCGCGGCCAACCTGTACCGTTTGGAATTTCCTGAACGACACCGGAACGCGCACACGACTCACGCCACTGCAGTAGCAGCAGCCAACTATCAACGTCGCGCACCACTACCATACGAGCTATGCCAAATCATTCGAGTGATACCTTAACGAAAAATCGGCAACCACACCCCCCCTCCTAACTCTCCCTCTTGGATACACCCGAACCAGAGCAACAATCAAAATAAAGGAAAACAACGGCTCCACGCCGACAATTTGGATTCCAATCATCACAAAATAGGGGGGGTTTCAGTAGGAAGAACTAAGCCCTATAGTTAGCAAGAAAATGAGAACAACAAGGCCTCTAACCTGGGCTAACCGGGATTTCAATTTCAGCAAGAAAATCGAAAAGAAAACTTGGCAAGGGCAAGAATACCACTTGCCTCAATTCACAGTGAAGCTTTGGACTACTTTCCTCCTCTTCGCACGGATCAAAACAGCCGCAACACCTAAAACAAACACTCGGCCATTAATGGCGGAAAGCTTCCAAAACCGAAAATTCCAATCCTCCCAAAACTCCACGAAAATCGAATTCTTACCGCAGGAATGAAGGTCTTGACGAGAGCAATCCGAATCCACTCTCGGAATCGAATTCCGTCCACAAACGCTCCGGGAATCGGCGTCCGAAGGGAAGGGTAGGCGGTTTCTCCGTTCTCTCGTACAGGGCCGGCGGTTTCTTTTAATCGGAGAAGATGATGCGTGCCTCTCTTTCTATATATATATATATATATATAATTAAATAATTATATAATTAATTACAAAATTACATAAAGCACCAAATCGACGCGAAAACCGAACTACCTCGGAATTCGACGAATTTCGCACCGTAGCTAAATACCCACGCTATGAACACAACGGCGAAGTCGAAATAAATTTTCGACGAACAGAACTCGAGTTATACCCAAATAAAGCCAAACACCAACATCCCCCGAGAGGCCACACCGGGTCACCCAAAACGACTCGGCTTGCTAGGGAGATCTTGCCAACAGGCTACAGCAGAGGGCACTCAGTTCTAAGGAGCTGAACCACACTCCACAAATGGCACAAGCCACGGAAACGCGTCATCGTAACGCCAAACGAGAATAAAAATAATCGCTGAAAAAAAACGGGGCGTTACAGTCACTCCCCCTAAAAGAAAGTTTCGTCCCGAAACTTTACGCACAACCCTCCTACTAAAGAAGGAAAAGTAACAAACAGAAGTTACAAAGGGAAACATACCGATCAAATCAGCGAAACAGGTGAGGGTACGCCCTCCTCATGGCCGACTCTAGCTCCCAAGTCGCACTCTCCAAATCCTGATTTTTCCATAGAACTTTCACCATCGGTATGGACTTCTTTCGCAGCACACGCTCCTGAGTATCCAAAATACGAACTGGCACATCAACAAAAGAGAGGTTGGGCTCCAACTGGGGCACAACATCCAAGAGTTGCCCAATGCTGCGCACACACTTCCGCAATTGGCTAACATGAAAAACATTATGAACACCAGGGAAGTTCGCTGGCAAATCCAATCTATATGCAGACACACCAATCCGCTCCAAAATCTCGAACGGGCCCACATACCTTGGGTCCAATTTCCGATTTTTACCAAATCTCTTCACACCAACCATTGGAGAAACCTTGAGGTATACATGATCCCCTACTAAAAACTCCAAAGCAGACCTACGCCGATTGGCGTTCTTTTCATACCTCTCCTGAGCTAAACGAAGCTTTTCACGAATAAGCTTCACGGCGACTTCCATCTCTTCTAGAGCATCTGGACCCAACAAAGGCTTTTCACCAGCCTCAGCCCAAAACAACGGAGTCCTACAGCGCCTCCCATACAAAGCTTCGAACGGAGCCATCTGCAAGCTTTCCTGATAACTGTTATTATAAGCAAATTCCATGAGTCGCAGACGCTCATCCCACGCTCCACCGTGGTCTAAAATATAGCACCGGATCATATCCTCAACAATCTGATGGACCCGCTCCATCTGCCCATTGGTCTGAGGGTGGTACGCAGTAGAATACCTCAGATACGTACCCAAACCCTCCTGCAGACTCTGCCAAAAACGAGAAGTAAACCGGGAGTCTCGATCAAAAATGATGCTAACCGGCACACCGTGGAGTCGGATGACTTCATTCAAGTACAACTCCGCTATCCTCCTCATCGGGTAATCAATCTTATAAGGCACGAAGTGAGCACACTTCGTCAATCTATCCACTATAACCCAAACAGAATCAAATCCTCTCGGGGATTTTGGCAAACCCGTAATGAAGTCCATAGATATACTCTCCCACTTCCAAGTCGGGATCTCTAGCGGAGTCAACTTACCACCAGGCCTTCCATGATCGGCCTTCACACGCTTGCAAGTGTGACACTCAGCAACATATCGGGCTATATCTCCTTTCATACCATACCACCAGGCAATTTGCCTTAAGTCACGGTACATCTTCGTAGATCCTGGATGGTAGGCAACGCTGGAACCATGAGCCTCGCTGCAAATCATACCTCTAATGTCCCCAACAGCGGGAACGCAAAACCTGTCGCGGTACTTCAAAGTACCCGCATCATCAATAGCAAAATCTGGCAACTCTCCCTTCTCTGTCCTGGTAAAAAGGTGCAACAGATCCGGATCGTCCTTCTGATGCAGTCTAGTCAAAGAAATCCAGGACGGCTCTGCCACTGACAAACTACTCTGCAAACCACAGCATCCCACTGAAATATCCATAAGGAGGAACTCCTCAACTAACCGATCGGTGGAGAGGTTAAAGATCTTTCCCGTCTTTCGGCTCAGGGCGTCGGCCACCACATTGGCCTTGCCCGGATGATACTGGATTTCTACGTCATAATCTGCCACATACTCAAGCCACCGCCGCTGACGCAGATTCAACTCCTTCTGCGTGAACACGTACTTCAGGCTCTTATGGTCAGTAAAAATCTTGCACTGATCCCCATAAAGTAAGTGCCTCCACAACTTCAACGCATAGATAACCGCTGCAAACTCAAGGTCATGCGTAGGATAATTCTTCTCATGAGTCTTCAGCTGCCTTGACCCATAAGCGATTACTTTTCCATCCTGCATTAATACGCATCCCAGTCCTATATGCGAAGCATCCACATACACATCATAATCCACGCCCTCAGTAGGAAGGGTCAGAACGGGAGCAGTACACAATCTCCTCTTTAACTCCAGAAAAGCTTCTTCGCACTTCTCGCTCCAAACAAAAGCCACATTCTTCTGAGTCAGCTTGGTCAAAGGTGTGGCTAGAGAAGAGAAACCCTCCACGAATCTCCTGTAATAGCCAGCCAACCCTAAGAAACTTCTGATCTCCTTAGGAGTATTCGGCCTACTCCAATCCATCACTGCTGCAATCTTTTCTGGGTCAACCGAGATCCCATCCTTGTTCACCACGTGGCCTAGAAAAGAAACCTGAGGCAACCAAAATTCGCACTTGCTCAACTTGGCGAATAACTTGTGGTTCCTCAATTCTGATAGTACCAAGCGTAGATGCTGCTCATGCTCCTCAGCACTGCGAGAATAAACCAACACGTCATCAATGAAGACCACCACGAACTTGTCTAGGAAATCCTTGAATACCCGATTCATCATGACCATGAAAGCTGATGGTGCGTTGGTCAAACCAAACGACATCACCAAAAACTCAAAGTGTCCATGCCTCGACCTAATCGCAGTCCGTGGAATATCTGCCTCACGGATCCTGAGCTGATGATAGCCTGAACGAAGATCGATCTTGGAGAACACCGTGCTACCACGCAACTGGTCAAATAAATCATCGATCCTCGGCAGAGGGTACCTGTTCTTAATATTGACCTTGTTCAACTCTCTATAGTCGATGCAAAGCCGCATCGACCCATCTTTCTTCTTTACGAACAAAACAGGAGCACCCCAAGGCGACGAACTCTGCCTGATAAAACCTTTAGCCAACAACTCATCTAACTGAATTCGCAACTCCTCTAACTCACGAGGGGCCATCCGGTACGGCGCCTTAGCAATAGGACGCGTACCCGGCTCCAAATCAATAACAAACTCCACATCCCGCTCAGGAGGGATACCAGGAAGATCATCAGGAAAAACATCGGCGAAACCACGAACAATAGGAATCTCCTCCAAGCGTGGCACGCTAACAACAATTCCAACCGCCGAGACTAAACAAACACAACAATCAGAAAGAAACAATCTCTGAACACATACCGCAGAGAGAACAGGAGAATCCTGACACGGATCAGCATACACACTGCCGGGCTGACCGTCGCTCCTGATGAAGTCCAAGCGCTTTCCTTTGCACTGAATGACCGCATCATACCGAGAGAGCCAGTCCATGCCCAAAATGACATCGAAGTCCTCTAGATCAATCATCTTCAGGTCCGCCTTCGCAAGAAAATCCCCCAACAAACCAGGCAATCCAAAATACCCAAATCTGACAACACAGATTCACCAGAGGGAAACTTGACACGGAAGGAATCCCGAACCCGATCTAGAGACAACCGATGACGCTCCATAAATGCTCTAGCCACGAACGAGTGGGTAGCGCCAGAGTCAAACAGAACACGCGCTCAGCGGTTCTTCACCTTAAATTTCCCTATAGGAACACACAAAGCTAAGGAACTAGCACAACAGTACTGCAAATAATCTAGCAACTAAACTACCAGGCTAGAAAGAAAAACAACAAACAACTAACCTGAGATCACCTGGGTCGAAGTCTGAGCCTCCTCGGAAGAAATCACATTCAGCTTCCCTTTTCCCTTGTCCACACGCTGAGGTGGAGGTAATGCCTGCAATGGAACTGCAGGAAGAGCTGACTGGACCTGAGGACACCTCGACTTAAGGTGACCCTTCTGCCCACACTGAAAACAGACTCTATCCCTGGACCAACACTGGGCCGCATCATGGCCGGATCGCTTACAAACAGAACAGGAGGCATCTCTCCTAGGAGCACCCTGAATCGCATGAACCTGCTCCTTCTTCTGAGCTGCCGCCTTCTTGAAACACCTCTCGACAGGATGGCCTGACCAGCCACAAAAACTGCACACCACCCTGCTCCTCTTTCCCGGAACAGCATCGGGTACCAGGGGTTTCTTCTCCTCTACCAACTTCCTCTTATCCTTCTTCAACTGCTGGCCTCTGCTCTTCACCGTCTCAATGGCCTCAACCTTAAGAGCAGCCTCTACAAATCCAGCATAAGTCACTGTCCCATAAGCACTGGCCAACTGCTGCACCTCACTCCTCAAACCACCGAGAAATCGCTTAACTCGATCAGCCTCAACGCTGACCAATCCAGTGGCAAAACGGCTCAACTTGCTGAACTCTATCTCATACTCACCCACCGTGAGCTGCCTTTGCTTCAGATGGAGGAAGTCGTTCATGAGGCGGTCACGCTCGACCGAGGGTAAGAACTTCCTCAACAGCATCTCCTTGAACACTTCCCAAGAGCATCCGGCTACCAAGCTCTCCTTCTCTCTCAGCCACCAACTCTTAGCCAAACCTTTGAGCTGATAGGCGGCTATCATGACCCTCTAATCATCTGCAATCCCTGAGTACGAGAACATCTCCTCCATGGAGATCAGCCAGTCGTCTATCACCATGAAATCTGCCTTCCCATCATAAATGGGAGGGCTCAGCCTCTGAAACTGCGAGATGAAGGCCATCTCTGCTGGCACCACCACTGGAGGTCTCAAGGGTGCAGGAGGAGGAGGAACAGCTAACCCCCCAGCAGGAACTTGCGCACCCTGAGCCTGCCCTGCCACAACTGCCACCAAAGACTGAATCTGGGCTTGCACCTCCTCCAACTGCCTGCCCATAGCTTCGCTACTCTGACGCAGACTCTCGATCACCGCATCGTTCTGAGCTCCAGAAGATTCACCCTCAGACAGGGGAGTCGATCGAGTCGCAGGACGCCTAGCCATCCTAAAAATCATTACAACGCAAATCAGATCCCAATCCCACGACTAGAACCGATTACCAGTACAGACAATACATATGTAGATATAGACTTAAATCTGCTAAACTTGCTCTGAGAGTTTATCTTCTTCACAATAATTAGATGATATGCCCTAACCTAGGATGGTTAACCACCACCTTACTAACTCTTGTGCCTAGATCGGATGCATGAACTTATGTTAATTTGAAAACTCATGTGTGTACATATGTCATCATGCAAATCTTTAGCTCGGCGCGTTGTGCTTATGCAATGATATGATATGCATGATTGTGTTATGCATTCTAAAAAAAAGGCCCTAATGCATGCTATGAGCGGCGTACGCATGAAAATGTTATGCATCCCATACTACATAACATTTCCATGCAACGAAAAGGAAACGTGCTAGTCGCAGTCATGTGGTGAGGTTATGCATCCCATACTACATAACCCTCACATGTAGCCCCTATGGTGGATCCATATACGAGCACATATTATGCATCCCATACTACATAATATGCCCCGTATACTTCATGTTGTTTATGCTATGAGTGTAGTGTTCGTGCTTTTGCCAAGACGTGCTGATGACATATCGGTGTGTGAATGACATGATGCTGAACTACTAAAAGCATCCAAGGAAGGTTGCTCAACTAACTTGTCAAGCAACCTCCTCTGATACCAACTGTCACAACCCGCATTTTCTCCGAATTAAGAATTATCAGAGTAAGAGAAAACACGCGTCATGATACCACGTCAAGTGGGGTAACTGCTGACGCTCAGGCAAACCAACTACAATCTTTATGCAAGAAAATCATATGCTTAATGAATAGAAAATCAGTTATATTTTTGAGACCGTATCCCTCGGCTCAGTGGATCACCTAGTCCACAAAGAAAAAACTATATTTATACGCTGCGGAAAAATACTTTATTTAGGTTTAACCTCCTAAGGAGCGCATAAGGGTTCCAAGAGAACCACTCATGCTATGCAAAACTCTACATTAAATTTATGTAATATATAAGAAAATGGTTCTTTATAGGTGATTGGAAAATAGTGATTATGCTTTATAAAACATGCTGATCATGAGCTTTATTTAAATAACAATTATAGTTTAAAAATAACTAGCAACCTAGCATAAAACCTTCTCAGAGCAAGTAGACTATCTCCAGAAAATGGTGTAGCAGCAATTGTATATATATCTAGTACAAGGTAAAACTACCAGTGGGCGCCAAACAACCTGACACGAACCCACTAGCACAAATATATTTCTGTAAGAGAGTATGAAAACAACCTCACTAACAAGGTAAACAGAATTCCAAGGTCCGGGAGTCCAGTTGAACACCACTCCCTAGCCACCAGACTGCGCTACTGGCTCGATAACCTGGGGTATCCAGCAACAGAATACCTGCTCGAACGCATGGAGTCAACTAGCGGCAAAGCAGCAACAGGACTGAGTAGCACCGCAAACTTCCAGTGCGAGGTCAACGCGCGCCAAAGAAAGCCAACGACAAGTCGCGGAAGTCGCGAAA